>KV751315.1:1297143-1316104 GCA_001698575.1 Mola mola
GTTCAATTTGAAAAGGTTAGTGTATGGACTGCCTTAAAAAAATGGAATTCACTGAGCTTTTAAAGATATATAGGATTTACTGTGAATCATTAAAAGTTGTACCACAAATTGTGAGGTTTAGTGAACAAATCAGTCAGTTAAAATTTTGTTCCCATAGCACCCATTCACAACAAATGTTATCTCTTGACTCTTTACATGTAGAGACTGTCTGGACCACAGTCTTTTCCAAGTAATTTGATTATTAATTATTGAATTGCAGAGACCCAACATTCCCCCACAGTACCTCAGAGTGCTCTGGAGTACATATGTTTCGCTATGATAAAACTCTGTATTTACCTTCCAGCAGGCACATGCGTACACATCCCAGGGTCCAGACCACCGACCCTCAGGCCTCATAAAGTCAAAGTGCCCATTTTCTGCCCAACTGAGATGTTCACAACTTGTCTCCTTGAAACTTAATCTGAAAGGTATTTTAAATGTGTTACGTGGTACAAGAGGAAAAATTCAAATCTGACATTACTTTCAATCTGACGGGGAGTCGGCAGAGAGGAAATTTTCCTGCTCTGTTGGCTCAGGTGTCAGTGTTGCTCCTCATCTTGTCTTGTCAGGGATACCCAGCAGCGATCAAACAATGAATGACAACTGAAAGCATCCACCTCGTAGAGAATTACAGGGGATTATGTACCAAAGCGACGACCTGAACACAACCAGACTCAACCATTCATGTAATCTCTTTTTTGCCCCTAGAAGAGAGCAATAAAGAACCACAGAACCGTTTTCCTGTGAAAGCTCAAAACAACAGCTTGGCTACCTTTTCTGCTCTCCTCTGGATGTCCAGTTGATTAATATTCTTCTTCTCATGGCAAGAAAGAACACAAATCAAACAAAACCCTTCTTCACACCCATACGGTAGATTAATAATAAATCTCCAGCTCCTTGCTTTTGGTGACGTGCGACACAGAATTTGTCACATAGTTTGACTGTTAACAACAAGAAATGTGATGACAGCAGCCGAGCCTGAGGCTGCATCCTGATAGCTCGTCCTGACGGACCCCTTTATCTTCTGGAAATGCTGTCACACTCTGCTTTTGCCTGGCCCCTGCCTCTTGAAATGGACAAATAGTAAGTGGGGTTATTTTTTGGAAAAGGTCTCTATTGTATCTCATAGACACCTCAAAGTTCCTTTCCTTTATCTGTTAGCTTCAGTAATCCCTCACATTCCATAATATAATGGGCAAAAATGTCTATAATATTGTTTATTCTGCAAGGGGATAAATGGTTAAATAATGTATGAATGCATTAAACCTTGAGTGCAACTGATTCTAAATTCTCCAAAAACAAATATATATTAAAAGATTTTTTTTAAAAGAGTGAAAATTAGAAAGAATGGGCCAAGCAGTGCTCAGACGATTGCACATACTGTAGCTGAGAGAATACAATGCCCCGTGGATCTGCAGCTTAGGGTGAAGCACTTTGATACTAATTACGTTGTCTCCTGGCAATGAGCATGCCAGGGGTTCTTTGGAGCTTCTTACAAAATCTTTTCCGACTAACAATATATCTATCGAGACAGTTTTCATGTCGACAAGCTTGCATTTCAATAATGTTTAGTTGTTGACCACATCAACCTTAATCTGCCACTGCACTCAAATAATGTCCCTTTGTTGTGGCACACGAGCGCTCTGTGGAGCATGTAAAGGCCTTTCATATTAAGGTCACAGCCACCCGTGAAGCTTTTGCTGGGGTTAAGTATGTGACAGACTCCTTCGGTAATACACAAAACCAGATTTGGAGAATCATATAAACGTTTTGTTAGTTTGTCCAACCGACAAGCAATAATCATGTCCGTCCTAATAGAAGTAATCATAACCTGACTCTAAATTGTACCCAAACACTCAGAAAAAGTATGGTGATGAAAAAAGGAAAAAATGGTGAAGATATCTGAATAAAGCACAATTTAGGGAGGCCCTGTTTACTTAATCTTTTCTAAACTAACATGGTAGAGACAGCAAATACTATACTTGCCAACACTGACATGCTAATGCTAGCATTTATAGTCAGTAGAACTTACAGAGCTGCTAGCATGGCTATCAGGACTATGTCTCATCTGTTTCTGACTATGTGGTAAAATGAGTAAGAAGACAGCGTTTGCTGACAACTCATGTCTTGATTACAAGGCGTGACCAGTGATGAAGACTGTGATGAAGTCAGAGCTGCCAGGTGCAGGTGCCGTCTGCAGAGCTATCAGCGCTATTACTCATGCTTCTGTCCTCACCTTGTCCTGCTCCGACAGTCCCCCAAATGTCCTCACATCACCCTCACCCTCCCTGTCTGTACAGAAGACCTTGTCTGCTCACTCTGATGAGTGATGACGGTTCAACGAATGCAGTGCTCGGGCCTGGAAACGCCCCCTTTTTTGCTTCCACTATAAATGATCCTGAGTCAGGTCGTTTAAAAAAGTTGGTCATATATTGTGGACAGGAGCAACTTGCTGTATTTACCGTTTCATGAAACATGTGCTGTTGGAGCTGTTGGCTAAGATCACATGTTTTCACCAAATTTGGTAGATCTTTATACCAGGTGAGAATCAGAATAAATGTTTGCCAATTGTAGAAATGTGTCAAAGAAATGGTGTTCTTATTCAGTGGCAACCCTCTATAACTATATTAACATTATTGGAACCTGACATGGTTTAAAGAATGATGCTTTCTTCCTTTCTTCCATCATGTCAACTCGAATTCGATATAGTGCTTCTTTAAACTAATGGCTGATGATGGTTTTCCAACATGTCTGCAGAGATAATGTCAAAATCTTGATGTGAAGCAAATGTAGCATTTATGATGCTTCGCATGAGGTGTCCCTCCCACTAACCCACCTCGTGTAGACCTACATCCCCTTTGTCAAAGCATTGAATATCTAATTGAAATTAAACTTATCAGAAGAATGAACCACTTGAAAGAAACCATTTGGGTAAAAAATAGGAGGAGAAGGAGTTTAAGAGTTATACTGCAGCCAGCCAAAAGAGGCAGCCTTTATGGGAGCTCATGTCATCCACCATTGTTATCCCACGATGCTGTTAATAGTAGAATTAGAGAGGATGATCACAGCTGAACAAATTTAAAACAAATTATGTCAAATGCCCATATCAGTTACAGAATACAAGCAGAAAATTAATGTTATAATATTTTAGAAAAAATCATTTTAATGTAAAGTCTGGTTTGGAATGACATTCCACAGTTGCAATTTGACTGACAAGTTGTATATTTACTTTGTTGTATTAACAGCTAAAACAATATTATGATGATTATTATGTTACATATCAAAAAATTAACATGTAGTATGCGTCGGAGAGTATTGAAACACAGCTGAGGCTGATGGGAATGTCAATGGTTTTGCAGGTATATTTTGTCATAAGTCAAAAGTTGGAGTTGCAGTCTGGATAAATGTGTTGGTCTGACTGACAGAGCCTTTCCATATAGAGTCTAAGCACAACTAAAAACAAAAACAAAAAACAATCTGGAAACTCTGACTTGGTTACTCTGGACAATCCAAAGACCTCATTTAAAATTGGACCTAATTACTTACTGATAGTCAACACAGATGCTGAGATCAGGTTTTATGGAATGACGAGTTTGCCTACAAGCTTTTAAACTATTTTTAAAGAGTGTGAGCACAGGCAAAATTTCATAAGACTGGTGTCTAGGTGGAAAATCTCAACTGAAACTCAGAGGACCAAAACTGTCTGCATGCCATGAATACTACTGTAGGTAAAGAGGTCTTTGTAATTTGGGTGAAGTGAAAACAGCCAGTATGACTGTAGGAGGGAGGGGAGATCTGTCTACCGCAGATGGCGTCTCATGTCCATATCAAAGACAAGAGAGGTGGCCTCCTGTTTCTCCTGTTTCTAAGCTCAGCTTTAGCAGCTCATCATAGAAACACTGATTTAAGCCTGAGTGATTTAACGAAAAATCCTGCTTTTGCCCTCAACCCTCTCAGGTGTGTTTTATTTTCACACAATTTCTATTACATGCGTGGTAAAACTTAATAAAAATCATCTGGCTTGACAGACTGTAATGTGGGATACGTTGGATTGGCTTGGTAGCCTGCCTGCACACACATTACTGGATCGAGCCTACCTGCCGGGTGACCAGATGACAACGGGTCAAATTAAGGACAAGGGAAATATGGGTTGGTGGGTGTTGCCATATCACTGCAGTGGGCGTGGTCTCCTGGAAATTCAGCATCAACAATCACAATCAGTTAAACATGTGAAATTCAAAGCCCAACTATAACATGTTTTTCCTTCTAACGTGACCTGTTTGTCATTAGAAGACACATTGTTTTTTCCTACAGACTTTGTTTGGATCTCGTGAGGCAGCAATGATCCACAGGCGTGTCCCAGCGCCAGCCCCTTTTGCAGCTGCCAACAGTAACATTTTTGCCTTGATGCTCGGTATACTTGCAGATTTAATTTCCATACTGTTACATTTATCACCTTAAGTATTAACTGAAACCTTATAGGAAGAAACCAATAGTATGTGAATAGTGGACAACAGCCAGTGCCGCTCCTTCATGAACAAAAATTCAAATCTGCCATGTGACAGCGTCTCAGGGGAAGGCCTCACATGTGGTTCTATGAAAACTAAGATTAATGGACATTGATATGGTCCAGTATTCCTCTGAGGGCCTGACTGACATCCAGTGCAGTTTGAATGAAAATGTCTTTGTGTGTTTGCTCAGTACACAGTCTTTCCTTGTTTGGCTGGTTCTTTATGGATTTGAAGCTGAGAGGCGGTGGATGCTGCAGCGGGAGGGCATAGGTGAAGGTCTGGCACAGCTGCACAGCGGGAGGTGGGGGAGGGCTGTGCAACAAAGCCTCCAGGCACTAGGAATGAATTAATGAGTTTTTTTTAAAATAAATATTTCAGCACAAATAACTTTATTAATCTTAGCAATAAATATATTTCAGCATCAAGGTGGGGAGTATCATGAAATGTAAGAAACTTCCTCTTCATAGGTCTAATGGCAGGTTTATCCATTGAGATTTTTCCAACCCTTTGCTGAAATTAAATCAAAACTGCTCCACTTTCAGCAAAGCTCTGTGCAGGATTGTGGAATGCGAAAAAAAACTCACTGAAAAACAAAATCAAATTACCGTAAGCTGTTGGGAAGCCAATGTAATATATACACTTTAGGCAACAATTTAGTAGCGTTCATAAAACAGACTGAATAAACTGATAAACAAAGGTCATTTATATTTCTATGAGCCCTTACTATCTTGTGCTTAGTCAGTGTTACAGTGCTGTGCAGCACCAGGTATCCATGTCCTCCAAACTGTATGTATATTGATAGATGCTCCCTTGGAAGTATTCGTTAGATTTTTAAATTTATACTCCAAACTGAATAGAGGTTTTTGAGTTGGAAAGGTAGTCTGGGTGCCATTTGGTGGACAGCTTGAGTTTTTAGTGCCTCAGTGTTCTCTGAATAGAAGAAGCAGAGCAGCTCTCCTGAGTCTGTTTTTTCCATATGTAAGTCAGGTTCTTTTTTGTGGCGTCTGTCTAAAGACAACAGGAAAAAAAAACCTGACAAAACAGTCCCAATCTTTGATTAAAGAAATAAAGTAGCAGCTGTCAGAGCTCGTATAGAACCCTGAATAAGCTGAGTAGAAGTCCTCGAGAAGGTGATGGATGTGGGAATCCTCTTCTCTTCTGCATTCAGGATCCAGATTGGTTCCGCAGCTGTCATAGAGTCAATACAAAAATGATTGAATTGACCTTTCCTCTTTCACTATTTACTTTCGGTATTCCTACCTTGAGTACAAATATTCATATTCCCTTCACTTGATTGGTTTGACGTAAGCAGGCCCAGCGAGGGGAAGATACTGAATTAGCAGGTTCAGTCAGCATGAAATTGTAGCAGATCTAATACACCAACAGCACGAGGGCTGCATCCACAACTTCACTTCACAGGGAGCTGCGAAGCCAGAATTAGTGACAAACAGACAGAGAGAAGAGAATCCTGGTGATCAGAGGTTGATCCAGCAACAGGACAACAGTTTCAGGGAGAGTTTTAACGTTTAGATTTTCTGCCATGTTCACAAACTGCAGAGTATCAGTATCAGGTATTTGGAGCAGTGGTCTGTCATGGGACTTTAATCAGTAAGCAAATTGAGTAAACCTCATTAACCTCAATATTTCTCTTTATGACCACACGATGACCTCCTAAGGACTGTAAAGTAATGCTTAATCAGGCTATAGGATCTAGCTTTATGCTCTGCACTTCCTTATTTCCTGTTGGTTTATTAGTTTGCATCTGAATTAATTTCCATTTATTCCAACAGAGAGTATATGGGAGTTAAACAGCCTCGAGCAAGAGCTGTTTCATTTGCTAAACATCGATTAAAAAGTCCTCCAACATATCTGCGCTTGCTGCTCCGTTACAGGCTGCAGAGAATCGGAACAAGGCCAGCTGACTTCCAAATATCTTTATGGGTTTCTTCCTTTCTATGGTGGCTGTGGCTTCAGTCATTGATAAGAATGAGGTAGCTGAAGAGCATAGAAAAAGCTAATTTGTTTGGGTCTTAATTATAAAATGGCATGCACATTATCCAGTGTGGAAAATATAATGTTTGTGCTCCTGTCAGTGGGCCAGTGATGGATTGCACATCCTCTAAGATTTATTAGATATATATTGTTTTGATTTATGGATCTCACTAATGTAGTAGTGAACCAAACAGGAAAGGGATCTTTCAAAATCTGCCAATTTAGTGTCATTTATATATAAATGGAAGAGGCCACATCTCAGCTCATGTGGGGCTCTGTGTGATATAGAAATGTAAAAACATCTGGATGAATTAGTTATGAAAGCGTCCACATGTCTATTATAAAATATTAACATTTCATTGCTGGCCTGATGTAAAGAGGTTAGGTTGCAGAGAATTGCTACAGCAAACACAATTTGGTCAAACACAGCTCAGAAAAATGCACTAGCGTTTCTTACTATCATGAAAATGTCATCCAGCAGTCAATAGCTGAGGCAATAATAGAATTTCTTCTCCAATTAGCCTCAAAATGAAAGAGAGAAGACAGAAAGAGCATTGCCAAGTCCTGTCGCCCTGTCTTGTCAGTGGCCCAACAGGGGTAATCTATATGCACATAATGGGACTGTCAGGGCTTTATTGTAGCCTATATATTGCCCATTTGAAGCAGGAAGGAGTCAGGACAAACTAAAGCTGTAGCGGTTTCATGTGACTCAGCTCGAAATCTTTTCTTTCCTTCCCCTAGCTATCTCACAGAAAGGTGAGTGACATGAACACCAGATAACACACCTCATCATTTAGGCTGTACATGCACATGCAAACAGATTTCTCCTCTGACAGGAAACACACATGTGCACCTCGGCAAAGATTCCAGCCCCCTGCTCAGACACAAAAATGCAATGAGACAGGACCCTGAGTGAAGGCAATGTATTGCCATAGCGCCCAGCACCTAAATGACCGGCATCTGTAGTAACTGAGCAACCACCCCATTACTCCAAAACACAAACTCAGCTCCCAGCCTCCCCTCCCAGACTGCAGAGGCAGCAATGCCTCCCAGTGTTTGTCCACCACCAAAAAACCAACATCCTTTCATCCTTTTGTCTTATTGTGGACCACAGATGCCTTCTGTCATAAGAGAAAGAATGGACTCACCGATCTTTGCCCCCCCCCCGATGATGGAAGACAGGTGGAACAAGCAGAGGCTGCAGTGGTGGAGGAATCCCCCTGGTAGTGTACGTGTAAGAGTGTGTGAGTGTGGGGAGCGTGCAAGTGTGCGCATGTGTGTGAATGCATGTGTGTGTGCAAGGAGTCAGAGCTGATCCAGCAGATGCAGGCGGGAGCCACCAATAGAATGAGGAGAAGGAGGGTGAGAGGAGTGTGTGAGAGGCAGCAGAGGAGGGGTCTGATAGCATTACATCATGGACTGGGGAACAGTAGATTTGCAGGGGGTGGGCTATGGGTGGGGGGAAGTGTGTGTGTATGTGTGTGTGTGTGTGTCCTTGTGTTTGTGTCTGCATCACCATTATTGTATATTCTCCCTCTGCAGTGGGCCACATGATGATTAAAGATTGGGTCCATGCTGAATCCATGCAGTGGCGCCATGGTGCCTGCACCTGCATGTGTGTGTGTGTGTGTGTGTGTGTGTGTGTCTGCAGAACATAAAACAGCTATATTCACACCCCATTTTATGCACCCTAAAACTTTGGTAACAACAAATAAGTGTTCTCACATCTTTCATTTAAATTCTAGATGCTAATTTCCTTTTTTATTACACTGATGCCATATAGGCTGTTTTTTGCAGATGGGCTTTGAAAAAAAAGAGAAAAACCTCAGTCTCTCCCCTTCTCACCACAGGACACAGATAATGGCTCCCTTGTCGGCTTAAAAAGCACTGATGCACAGGAAGTTGCTGGCATTTCAGATGAGTGATTCCAAACACTTTCCGCTGGCTTTTTACAGGAGCAACAGAAATGACCTGTGTTTTTGCAGCCTCCCATCCCTAAGAAGATACGGAGAGGGAGAATGTTGGCAGGGAAACAATGACAGCTCAGGGTTATTCTTGCACCTCTCACTCCATCAGTACCAAACTGGCATCAGACAGGCAGAAAATGCAGGGGAAGGAATGCAAGAGTGCTGAAACATGTAGATAAGGAAGCACTTCCTTTTAACACACTTCAGTCATTTTTATTAGTTATATCTGTCGTCAGACCTGCAGTATTTGTGTAATTTTACATTCACACTCAGGATTCATCTATAGGCCTATTCACCTCATGCCAGAATTTGATTATTCATTAGCTGGTGGACGAGCACTAGTCGGTCACAATTCCCGCCCAAAGCATCTCTCAGTTTTCTCTCCACTGTTCTGTTTGCATTTCCTTTCCATTGCTTCCACCATAATTACAAATGTTGCTCAATGCAACATCTATACAGTGGTAAAACGAAGCTCAGAGGTTAGTGGGGTCAGGTCACTTGCTAACGGAACATTATACGTTCACAGATTAAGTTTAGACTGTTTAATAACTTTGTTTAACCTGTTTGTGTAACACATTAAATTCTGACATGGAGCAGTGGTGCACTCAGGTTGTTTGAGGGCAGGGGTGGAGATATTTTGCTGAATTTTTTTTTTGGAACACAGGGGCACATCGGGGGCGATCGCACAGTGCCCTGATGAGGCAAAATTCGTAAAAAGCCGCAACAGCTTCCTCTGTTTTGGTATTCACCTACAGTATCACTGATCTCAAAGGTTCGCAGTGTTTAGCTAAGAAAAACACTCACCAAAGATGAACTCTAGCTATGATTAACGCTTACCTCGATCCTTTGGTGGGAGCAATTCCATTTGAATTCGCTGATTTCACCACATATGGCTATTTAAATTCCAGCTTGTCCAGGCTTTTAGAGATTGCTGACTGATAGACATGTTCAGTATGTTGTGATACCACTGATGTGGCAGCAGGGTTTTGTTTGAAAATTACAAATGCAGTCATTTAGCAGTGATATGGGTCATTACAACACTAATGCAGTTATTATACCTAGAGGCAATTAAAACATTTTCAGTGGGGAAACAAAAGCACAAAGAAAGGTCCCACTGAATTGAAATCATTGATCATTGTTCTCTATTTACAATATTTCTGGCACACATGCTGTTACACCAACATTTACAAGTGCCACCAACCAAACTTCTCCTGCCAATATCATTTTATGAAATATCAGATTTTCCCTTCACATAATGATCGTCCCTCCTGTTTAAAGTGACCCATAGTCACTAACTGGCTAAAGAATGTCCCCCTTTATGACATTGCGCTCTCATTTCCCACGCAGGAATTGCTGACTGGGAACGCTCCATCCATCTTCTGAGAGGTGGGCTGTCAAAGAGAAAAGTGCCTCATTTGAACTAATTCTAACATATTTCTCAGTTGAAAGAGAGTGAATTTTCAGCAGTAGCCAGTCAGTCATGTCTGTAATAAAGTAAGAGCCACAGATTTTCCTTAAAATTCCTTTACCATTCCATAATTGTATATATGAAGCTAATTATATCCTTTTTTTTTTTCTACTTTTCTAACCTGATCTCCATAGGTTTGACCTTTTATATGTCACGAACCATTAGAGACCCTCACGGCTCACTAAAGGAAATGAAACAAAGGCTAATGGACATGGGCCCCCATATCGCTGGATGTGAATCATTTAGGCAACATGATGAACATAACATGCTTCCTGGCGCTGTTTAATTTAGGACCAACCACGAGAGACTGAAAGTGACATTAATATGTCATAAATGGGTTAATGCATCAATTCACACCAGATGAGATCAGGGGTATAGTGATGTAATACGGTGTGAAAACTGTATGTAGCAGAGGGTGGAGCTCAAACAAATGACTCTTGGGCTCATTCTCCAAAAGCATTTCAGGTTCAGGTTTAACAGCTGCCAACTTTGCTGACCATATGTGGCCCATTCTGGCACACTCGTTTTGTGACTTCCAGGGAAGCTGAATCGTCCTGGACTTACAAAAACAAAACCCATGTCCTGTTCGGAGTGGGGGCACATCTAAAGTCAACATGGTGACAAGGTTCCCAGGCTCTGGAAACCGAGCACTAATTAGGACCACTGACATGAAAATGACAGACAAAACTGCATAGTCTATCAGCACATTATGAAAATGTTCACCTGGCTGTATTACATACCATTTGTTATATTCATGTTGCCACACTGCATAAATTGTGATTTATTTAGTTTTCATGAAAAAAAAAGAAGTTTCCTGTTGTAACTATGTTAAACAAATCAGTTAAAGCACAATGAGGTCACATCCTGAAACAATGAAATTACACTGTGCCGATAATTACTGTGTTGGCAGCTCTTTTCCTCTGCAGCCTTCATAGTAGGAAAAGTACAAGTGTTACCAGTGACATTAACAATGAGGTTGCAAGCATCACATTGAGTCATGACTGTGTGCTCATGAGCCAAGAGGACCTTGAAACTTGAGCATTTAAAAGAAATCAAAGATGTTTTTTTTATTGTTCAGTAACATGTAGGCATTGACTCAACAACAACATGCAATAACATGTCTTTCCTGCACACCTTCTTCAAAAGGCTCTTGCGCATTAGAGAAACTCATCTGCTCCGCCGCAGGCTCTTCAGCTGAGGTAACCCGATGTGCCTTTCAGTCAAGTTGGGCAGTCGTTATTATTGAGTCTTTCCTTATTCCAGGAAAGCCTTTTTTGTTTACAAGAACTATTGGGAACAGGATTTGCTGGAAATACCTTGTGAGAATGCTTGGCACAAGGACAGAAGTCCAGTAATCTGGGTGTTTCTGTAAGCTGCAATGCTACTTGCTAAAATTAAAAACTTGAAAATACTACACTGGACGAAGGACAGGCAAAGGTTAATGTGAGAGTGACCGCTGTGTGGTTCCACATGAAATGGCTTACATTAAGGTTGGATGATGATTAAGGGTAATACTTTCATTGCAGATGAGATTCAACAAATGTATTTTTTTTCACTACATGGAAAGAGCCTTATGGTTCCCTTAAGAGACGGCTTATTTTTGATATTTTCGTATATTCCTTTCGTATTTGTGATGTAAACGTATTTTACCTTGTTAGAACTTCACATTTTCTGTGTACTGGAGAGCATGTGTCTAATATAACATACATGAGAAACAGATCAAAGCAAACATTCACAGTAGTTTTTTACCGGAAAATGCTCTGTGTCGGCCCTCGATCTACATTCTCTGATATTGGGTTCTTCAGACACTGCCTAACCAGCACTATTTATAGTTTAATTCAGTTTGGTTTTTTTTAAAGAAATTTCCTTTTACCCCTCAAAAGGGAGTGTGGAGTATCTTAATGTACTAAGGTTTCCCCTGACGTCTCCAGTTATCCCTATCAGCCCAGACCCACTCTTCTTTCAGCACCATGGCCTGCACTGTTCCCCCTTGCCTTGGCAGCCCAATGGCCCTATCTCTCTCTCTCCGGATACACTGGGACTTCTGTTCTTGCTCCCAAGCAGCTGAAGAAAAAGCTAATCTTGTTCTTGAAAAAAACTGCATTGAACGTTCTGGAAACTGGAGCCCACAGATCAAATGCTTTGAGGCTCAACACCCTTGGGCTTTAGGTCAAAGGTGTTTGCACTGCGAGAATGCGTCGAACAGCAAAATAATACAGCCTGTATTATTTTGAACATGGATTAGTGACCATTATGATGAAAACAGCGTGTCATCTGGCACCTCATCCACGGCAGAAAGGTCCAGTTTTAATTTATTTTTTTAATGCTTATCTCATGTACACGTACTATCCTGGCTCAAAAGTTCCAAATAGACACAAATCAGGAAACTTTACACCAGACTGTGGTCACTGTACTCGGTCCAAACAGCCAATGCTTTGACTCTACAGCCATTGGCTGTAACCGAGATAGCAACAAACATACTAACTGTGTGCGTTTCTTTTTCTCTCAGTGCTGGGCCTGTGTGTATGAAACAGCCCATACATATCACACATGTCTCTCACCTGAACACACCACTTTGTAAGGTTGCGCTAAGGTCAATTCACTCCTTAGTTTTGTTTGATCTACATACACCAAAACAACAATTAAATGGGTCATCTAGTGTGCACCGTTTCCTAACTGTTTTTATACATCCGCACTGGCTACAGCCAGGGCTGAAGGCACGCCCGGCCATTTTTTGTAAACGTGATATCTCAAAAACGCTTTGAAAGATTTTCTCCTAACTTTGCACACTCCACTCCACTCTGACTCAAAGATGAATTGATTCGATTTTGGAGGTCATATTTCAAAGGTCAAGGTCACTGTGACCTGAAATCTTGTGAGCACAGTATCTCAAGAATGCATTGAGGGATTTTGTCAAATTTGGCAAAAAAATCACATTTTGACTCAATGGTGAATTGGTTAGATTTTGGAGGTCAAAGGTCACTGTGGCCATACTATATTATGAAGTTGCAGTATGGTGATCATATGCATTGTTTGGCCCACATGAAGAGAGTAGTAGAAACAACAACCTGTTCTCTACCTTCCCAAACAGGCTTGTGTGTTATAAATTCAGTCAAACCTTTTGCTGATGTGCAACATGCAACTAATATACCTCTTTACTTCCTCTTTGAAAATAAAAACGAAATAAACAAGACTTCTTGTTGTTATGAAAATCTGCCCCAACCCAACTGGTTTTGCAACTATTCATGTTCAGGTTTGCCCAACTAAAAACTAAGCTTTCCAACAATTATATGACACTCGTAACTATCTTTATTTGACATTTTTTTAATTCAATTAGATTTACTTACTACCGCTAACATTCACTGTTCTCTATATCCTTGTTTACTTGTGTTTTTTTTCTACAATTTGGCAACTATACACTTAACTAGCTCTGTAATCTGGAGTTTGTTACAAAACATGTTCCTAAACTTTTAAAATTGATAAGTTTTCTACCAATCGCACTACCACAAAAACCACCCCAGACCTTCTTTTTGACCCACCACTGTGCTGTCACTGTTCACTCTGTATGCCTTATAGAGCCATATAACTGCAGGCTGGCAATACTTCTATTTCGGCTTTTCATTCTGTCAATTCAATCAGCTTGAGATTTCAAACATATTAACTCCCCTGTAAAATTTGGTAATAATCCACCTAGTAGTTTTTGAAGTATTTTGTTCACACATAGAGGACAGGAGTCAGGGGTGAAAACAATTCCCCTGTCTTGCAAGGCTATACTCAGTGCACAGGGCAGAATAAATAAATAAATAAATAAAAACAACAGAAAGGCTACCAGTTGTGTTTGAGGTGGGAGTTCAGAATGTTGTCATCACAGCTGGTAACAGTTGAAGTGCTGTGTGAATGATAACAGACCATTTCATCTTGCGTGCAATAAAACAAGGAAGAATCAGCATGTTAATGGATAACATTTAGAAGGGTTTCTTGGGGTATTGAGTAAATGGGACAAAGACATGCTAGTTGTTTCCCCCTGTTTCCAGTCTTTATGCTGGGCCAGGCTAATCACTTCCTGGTTACAGCTTTGTGTTTTACACATAAACGTGAGCAGCATTTTTTTCTCCTTCAGTTTTATGAAATCAAGTAAAGTAACCAGTGCCGACTTACTTTGAAGTTAATCCAAATAAACTGCTAATTCAGGTTTAAGATATATTAGATAATGTTTTCAGATTTTAAGATCTTTTATGTTGTGTAACTCTTATCAACCTATGTGTCTGTAGAAACACTTTGATGTCCCCACCAGCAGACAAAAACCTGGCAGTCATTTCTGCCTCCCCTCACTTTTCCCTTCCTTTTTTTTTTTTTTCTCAAATCTGTTTCACTGATTTTGTCCAATTTTGACTTATAATATTCAATTGCATTCTGTTTTAACACATCTGGCCTGCAGACTCTGGGAGAAGCCAAAACCGTCCAGCTGGTATATTTATTCCCTCATTCTAAAGTGAAATTAGAAAATGCAAGCACAGATGACCTTATCTGATAATGCATTCAAAGAAAACAACACTGCTTTTTGGGCACTATCGCACCAAAACAGTCTGTGAAGTAGAAAAGTGGGGGGCAGTCATTGTTTGGGCTCTCATGTCCCGTTTCACCATAACACAAACACCATACAGTGCAATACGCACAGGCCGAGGGGCCCTTCCTCATGTTCTGTTTCAAGTGATTTAATGAAGTGTCTGGAGAATGGTTATCACTTTGTCTCCTCAGCTGTAACTCATCAGCTTTAATTGGCCGTTTTTTGGTCTGGAAGGAACTTTTACTCATTGCTGTGTGTATGTTTTGTCTCCCCTTTGGCAGAACAAATTGTTCTGTTCCTAACAAGATCATCCAGGTTGATGGATTCTCTGCTCGAAGGCCTCTCAGAGCTTTGGCGAACAAAGACTAAGAGAGGAAGGTCCAACCTGAAGTTCATCCTGTGTAGCTTTCCAAGAACAATATGCAAACACTGAAGGGCTTATTGTAGCATGTTATTGAGCATTGAATTTGTTCTGTTCTTGGACTACACAATTGCTATGTACATATGTTGGCAGTAAGATGGAAGTTAAGTAGAAATATGAATGAAGAGAGAAAGAGGTCATATATTAGCCTTAAACAATCCTTTTGCACTATCAGCAGCCAAGCAAAAGGACCAAATGTGGAGATTTCGACCGCCTGGGTTGACAGACTTCAACTGTTCTGGAACAGCTTGTTTGGTTGACACTGGAATTAAATGAAAAAAGTCATCTCAGTGACCTAATGAGATAATAATTCATTCACAAATGAAAACACTGACTGGAATAAACAGTTTTGTGAGATAAAATAATCTGTCCCTCCCTGACCTCTTTCATCTTCTTCCGCTTGACCGATCTTTTACAAACACTGAGAATTCCCAAGCTTAAAAATAGGTCCAAAAGTGAGAAGCCTGATCCTCTTATAGCATTCAGAAATCTGATCCTATATATTATTGATCATCTGTAGCCCACTGTTTCTTACTCTTTATGGACAGTACAAAATGTAATGTTATAGCACTTTTGCATTCCTCAATTTAAGATTTCTGGAAACTTGTTATAATCTGTATTTTTTTCCCTCTAATGTTTAATATTCATGACTAAACAGGCACCAGCTATCAATTTGGAAACTAATGTTAAAAATAAAAATAAAAACATCTTCACATTGCAGCTTTAGAGTATCTACTGATCCAAGTTTACATCAACACAAAAATAAGAAAACACTTTTTAAAAAATTTAAATTGTAGCTCCCCTTTTCCAATAATAATATGAATGTTAAAATATGTTTTCAAGGCTAATAAAGGATCAATTTAGTAAGCAATCTTCTCCTTATTATCATTTTTTATTAATAATATTGTTATTAATTAATATTATTATATAACTGTAGTGTGTATATCTGTAGTTTACCCCTCCAGGAACCACCACCTTACCGTGGTGGAGGGGTTTGGCTGCCCTAATGATCCTAGCAGCTATGTTGTCGGGGGCTGTTTGCCTCTCGTAGGGTCACCCAAGGCAAATTGGTCTTAGGTGAGGGGCCAGACAAAGTGCAGAGCCAGGCCAGGGAAAGGGGTCTGTAGGAAAGTGCCTGGTGCCAGGGCCAGGGTCCAGTCGGGCTCAGCCCGAAAGGGAGACGTGTGTCCATCCTTACGTGGGCCCACCACCCACTGGAGGAGCCATAGGGGTCCGGTGTTATGTGGATCGGGTGGCAGTCAAAGGCAGGGGCCTTGGCGGTCCGATCCCAGGTTGCTGAAGCTGGCTATTGTAACATGGAATGTCACCTCTCTGGTGGGGAAGGAACCTAAGCTTGTGCGAGAGGTTGAGAGATACCGGCTAGATATTATCGGCCTTACTTCAACACACAGTTCGGGTTCTTGAGCCAGTTTTCCTGGGGGGTTGGACTCTTTTCTTTGCTGGAGTTGTCCCAGGTGAGAGGCGGAGAGCAGGTGTGGGCTTATTAATAGCTCCCCGGTTCTCAGCCAGTGTATTGAAGTTTACCCTGGTAGACGAAAGGGTTGTTTCCCTGCGACTTCATGTTGGGGAACGGGTCCTGGCTGTGTTGTGCGCCTATGCCCCAAATAGCAGTTCAGAGTACCCACACTTTTTGGAGTCCTTGGACCAGGTGCTGGAAAGTGCCTCTACTGGGGACTCCATTTTCCTACTTGAAGACTTCAACAGTCATGTTGGCAATTACAGTGAGACCTGGAGGGGTGTGTTTGGGAGGAATGGCCTGTCCGATCTGAAACCAAGTGGTGTTCAGTTATTGGATATCTTTGCTAGCCACAGTTTGTTCATAAGTACATTTGGCACCAGGACACCCTAGGTCAAGAGTCAATGATTGACTTTGTAGTCGTACCATCTAATCTGCGACCTAAGTGCACTTGGGGGGAAAGAGAGGAGCAGAGCTGTCAACTGATCACCACCTGGTGGTGAGTTGGATCAGGTGGTGTGGGAGGATGCCGGACAGACCAGGCAGGCCAAAGCAAATAGTGAGGGTTTGCTGGGAACGACTGGCTGAGGACCCTGTGAAAATGGTCTTCAACTTCCACCTCCGGAAGAGCTTCAACCACATCCAAACTGGCAAACTGTCCGGCGGCTCAGGAGGGGAAAGAGGAACCCTGTCCACACGGTCTTCAGTGTGGGAGGGGAGTCGCTGACCTCAACTGAATGTATAGTTCCTGGTTGACAGGCCTCTGCAGCATTGCATGGACATCAGGACAGTCCCTTTGGAGTGGCGAACAGGGGTGGTTGTTCCCCTTTTCAAAAAGGGGGACCAGAGGGTGTGTTCCAACTATCGCGGGATCACTCCTCAGCCTCCCCGAGAGGGTCTACTTCAGGGTGCTGGAGATGAGAGTCCGGCTGTTAGTCTAACCTCCGATTCAAGAGGAGCAATGTGGTTTTCGTCCTGGCCGTGGAACGTTGGTCCAGCTCTATACCCTCGCAAGGCTACTGGAGGGGGCATGGGAGTTTGCCCATCCAATCTACATGTGTTTTGTGGATCTGGAGAAGGCTTATAACAGTGTCCCTCAATGTGTCCTTTTCAGGGGTGCTCCGGGAGTATGGGGTAGATGGCCTTTTGTTGCGGGCCATTCGATCTCTGCATTGTAAGAGCCAGAGCTTGGTTTGCATTGCCCGGCAGTAAGTCAGACCCTTTCCCAGTCAGGGTTGGTCTCCGCCAGGGCTACCTTTTATCACCAGTTCTGTTAATAATTTTCATGGACAGAATTTCTAGGCGCAGCCATGCGGCGGAGGTAGTCAAATTCAGTGGCCACCGGATTCCGTCTCTGATATTTGCAGATGACGTGGTCCTGTTGGCCTCATCGAACAGTGAACTCAGGCTCACCCTGGGAAGGTTTGCTGCCTAGTGTGAAGCGGCGGGGATGAGGATCAGCAGCTCTAAATCCGAGGCCATGGTTCTCAGTCGGAAAAGGGTAGATTGCCCCCCCCCGGGGCAGGGAAGAGTTGCTTCCACAAGTGGAGGAGTTCAAGTATCTCGGGTTCTTGTTCACAAGTGAGGGGAAAATGGAGCGGGAGATTTACAGACGGATTGGGGCAGCATCGGCTATGATGCGGGTGCTGAAGCTGTCTATTGTGGTGCAGAGAGAGCTGAACCAGAAGGCAAAGCTTTCAGTTTACCAGGCAATCCATGTCCCAACTGTCACCTATGGTCATGAGCATGTTTCAGGCATGAAGGGGAGGGGAGGAGACCCCGGGGCAGACCAAGGACACGCTGGAGAGATTATATCTCTCGGCTGGCTTTGGAACGTCTTGGTGTCCCCCTGGAGGAGTTGGTGGAAGTCGCCGGGGAGAGGCACGTTTTGATCTCCCTTCTCAAACTGTGTCCCCCACAACCGGACCAGGATAAGCGGCAAAAAACAAAACGAAACGAAACTGTAGGTTGTTTTTTTTTTGATCCTGCATACCTTTTGCTGGAAATATTCACTGGAGCATCAAATGTGTTAATCTGCTCCTTATAAACAGTTCGCAACAGAGTAACTTTAGTTTACATCTACAGTGCACTGCTGTCTTAGGAAATCATTTACTAATTTCTAAATACAAAAACATACTGTGTATCCGTGACCCATTTTTCATAATAGTGGATGTTCAGTAGGGACGAGTTGGTTTGAGACTGAGAGCAGCAGACAGCTGGGAAAGTAAAGAGAGACAGACCATCACGCAGCTGATTTGGTTTTTCATTGAGACATATTGATGACCATAAAAAAACTGTCTGCCTCAGACCGGCTGCTGGGTCACCTTGATGGTCACTCATTGTGTGTGTCTGCCACTCACACAAAAACGGTTTGATTGCAAAACAGCCAGTCAGCAAATTAATCAGCTCGGCAGTGTGGCATTCACAAGACTGATGACATAGTGGAAACATAAGGGGAATGGGAAAAAGCTGACAGAGGGTTTTCCTTCAATGAGGATGAATATTTTCATAGATGTCAA
>KV751315.1:1316162-1334147 GCA_001698575.1 Mola mola
ATCTGTACCGATGTTCCTGTTGGAATTTAGTTGCATGTTTCGTAAATATCTGCTGGGCAGCCTGAAGTTGAATCCTATTAACTCATGTTTAAAACTACTCCCCCTTTATCATTGCTAACAAGGGGGATCATATACAGTACATCTATCAGCCAACTTGAGGTGCACCTAAAAAGCCACATTATTTCACCTTTCTGATTGGCTACGTATAATCTGTCAGACTAATGTGCAAATGTCACCTTGGCCAGTTTGGGCCTATTTTAACATGTAAAGGCATTAAACTCCCAAGAACCAAGCAGTGGCAGACGTCCTTTCATTGCCCTGTAGGGGGAGTTGATTGTCTGATTGTAACTAATGTGACATCAAGGGGTGCCTGAGGCATCCGCCCCTGATGTGTCTCAATAGCGTTTTGTGCGGGGGCCAGTCCAGGACTGAATACACACACATATCCTGCCTCCGTCCCATTTCAAACAGGAGGCACACACACCAGTCAGGGGTAGAGGGAAGTCTTTGAGATGGTAACAGGGGGATTAGTAGTGGTTTGGACAGGTTCCCCATGATGTCAGTCATTCTCATGCTGATGAGGTCGGCTTCCTCCTGAAGAAATGGGAACAGATTCTTGTTGATCTCAGTCCTACGTGCCTTTTCAAAGTTTGGATAGTTATACTGTGAGTTGAGTAACATGATGCTGACAGCTGTACCTTTTCTCAAATGTAGTGACATATGGTGGAACAGTCAGTTTTAAATGTTTATTTAGAATATATTCAACAGCCGCATCAAAGTCATCATCACACCTATACATTAACAGAAAAGAGTGTCAGTATTTTGGTATTAACCTGCTGCTGTAATGATATTATGTTTATAATATGTTTTATAATTTCTTTGATTTTTCTTCCACTTCTTCATTTACGTATTCATAACATACACATTTTTGGTTTGACACAATAAATTACAATCCATGTCAACATCTAAATTATTTTGGTTTGAGTCTTTTCCCCCTTTGCTGTCAGAACATGTGTGCGCATGCTGAAAGAATGTTTACTGAAGTTATATTAAGCAGAGGAAGCTGAACGCTTTAACCCGTAGAGATTCTTCGGTTGAAAGGCAAACAAACAGAAAAGCTGAAGTCGTGTTAAATTTTTCTGTCTATGGCAGAGACTTAAACAAACACAGTGTAAATCTCTTGAAAACATGCCTGTATTTTACACAAAACTGAAGTGGAGGTCACTCCACATAGAGACGTTGACTGAGACATGAAAACAGGAGAGGCTGGAAGCTTGATAGCGGCTCCTGGTGAACTTCTTTATTTGCTCTGCTCTACTTGCTCTGCTCTACTTGCTCTGCTCTACTTGCTAGCGAGTCTTGCAGTTGTCAGTCACAACCACTGACATAAATAACGATGGACAATGCTTCACCACTTATGTCCCACTGGACAAAAATGAAGCTAAAATATCCGTCTTGCGTTCGTGACGTCCGCACAGAACCTTCCCAGCTCAGCTGTCAATCAAACCAGATTGATTAACAAGAAGGAATACTTGTACATACAAGAGTGTGATAAGAACCTGAAATGACAGAAACCATCTTTGAAAAAAATTATTTGAGAGGCCCTAGACCTAAGAGCTAACTGAAACAATGAAGGAGGCGGAGCTAAGGACCTGTACTGCAGCCAGCCAGCAGGAGGCGATCAAGCTGATTTAGCTTCACTTTTTGGGAGCTCTCAGGTCATGTTTATATACATTCTATGTTCAATGTTACTTTCTACTTTCCCCCTTATAGTCTAATCTATACTTCTCTTCCCCAACACAAAACAGCGAACAAAGCTTGATTAAAGAGATACATTTCTTGTTAAAGTCTTTCCATTTTATGTGTGACACAGTAGACTTTTGACACAGCAAAAAGGAGAAAACACAACCCTATAAAATGGCATGTTGTGGTAATGTGAGGCAGTGTCTTTTTCTTTTATGAAAATATGTATTTATTGACTGAGCACAGCAGTGAGAGCACATTTATTCCCAGCTGGACTGTATGTTTGTGTCAGTTTTCTAGAAAGCAGTTCATAGCCAGCCGTGTAGACCAGTGTTTCCATTCCCATGCATTGCTGATGTTTGTTTGACAAGTTCCAGTGAAGCAGTCCTGATTCAGTTTGTGTTCCTGTCTTGGAAATTTGATTGTGTCATAACTTTCTTGACCTTCCCGCCCATAAGGCTTGGAAAATTCCAAACACTGAAAAAAAAAACGAATAAAGAACCAGGATATTTGTGTCCTATTTCATATCAACCGTTGTGGAGACATGAGTCATATAACTCTGTCGTTGTGCATATCCATTGTATAACAGCCAGGCATGTGTTTTTTGATTTTGAGAAGACTGCAGTTTGGTTGCTTTAACAACTTGCTATAAATCACTGTTTGGATCAGTTTTTTTTTTTAACAAGTTGAGGTTAAAACATATATAAGATGTATTGTGTACAACAGCATGATTTAGTTTAGTTTTCTTTTCTGTCAGTCTGGGTGTGTATAATATATCACAAATCAAATACTGTTTTAGAGATTCAGTCAGATAAAAAAAAGTGTAGTGAAATAAAGTGAAAAATGTAAATCATATAGAGCTGTTGGCTCTCAAAACTAGCAATCCTGGAATTTTGGTAATACTTCGAATTGCAAGGCTTTTATGCTTCTGTAACAATTCTTTTTGGACGGTGAGTAAAAATAGGTTACAACTGGTATTGGTGGCTCCTCTATAACACCAGCATGGTAAAACAGCACACATGCAAATGGGGCTCACGTCACTTATACGTGATACTCTGCTGTCACACTCACACCTGTCCTTCCTGACACAATAGTAAATAGGAACTAATTTTCACTTTCACAATGGTACATAAAGATAAATCATGCATATGTAACAATGTATTTACACATGTAAATATTCAAATTAAATAAAATAAAGTGATATAAATGATGGTGACCTATATAATAATGTATATTACTACTCAGTCAGGCCACCATCCGTATGAAAAAAATGAAAATATAATGTGCGATAACTACAGGTGCAATTTTTAATATTATATTCAACATGAACACATCAAAGTAATCAACAGACAAAGCAATTTGACAAGACAGCTTAATTACAGCTAAAATGTATTTCTTTATCAAGTTCTCAACATTCTGCTGTTAAAACATGTGTGCACATTTGGCAATTATGTAAATGATTTTATATTTAACAAAAGATTTCATTTCAACACTAGAACTCAGCAACCAACATTTCACTTTGCTACACAATTTATGTAGCGTTAATCCACCAGCACAGATGAGGATTGGGCAATAGAACCCTGCTAAGTTTGCTTCTTTCGAACTTTACAGTTTTTTCACAGAAGATGTATTTAATAAACAGCCAAATTTATATGCTTTTTACTTGTCTAAAGGAAACACTGCAGGCTCAGCATCTACTTCTTGTGTGCTCCCTATGTTTGATCTTAACCTTGGTCTCTTTCCAGGAGCGGGTGTTTGGGATGGTGACGAATGTCATTTAGTTTCAGGTTTTATGTCAACGGGGACTGTAACTGTGGTTGAAAAGTTCTCTGGGCAGGTCTTCTTAAGCCCATCATGTTGCACATGTTGTTCGAGGTGACAGTGACTCACTATTGCCCCTTGCTGCATACTTGATATTGCCAGAAAAGACGGGCCCTAGCTCGTTAATTAGCATAGTATTTCCAGGGTATCTGCATCTTGGATCTCTATGAATACATAGACACTTTGGGCAGAGCATCACAATGGTTACATCTTTCTATTATGTTGATAAAGTAAGTATTTATCTTGAACACTTTAAATTCTTACAAAATGCCCGTTTAATACAACAACATCCAAAACAAGCAACAGCTTGGTGAAACAATCATTGAGATGATTGTGTTAAGCAGAAATGTAAAACTTGCTGTCAGTAGCATTCCCATCATTGAAACTCTTGGTTACCCCTTTAAAAGATCTGCTGACAGCTGTCCAAACACAGGCTGGTCTGTCTGTTCAAAGCAAGCCTTTTGGTTTGAACTTTCTGCATACATATTCTCTAGTCTAAACAAGTAAAAGCCAAGGTCAAACAAAAAAAAAACATACTGTGGCTAAACCAGTCCTTACAGTATTTGACCTGTGCACCGAACTTGTGTGAATATATACTGTAGGCGCTGAGCTTTTGCATAAATCTCCGAGATCCACAGCCAAAGAGGATAAACATATTCATCTGGCCTATTCTCACCTTTGGCTTCAAGAAAACATTGAGTCATGAGTAGGGAAATGCTCTTATACTGGACTGTGAAGCTACATAATTGCGCCTGTCAAGGCGCCTACTGCTCCCACACCCTCAACAGACAATTTGAGAGAAGGACAGATGCAGCTTCTGCAGTACAATGGGCTTTCACAATATGCAATTACAGCCTCTGCACCCGAAAAGTGGCTTTTTATTCCTGTTCTCCTGGGAATGGCAATAAAGGCTGGAACATATATGAATAAAAGCACAGGCTCTAATACAAAGCTGCAAGTGGCATAAATGAGGCAAAGCCAGCATGGACTGATCTCTTGACTCTCCTCCCATTCTGCAACAAAAAAAAGAACAAACACAGAGAGGAATAAACTCAGTGGGGAGAGATAATTCATGTCAAGGCCGAGGCATGTGATAAATCAGCCTCTGGACACTCCAAAAACTACATAACTTCTGACGAGCTTATGTTGTTCAGAGCTGTGTGTTCATGCATGTGGGCCTGCACTGAGCTCACTGAACAGCTGTTAGGCTGGTTGCAGGTGAAAGATGACTCAGGTCCTACGGGGGAGACATCAATCATCGATGGACTGACACATCTAAAGAAAGACAAAGGGAGAGCGACTTAGAGCTTGGACACAACAGGCAAAAAAGGACACTCTCACACTGTTGAGCTCTGACCTTGTAAAGAAGGAGCCTCTTCAGTAACCAGCCCATCTCAGCACACAAATGTGGGAAAAAGGATGTGAAGCAATGTATGACAGGGCTCTGACAATAAACACAGTCATTTTCCAGAGACATGAGTCATATCCTGTGTATCACTCTGACAATTAGGTTTGCCATTAAATGATAACTTGATGATGAAAATGTTGTTGTTTAGCAGCCATACAAAAAGATACGCAAAAGAAAGCAAAAGACTGGTGGTGAATGCTTGCCCATTCAGAAAAGATTATGGACTTGTAACACTTTATAAAAAGGATACATCAATAAAAAATTAGTTAATGCAGCGATAAGAATTTACAAAGAGTTAATTAATGTGCCACCTGATAATTTGATTAAACAGTCTTCAAGTTACCCACAAATTGAATTCATACATTATTCAATAGTTTAAAACCTTACTATTGGGTGTCACATTAGGTGGACCTGAGAGAAGACCACAGCCATCTCCCAGAACAAGACCCAGTAAACATCACAAAGGCAGATACCCAAGAAAAAGACTCAAGGATGAATCACTGGACAGCAACAGGTCCTGACATGATCCACAGCTACTGGCTAAAGAAGCTAACTGCACTCCATGAACGCTTGGCAGCTCAGATGAACCAGTTACTAAAAGAACAAACCCACCAAGAGTGGGCCGGACGGTCCTGATCATGAAAGACCCCCAGAAGGGAATGATTCGATCCAACTACCGGCCAATAACCTGTCTCTGCACAACATGGAAGCACCTGTCAGGCATCATTGTGGCCAAAATGAGTAGAGATGCAGCTCAATACATGAGCAGGGCCAAGAAAGGGGTTGGTAGTGACACCAGAGGAGCCAAACACCAGCTAGTGGTAAACAGGGCAGTCTCTAGAGACTGTAAGACCAGGAAAACCTACCTGTGCACAGCCTGGATTGACTACTATGACTCAATGCCACATATATTGATACTGGAGTACTTGAAGCTATACAAGATCAACAGGAACCTAAGCGCTTTCATCAAGAACTTGCAGTGGAAGACTATTCTGGAAGTCAATTCAAGGCCAATTGCCCAAGTTAGAATCAAGTGCAGCATATACTAAGGAGATGCCCTATCCCCCCTGCTGTTTTGCATTCACCTGAACTCCCTCAGCCAGAAATGGAACAACAATCAGCCACCTCCTCTACATGGATGAAATCAAGCTGTTTGCGAAGAGTGAGCAGAACATTGACTCACTGATCCACATCACCAGGATATACAGCAATGATCTTGGAATGTCATTTGGGCTAGATAAGTGTAGCCGAATGATATTAAAGACAGGCAAGATGATCCCAACTGAAGGGGTTGAATTACCAGAAGGCAAAATAGCTGATATTCAGGACAGCTACAAATACCTTGGGATCCCACAGGCAAATGGAAATCATGAAGAGGATGCAAGGAAGTCAGCCACAGCCAAATACCTACGTAGAGTAAGGCAGGTCCAAACAAGTCAGCTGAATAGTCAGAACAAGAGCCAAGCCATCAACACCTATGCCCTGCCTGTCATCAGATACCCTGCTGGTATAATAACCTGGACAAAGGAGGAGATATAAGCCACAGATATCAAGACAAGGAAGCTGTTGCCCATGCATGGAAGGTTTCACCCAAAGTCCAGCACCCTGAGGCTGTACACAAAGTGGAAAGAGGGAGGCAGAGGATTAGTGAGCGTCAGAGCCACTATCCAAGATGAAACAACCAAGATCCAGGAATACATCAGGAAGATGGCCCCCCAATGATGACCTGCTAAGTGAATGCCTCAGGCAGCAGAAACCCAGTGAGGAGGAGGAAGAAGAAAAGAGACCATCATGGAGGGACAAGCCCTGCACGGGATGTACCACTGACCGATAGAGGAAGTGGCTGATATTGAGAAAACATACCAGTGGCTGGAGAAGGCTGGTCTCAGGGACAGCACAGAGGCACTGATCATGGCAGCACAAGAGCAGGCTTTGAACACAAGATCGATAGAGACCGGGGTCTACCACACCAGACAGTACCCAAGGCATCTGTGCCAAGTATGGGCTGGAGGTTCCAGGATCAAAGTGGACAACACCTCCTAAGGTGATTGAGAATGACCGAGCTAAGATCCTGTGGGACTTCCAGATCCAGACCAATAAGATGGTGGTGACTAACCAACCGCATATCCTGGTGGTCCACAAACAGGAGGAAAAGAGCTGGAAAGGATGTGGGGAGTAAAGGCATCAGTGGTATTAGTGGTGATAGGAGCACTCAGGGCTGTAACCCCCAAGCTGGGAGAGTGGCTCCAAGAAAATCCCAAGAGCAATATCTGAGATCTCTGTCCAGAAGAGCGCAATCCTAGGAATAGCCAAGATGCTGTGCAGAACCCTCAGGCTCCCAGTGTCAGGGTCCACTAATGTAAAGTGTCTGTCGGTTAGGATCATTCGGTGTTTCCTGTTTTACTTTGAAGTTCTGTTTGTGTCTTACTCCCCATGTCCTGTCAAGTGTTGTCCCTCAGGTGTGTCTGATTATTCCCTCTCCCTAATGTGTTCCACCTGCATCCAATTGTCTACCTCTCCCTCGTGTATTTAACCCCTGTGTTCCCTTCCTCCTTGGCCAGACTGTCTTGTCTTCCCCGCGAGCATTCCAGCATTTAATCCTTATGAGTCTCTTTGTGTCCAATCTATATTCCGTGTTTCGATTACTGAGTTTTGCCTTATCCTTAATCTGTACCTTCGCTTAATTTGAATTCCTGGTTTTGAATATTATTAATAAAACGGCTCTCGATTCAGAACGCTCCCTGTTTTCTCTGCATTATTGGATCCCCCAGATCTGGTACCCGATACACAGGCCTCTGGTAGAGGACCAGATCTTGAAGGAGACACAAGACTGCCCACAGAGAGCGAGAGGGGAATTTTTTTTTTAAATATACATGTATATAGTGTATATATAAGTGGAGTGATTATAGGCATAAGGCAGAGGTTCACAAGAATGAAGCAGCTAATGCATGTCAGCTGTACCGTGCTGTCTTAATGCAGACTGTGTTACAGTGTGTAATTACTTCTCCTTTAGGCCTCCTGGCAAGAAGGAGAAGAAATTAATTAAATTCTGGGTTCACCAAGTGCATCACCAAAAAAAAAATGTAGAAAGTCTATCCAGAAATTGCATGCAATCATTCTTCTTCAAATGCACTCCAAAAAATTACAAGACATCACAAATTCTAAATTATCGAAAACTGGACATCGCAGTGAAGTGGGGGGGCTGGAAATGGCTTAATGCACCTTTGAGGGAGGAGAAAATTAACAACCACCAGTTCCCACCACAGAGAGATATGGCAAACAAGGCCACAGAGAGCTCTGGCCTCTCTTTGATGAATACAATTGGCCTTTTAGAGTTGAACTGAATCACTAGTAACAGGATGTCCTGAGGTTTCATCTCAGTCTCATCTTTTGACCTGCTGCACACAAGCCAAGGCTTGACTGATGGTGTCTAATTGATACATTAAGGCATGTGTGAAAGTATGACACAAGGATGTGTCAGTGACATGAGTTGGTGTCTTGCTGATGTGAACTGATGCAGTCTGGATAAATAAGCAGCAGAAAATGAAAACTGCAAGGGAAGCGGTTAAAAAAAAAAATGAAATACAAGATGAAATAATCTTTGTAAAGCACATCCTTGTTTTTCTCTTAAGAGATAGAATGATAGCACTGGCAGATTGCACAGATTCCTTCAGACATGTGAGATGTCCTGAGTTTGAAGTCCAGCCGTATTCAGTCAGTCCAAAGAATCTCATATTTTTTACTTTTGGTAACTGTGGTCTCTGTCACACTTACTAGCCTGCTGCAAGTTCTTTGCAGCAGTTTCTTCTCTTCCTATCCTATGGAACAATACAAAACAGTAAGGAGACTGCTATTGTCAGAGCCTGACCATTTAATATTCATTTAACATTAACATAAAAAAAAAATGCTTGATTAAAGATTGACCAAACTCACACAAAGAAAGTAGCCTACCCTAAGGGATAAGCCATGCTGAGTTTTGAGTTTTATTCGGTGAATTGCAGAGGGACAGAGATGCTGAAGAAACTGGTTACAGTGGGACAGTGGTGAAGGAAAGACGCCGAATGGAGAGCAGATTGAGAGTGAACAAGACTCACAGACTCCAACAGGTGTGCACATCCACAGGTAACTGTTTTGTGATCACTGAAGTGCCTCTAGTTTTTCACAAGAAAAACGTATTCCTGTTTCACCAAACCTGCTCAAGCCCATGCTGTCTATCCAGTCAGATTTCACTTTAGTGTGTGTGACAGCCTGTACTCTTTGTACCCAGTTGATTCTAAATACTGGTACCAAAATACAGAATGCTGCTCTCAAGTAATAGGTGGTGTTAGAACTGCATGGAACTGGAGAAACATAACTTTATTAATAAATATCAGCATTCTTAATTAAATCAGTGTGTTTTCATTCACTACACAGGCCAAAATCAGATCTCTTTTGCTACCAAGAGACTCAACTCTGATTTTCATGCAAGTGTGAAAAGCACAAATCACATGGGATCAGAGCTCTTTAATTCTGACAGATGTGTGTGGATGAAGGCACAAGTGGATCAACAAAATTAAGTTGATCATACTGAACCACGACTCGTGCACCGAACAGCAGATAAAATGGCTGACCGTGTCAGAACATGCGCAACTAGTTCCTTTGCCGTAGACGCAGTATCACGTGGTACTGTACAAAAACACAAAACTTCATTGTATTGTTACATTAGCTGCAAGCCAATGAGCAAGAGCAGACTCTGGGTGTGTGTTGGCATCTGTGTTTACTTTTAGGCCAGCCTACGACTCATCTCAGCACTCACCAGAGACTCCGGCTCTTCGTGTTGCTTCTTGTTCTCGTCACTTCTCTGTACCTTTCTGAAGCAATCAAATGAGATAGAATTAATGAAGCGCTGTGGATTTCAGCAGCCTCACTCTCATTGCTTCAGAGGTTGATAAATCCACGTTTTATTCCCAAACATTTTATAAACAGTCCGTGCTCTTCCTAAATCCAGGTGTCCTCCAGAAGCTCCCCCAGGGTCAGTCAGCTCCAAGCAGCTGCCTGCCATTCCACTGGGCTGCTCCTCAATCTGAAACGCCCAGTGCTCTGCTCAGCCCTGTTAGAACAATTAGCGGCAAATAAGCCATGTTATTGCTATTATATTTAGAGGGAAATATTTTCCAAAAGGCACCAACACCACAACAGCAGACAGCAAACAGCTAGCTGTTACTTGAAATCTTAAAGTCCTGCCCTACACATTGAATAAACTTAAACTAACTTCATTAATTAACTTAAAGTTTACTTACTTTATTTGCTTATTGTGATTTTTTGTTCATTAAAAAAACCAAAAAAACACTAAAGCCTTAAAATGACTTTGATTTAATTCTACACCTGTACCTCATCTAGGTTGTGGGGATCTATGAAGGTCTAAATTACAGTATGTTTGTTCCATACACCTTGGATGTGGGGGTGTGGATGCAGATCCAAGTTGGCCAGTTCCAGTTAAGAGTTTGAAACAAGTTAGAAGCAGCTACTGTTGTTGTTAGTGTGGTTAGTTAATGCCAGGCAATAACAACACACTACAAGATAGCTTGTGTGCAAAAGCAACATAACAACTTATCCACAAATAGAAGTTGCTGATGTACAGCTTTTATTTATGTTGATACCAGGGGCAGCCATCTTGGATTTCAAGCTTGGTGACACTGAATTTCAGAAAAAGTTTTTCTGAAGTTCTGACATCAGTCACAAATATACAAATGTTTTAACAGCACAGGTCCCTGAGCTGTTAAGACATTAATGGTAAAGATAATAATAAAAACAGTAATATAGAAGAACGTTAATTACTAAGTGTAAACAGTTGTTTTTAGTAGAAACACTTACACAAGTGCTTCAGTTTTTGGTACTTTCTTATTGGCTTCCTTTCAGCTCCTGTGGTCGCACTCACACTTCATTAATTACTGTACTAAAAAAACCCAATTTATTTGTTGATTTTGGTGAAACTGGATCAAATTTTTGGTTTACACTGATTTGTAGACTTCCTTGGCAATATGATGCAGTGTATACAGTATCACCTTCTTCTGAATGCAGCTGTACATGTTTATTGAGCTTAATCATGCGGAACAATAGAGGATAAATACACGTTGCATTGTTGTGGGTGTCTCCAGCCCAAAGCTTTGATATTGAACTCGCGGTTTTGTAGATGGGAGGATGTAAGCTGTGCACCTGTGAAGGGGTCTCTCACTCACTCCTTTAAGAAAATTAGAATTTTGTTGCCTGAGGTGAGTGGCAAGTACAGGTGCTGCCGTCGTTTGATGTAGCTGTCGACCATGATAAATCCACACACCTGAGTCTATCTGACTTATTGAAAACTTTCCTCTGATGGGTCATGTGGGATTCCTTTTGAAATAAAGAATGAGTCTTTGGGACGTAACAGAAGAGATCACAAAACAGTTTAAAAGTTATTTATATTGTTAACCTGAACGTGTCTTTACACCCGCTTTGAACTAAATGTTAGCGAGTTCATACACTGTAAAAAAACAAACCTTAAAATCATAAGTTTGAGTGATTGAAATGTTACCTCAACTTATCTTCAATTTTAAGATAACCTTTATGTACATTTTTTTCAGTTTAAATTACAGAAAAGTTTGATGACATGAGAGCTCTCAAAAGCCCCAAAAGTGAAGCCAAAGCATCTTGAGCGCCCCCTAAAATTCTCAAAGATGGTTTCTGTTGCTTAAGGTAGTTCTTATCATGCTAGTTTACATCCAACTCTTTATTTTTCTAATCAGTTCAGTTTCAATTAGTTATTTGATGTTATATAAACAAATTGAAACGTCACAATTGACAGCTGCTCACGATAAGGCATCCGGGTGTATGAACAGGAACTTGATAGTGTGGCTCTGCTTCCTGGGCACTACTGTGCAGACTCTGGCCCAAAATGACATTATAGCAGCACTCGCACCATGGGTAGGCGTGTTTTGGCTTGGTTTTTTGAACAATGAAAAGAAGTGTCGTCCATTTTAATTTACGTCAATGGTTTAAACAACTAATTTGTTTTTACCTCCTTTTTTTGCAGGTGTATTCTTTCTCAACACGAGTATTAAACACATTATAGCCTATTTGATACCAAACCAATTGAAACATCCCAAATACAGATTAATTCAAGCATGAAGATATACATTATAAAAATTATAAACGTAAATTATAAATGTAACAATTAGCATGTGTTGCTTTAGCCAATACTGTAGCTAAAACCTCTATACGTACTTATTGTGTCTATACGTACGTATTGTTATCTTTAAAGGGGAGATGGTCCAGTCATCCAGTCTCCTTAAAATTTGAAAGCAACAAGGACAACTAGTTTTTCAATGCTTTTATTCATAAATAGTTACACTAGTAAGTCATCATCAATCTTGTTGTGCGGGGAGTGATGCCACATGTCTCTGTATACCACTGTAACCAGTGTGTTTAGCATTTTTATCCTACTGCAACCAGTACCTAGCAGAGGTGACAGAGGTAACAGAGGTGTTAGAAGTAAAGGTGTTACTTCTAACATCAAGTGTGGTTGCAATGTTTCCCAGCGATCTCAGATTACTGCTTTCTTTCAAACTGTAAAGGTAGTGATACCAACCACCCTGCATGTGTTTTGCGGTTGTTACCCAGTTGCGTCTTACCCCATCTTATGTGCCTGCAGACAGTCCATCTGTTTTCGCTCATACATTTAACACTGTGAACTCCTGAACAAACGTCACTGGACGCTGCACATCCTGAAATAGGCATTAGAACAGATTATGTCTGCTGTTGGACAGTTGGGTCACAAAGGAGGAAGATGCCACTGTGTTAATTACCATCATCCATCAGGGGGTGAGAACAGTTATATTAAACCCCACTGGAGTGGAATTCTTGAGACACCCTGACCCCGCTGTGGCATTCACGCTGCTGTCACAGTCACATGCTTTCCTTACAGTCCTTTGGAATATGTGTCCAGCACCTTCTGCTATGTACATTTAACTTTATTTTTCACAAACAAGCATAAAGAGGTTATGCACAAATACTTAGTATCTGCAGCTAATTTAAAAACACGCACAGCTTTCCAGAAAACAAAAGCAACGCTCTTGTTTTATAAGTTTCATGACAGCCCCGGACATTTCTCGTAAAGAGGATCTTACACAAAAACCCTTGCCTTCCCTGGTGACTTGGTTTGAATTTGCGCATGTGAACTTCAGCTGCCCCAGCACGCCCTGCTTGTTTATCTCTGGAAAGCACTGAGGGCTCGAGGCGAGCTGTCAGAGGACGAATGAGGTAATACTGTTACACCCCTATAAAAACATGCTGTCAAGTAAATGGGAAAACACAGTTGTACACTGCCTTGAATGAATAGCAGACATATGGCAGCCTGAAGTTAGAATTCACTTGTTTAAAATGCTGGGATCATCTTTCATTTCTCTCATTTTTGTGCCCTCTTATGTAATTCAAAGTTACTTGGCTTTAAGTGTTTGATAAGTTGTCTTATAAGGGGAGCAGGGTCATGTTGATATATATTAATTTTAAAGCCTGAGTAAGGGACTTAAAGGGCTGGATTTTTATTTTAATTAGAGCCATTTCCTCGTAAACCATTACGGAACAAGGCTAAAAGTAGACAGCCAAGCAGCTCAGTGAGGCTGCTGGCAAATGTTGATTTGAGCTAAACGCTAATGTGCTTATGTCAAGCAGTTATGGTTGCCATCATGTGTTCACTATCCGTCATGTTATCATGCTAACATTTGCTACAATAGCTGAGGCTGATGAGAATGTCATTACTTCAACAGGTATTTTGCGATAAATGAAAGTACTGGACAAACTGCCAAGCCAGACTATATTGTTATCCATAGGTATCAATCACATGGGTGTTCAATGAAAAGGCTGACATTAACATGAGTAAATGAATACGGCAAATGTAATCTGTTCATTCTACGTTTTTGTGTATGTGTTTACTGTGACTCTCATTATCCAATTTAAGGGTTAAACCTTTGGGATTGTCTATATGCTAAGGACTCCAACTGATGTGAATCATGTTTTTGACCTTGTCAACGTGTCCATATGGTGTTTTTTATGTACAATGACACACACCATGACTGAAATAATCAGTCAATGTCAAGGCTGAAGAGTCCTGCTTTCATTCTGCAATGACAGTCTCTAAACAACACATTCTGGCAGTCCTGGTCTGGTATTCAGAAAACCAATCCTAAGGATTTGCCAGGATGGGGCTGAACATTGTTGAAGTGATATAAGTGAATACTTATCAATCTGATGGATAGACATCCTAGCAGTAGCTTACCCTCTTCTTCCTGCGAATCCGTGTCTGGTTCAAACACGTATGGCTGACTTGTTAGATGATAGAAATGTTAGAACCTGCCACTGTGAAGTGTGTAGTAGTCTAGTTTAAAAGCCAGAGGGTGACAGAGCAGGTCAACTCTGGCTCTCTCCAGCCGCAGGCGACGAGCTTAACGAGGAGCGGAGACGGGAGCAGAACTAAATTAAGGGCACAGCATGTGATGTTATGTTAGTGTCAACTAAACCAACGTCTCCATAGCTAGTTTCGCTTTGTGTAGACAAAAAAAATAACTTGTGAGGGTGGGTGAGAATGGACACATTTTTGATTTGAAAAACAAGAGCTGCTATGACAGTCATGACTGGTGGTCTTCACCAACCAGTAAAAACATAAATGAGCACCTATGTTCTTACCCATCCCAACCCAAGAGTTGTTGAGATTGTTCCTTATATGCTCGCAATATCATCCTACTCGTGACGCCAGAAGAAAAGTCAGCAGACGCTGAGTTATTTCAGTCTGGCCTTAGCGGTTAACTGAATGACCACGACATCGACATGCATGTTAGATACACTTTAATGCTCCTGGTCTCAGGGCTACATATGAGTCAAGCTGTGATTTATTATGTATGAACAGCGGAGCTGGGTACCCTTCACTGTCCTCACACTGCTGTGTGGGCACATAAGAGCATGCTACAATCAAAAAAAAAAATTACATTTCTTTTCATTATATTTCAAGTATGATGCAAAAACATTGCTGTTATTCGCTATCACAAAATCCATTCATTGTCAGGAAATTGACTTGCAAATGACATCATCATAGGGTCTATTAGGTGCGAGTTTTTAGAAGAAAATTAAACTTGTCTCAGGTGGCTGAGGCCATAACAAGTAGCAGATGGCAGACGCCGTGTCTGATGTATTTTTACCTTTGAGAGAATATCTGTTTTGGATTAATGATTGTGCAATGTGCGTCTCATCCTGAGCAGCAGTCAGCAGTCAAACGCAACGTTCACATCAGCACAGCCCGCATTAGTCTATATGTACGGGATGGACAACAGCTTCAACTGCTACAGCTTACTGATACATGTTCTCTGAATAACGGGAAACAAGATTTATAGGCAAATGAGTGTGACAACAATCTGATTTAATGAATGAATGTGTCCATGGCTGTTTGTGTGTGTGTGTGTGTGTGTGTGTGTGTGTGTGTGTGTGTGTGTGTGTGAGAGAGAGAGAGAGAGAGAGACTGCACAGTAAACAATGGATGGTCAGAAGTGATGAAGCAGATTTTAATCACAGTCTAGACAGCCAGGGCAGAGAGCAGAGAGAAGGTAGGCGAGGAGGAGACTGGCCTTGATGTTAAATCAGCCACCCACAAGAACAACATTTTAAGCCATTTTCAGAGACGTCACTGCACAGATTACTGCAATGTGAAAAATCAGGAGTCAAATAATCATGGCTGCGAATCATGAAGAACCAACAGTACCAGACTGGAATATTAAAATGTTATGTATTTGGGGGCAGTGGGGGGGGGGCATGCAGCTCTTTCCCCATCTAATAATCAATCAATTAATACTCATCCCACTTTGGTGACACTGTTTAAATTTAAGATTAAAACATTTAAATTCAGAGAGCATCTGTATTGATATGCCCCTGACAGCTGAAGGGCATCTTTATGAAAAAGGGATATTCTGGATAATCACAGGCTGCAGGGGGCTGCACACTGCAGAGACTGGTAGCACAGTGAAGCAGCACTGGAAGGCCAACAGCACATGTATTGTTTACATTTATGCAACACAAACCCTCTTTTTTCTGATCACAGAATCAAGTTCTGGAGTCTGGAATTGATCATTTCAGCGTAATTTCCCTCCATAAAATGGAAATAATAGAGGCTTTAATAAAGGAAAGCTATACCATCAAACATGTATTGGTTTCAGTGGGTGGCTGGTGCTGTTGCAGTGGATATGCCTTTGTCTTCTCAATCAGAATCTTGATCGTTAATCTTAATCCTATGAGATATTAAGCATTTGGACATTGAAAAGGCATTGAAAGCTCAGCCGCATAAGTTCAGTGGAGCGCTTCTGCACTCTAGTGTCAGAACTGAGCTTGTCTTTAAGGACGTGCCCATGATGAATGACTCACAGCAGAATACAGAAAACAGCATGGAATGGAATGAATCAAGTTATTATATTTTCGGAGGGGATAAGACATATGGAAATAGTGATGTTTTAGTTGTTCTTACATTAATATAACATTGACATCACATCTGGGGGATCTGGAGTTGACTGTAGTAACAGACTAAACATATAGGTGACATTGTTTCTCTGTAAAATATTTGGGTGTGTAGCTTATTACTTTATTAATATATCCTTTAAATTAAGGCAACGTTTTTAGAGCCTGCCTTTATTCGAGAGCATTTTTTTTTTGCCTGTAATTCCATTACGTGGCAGTTTTAATCAGAATGATGAGTTGCCATGTCTCAGAGCAATCTGCGGAAGGATTTTAAATTTCTCTATACCTTCCATGACTCTGAGTTTTAGGTAGGTCTAGCATATTTTCTTATATCACAATATGTTTGGAAGCCCAGTGTGCCATCATTAATAGGCTTATCAAACTCTCGAGGCTATTTGCACAGAATATGGATAATATATATTACTCACCGTCGTGCAAAAGAAAATGTGTGGTAACATTTTTGTTGGAAAGACATTATTTATACGAGACAACGTTTTCCCAGTGGCTTCTAAAGTGAGTGTGTTTAACCCACAGTGAAGATTTTAACTAGGGCATCCAGGGGCTTGGATTAGGTTAACATTAGACAAGATGTATTAAGAAATTTTATGTTGGTTTTTTTTTTAAACTTCTCTTTTTATTTATACTATTTCATTTGTTTACAAGAATGCTGCAATGCTGTTTGTCTGTGAAGCTACAGAAATGTTTTGTAGATGAAGAATTTCCACCTGTCATTCAACAGTAAAGAAGATAGGGATCAAATTTTCAACGTGGGCTGAGTTGTTCCTTGGAGAGTTTGTAATCGGCTCTTTTGTTTTGTCCAATAAACGATAATCATTAAAATCTAAAAACGTCAAAGGAAGGGATGGCATAGTGCGGATATACTGCCACCTGGTGGAGTTTGCTAATACAACGCAAAACGTGTGTTTTACATAAAATAACTCATTGCTTTATGCTACCTAGGATTGACATAAACATAAATAATAATGATAAAATTTGCAAATGGGTCGCCCAATAACGAGGCATTTTTAAATGTGAAAATGAGCAGCCATTTGTGTAGGTATAATAGTCGGCGTAAGAGGTGCAGAGCTTGTTAAAAACACAAGTATGAATTGGGAAAGGCTGCGGGTGCCGAATGTTTGATGGCTGCTGTTGAAGTGCACTAAGTCGGCCACATTCCGCCTTTACATGTGCCGCTGAGGAGGAGCTCGCTTGTTTATTCATTCACGTCAGCCCCTCTCGCGCTTCCTTCCCTCCTTCCTGCTCCGCACAACGGGGACCCGCCGTCCGAACTGTGTCTCCCTCATTCAAATCAATCACAATCACGTCGCCACCATAAACCGCTTCTGGAACCAGGTGAGTTTCCCTTTCTCCCGCTTCGGGGCTGCAGCAGCGCGGAGTGTATCGTGTCGACTTGTCCGGCCCGACGAGGCGGAGGAGTGCTTCGACCGTAACTTATTACATTCCTCCCGACCGAGCTGGAAGACGTGTAAGCGGTATGTATGGCG
>KV751315.1:1342426-1370235 GCA_001698575.1 Mola mola
TGTATCCATGGAAACATGAGAAAAGAGCGATGGGGGAGAGGGGGAGATTTAGTTTGAAACTGTTAGAAAGCGCTGGAACAAAATAGTAGGCCCACATCAGTATTTAGCTGAGCTGACGTTTATTTAGACAAATTGAATTTGTAACACAAGGGTGGAACATTGTAGTAATAATAATTTTTAAAAAAAACATCACATGATGTTTTAATGCAGTCAAGTTGGTTTGGATGGATGACCCTGTAAACGTTAAGCAAAACCAACCTCTTCTCTGTAGTTGTCTCGTATCTACTTACCTGAGAAAAATGGATGTTCTCAGCGTGAATGTGTTTCTTGGAAGTCACATAACTGTTTTTCACTCACATTTAAAGGGAACAAAAATCGGCTAACATACCCCATGTTTGGGAATTTGGGACTTTATTCCTGAAGGACAGTTCTTCATAAATATTTTAAACTGTATACTTGCCTCAAGTGCTGCAATTAGACTACCTTAAATCTTTTATTTACTCAATGGCACATTCTTAGGCGGCATGTTAATGTGGTATTCAGAGCAGAGCATTACTTCTGCATTAGTTTTTTTCCTTTTATTACAAAAATATACTGTAAGTCAAAGTGTCATGAGTAAGTGAGCTCACAACTATCTTGAATCCAGGGGAATTTAGAGAAACCAGTGAGAGATCTTTGTGTCACTGGACTGCAGGCCAATACAGCTTGACCCATGGTCATTGGAGCTTGACCTCCGTGACCAAGTTTTTCAAGCACACAAATATTCAGGTTACTGAGCTTACCCTGGTTACGGTCAGACCAGGGGCAGGCCTGTTTACATGACCACGACTGGCAATACCCTGATCATACTTGAAGCCCTGTAGCTCCCGCCCCCTATCCAAAGTACGCATGTACAGGTTTGAAAAAAAAATTTGTGAAGTTGAAAGGGCTAGAACCATTGGTGTGGTTCTGTTTTTTTGCTTTGTAGTAGGAAGCTTTCTGAGTTTTCCAACTCACCTGTTCAACCACCCTAGTAAAGCCAGCGTCCACAAATTTATCTTTGATTTGGGTTCCAGTGTAGTCTTCCACAGCCCTATTGAGTTCTACAAGGCTCTTAGTGTTCTGTTGATCTTGTATAGCTTCAAGCACACCTGTAGCCATGTATGTGACATTGAGTCATAGGCTGCCATGGCAATCCAGGCAGTGCACAGGTTGGTATTTCTGTTCTTACAGTCTCTAGAGACTGCCCTGTCAACCGGCAGCTGGTGTTTGGCTCTTCTGGTGTCACTACCAACCCTTTTCTGGGCCCTGCTCATGTATTGAGCCAGATGCTTGCTCATCTTGGCCACAATGATGCCTGACGTGAGCTTCAATGTCGTGATGAGGCAGGTTATTGGCTGGTAAATGGATAGAATCGTTCCCTTCTGGGGGTCCTTCATGATCAGGACTGTCCGACCTTGGGTCAACCACTCTGGGTGGATCAGCAGCTGGTTCATCTGAGCTGCCAGGCGTTCATGTAGTGCAGTTAGCTTCTTTAGCCAGTAGCTTGGGATCATGTCAGGGCCCGGTGCTGTCCAGCTCTTCATCCCTGAGACTCTTTCTTGGATATCTGCCATTGTGATGTTTACTGGGTCTTATTCTGGGAGATGGCTGTGGTCCTCTCTCATGTCCACCAACCACTGAGCATTGGTGTTATGTGATGCCTCTTTCTCCCATATGCCCTTCCAGTACAGTTCAGTCTCACCCCAGGGTGGGTCCGTCCTCATCTTATTACCCTCCCACTGAGAGTACACTTTGAATGTTTCAGTGGTGAACATCCTCTTGATTCTCCGGGCTTCCACGTCTCTAGTGTACCTCTTCAGGCGGGCAGCCAGGTTTGTGAGACTTTGTTTGGAAGTCTCCAGTGCCTCAGTTACAGACAGCTTGCTGTACTTGTTTGGTACTTAGGTGGTCTTGCTCTTCTCCAGCTTTGACAGATGGCTAACCACTCTCCTTCATGCCTTGATCATAGCCTCCACCCTCTTCTCTATGGAGGGTATTGGCCCATATGGCTCACATTCAACTTGTAGCCAAGCACCTCCCTAATTACTGTTGCTGTTGCATATATCAGATTGTTGGTCATATATCAGCTTGTTGGTCTCAGTGATGGTCACAGTATATGTAGTTTGCAGTGCGGCATTCAAATCCTCTAGCAGACCTTCTGAGGGTATTCTGACACTAAGCCTTGGTAACCGTTCCCGGGAGTCCCAGGTATCCACGTTAGCCATTATCTTCCTTCTCAGGTCACTTGCCCTTGTGCTAATGTCTTCCGGCCTTCTTATTGGGGCTTGGAACCCCATCCCTGAGTGTGGGGGTGATGATGAAATCCCCCCACTGACCTGTCGTCCCCGCTTCCCGTAGCATTGTTGTTTTACCTCATCGATATCTAGTTGTGATAGTAGTTGTCGATTGTGAACATTGGAACACATTGAGTTACGAGCTGTTTCTTCGTTAGCTTGGATGTAGGGTTTTGAAGCATCCATAGGTCCCACATCCGGGGAAACAAAAATTGAGACACGTGTTTTGTTTTTTGTCCAAAGTGATGATACTGTCCATTAGTTTAGTTATGGGTTTGGGCTTAATAGGAGTCAACAGAAGTACACAAGAGGTCAGTTTTAGCCCCACTTCCCACGTTGCTTAATGCTGTTGACAAGGTGCCTTTTCTGGAAGGAATATCAGCCCAATCTATGTAAAATATAAAATTTAAAATACCCTGTTCTTCTGGCGGCCTCTTAAGTGGACATGTCTTTAAACCAAACTCTATTCTAAAAGGTGTTTTATGGCCATTTTCACTGTGCACTTAGATCTATAGATACAACGGGCATACATCACTTACACAGTCAGTAACATCATTAACTAACCTGTGATGGCGTTTTCATCCTCCCTGTGGGTGACCTGAAGCCACAGGTGTGGCCCCTAACTGCCCCTTACTCTCCGGGTTAGAAAGAAATTCATAAACTGGGTCTTGTTATTTAACGTGCAAAAAGCAAAACAGCAGCTCAACACAACATTGTGCCACTAGGTTTTACGGTTTGGTGCTGTCACTCTAAAGGGGGAATGAATGTTACTTATGCGTGTTCTGAAACAGAGCATAATACCGAGCAGGATATACAGGGAGGACATATAAACAATACCTTCAAAAATGTGTCATTTATTGTAAAAGTGGGCTTGTCTTCTTTTAAATATGTAGCTTTAATTACATAATTGAATACACACAATTTATTTGGGGCGACAACTTCATGACATACAGGATATGTATCCGTGTGTGTGTTTGTGTATAGCTAACTGTCAAAATAAAAAAAAAACTAGTGCATGTAAATGATTGCTGATCTGTTAAAACAAACAGGCACTCATCCATCTTTGCATTAAACAACATCTGTGCAAGTTGTGAAATGCTGGTAAAAGTTGAGTAAATCCACTGCTCAGAAGTTGCTTCTGTTAGTGTTTTGTACTCCACTCATTTATAATCTGTCTATCTGTAGCAGAAAACATGTGGACCATCATGTAGGAATAAGTTGCACTTAGTGCACCTGCCAATCATTGTTTTATCTTTCCGTCTGGGTTGAGCAGGGTTGTAAACCTGTAAACCCTCCTCAACAAAGTGATGTCTTTACAGCTGACAGATCACTATAAGAATGTGACATAATTTATAAGCAAGGAGAAAGATTGGTATTTAAACAATCACATCATCAGCATCAGCATTTCTGCTTTGATCCCTTTTTTGTGTTTGGAAGAAAATATTTTAACATGGCTCATATTTTTATGATTATTTATTTATGTGCAGCTACACATTACTCATTATGATAAATAAAATCCAGCCGTATCCCTGATTTTATAGTTGAAACCATCTAGTTAATGAATTCATCGCCAGTTAATACACTGTAGCCTATGCTGTCAAACCCAGCATTGCCACCTGCATTATCAATTGTCCAATATCAATGAATACAGTGAAGACACGTGCCAAAAAGAAGGACTCTGTAGCAGACCTTGGTGACGTGTTAGTGCCTGTGCTTCTGGTGTTTTCATTATTATACAGAGAATAAAAAAATGTGTCCTTAAGGCAAAAAGTTGACAAGGCCTTTTTAATGTACCACCACCTTGTAATGACAAAACAAATTTGTTTTACAAAATGGCACCAGATTTCAAGGTTCTCGCCTACTTGAGGCAAGCTGTACCTTATTAGTGACATCCATTTATTCTTCTTTTCTTCATTCTTTTTATTCTTTGTTTGAAGGCTAGTCATGGGACTGATGTGTAACAGCTGAGTCATTAGTTCGTCCTTTTGCTATTTGCTCTGTGGTCGAGGGCCACCTCTCACAATAGATGCTCACCGCCAGTTGTTTGCTCTAGCTGTTGGAGGTCAGGTCGTTGTGTCAGGGCCCTTTCACATTAAGCACTTTTAAATAAGGGTAAGCAGTTATTTAAGGACAAAAAAAAAAACTGGCAAAATTTAGCAAAATGTCATACTATCAGTTTCATATGGGGGCGCCTCATCATCCAGTAGGCGTTCCAGAGAGCATCAGGATATCCTTCATAAGGATAACTTAAGGTTCGTCATTAAAGGGAATGCCAAACACGTTCAGTAATGTAAGGTCAGGCTTTGCTGTGAAAAGGCGATATGGCCCTGAACTGACACCCAGGAAACCCTGAATTGTATGACAGCAACACTGTCAAAGAAAATGTATTGATGGGATCTTGCGATGTTGCTGATGTTGACTTATCATGTACGATCTGCATCAACGCTGATATTAATAAGTTTATTTTATATACATAGCACAAAGTGCTTTCCGGATCAAAAGGTTGACAGAAGTTACGATCGCAAACCCATAGTGTCCCCCCATCTTCCTTCATCCTCACAAAGTAAGGCAGCATTGAGCCCAGACAAAGAAAAACAGAGCAAAACTACACAAAAGGAGTACAAATTCAAAACGTTATACAATTAAAATTGAAAGATTAAAACTGAGAAATTATCAAATATATTAATTAAAGATAAGACTATTAAAGAGAACACCATTAAAAGGAAATAAAGGGTTATAAAAGGCAGCTACAGTTAAGAAAAAGCCATCTTCTAAACATCTAAGATGTTTTCAAAGGCACTTCAAAGCTGCAGTGGTCTGCTGATCTCACACTAAATGGGAGTCCACAGTTCCACAGTGGAGGGGCCATGACTGAAAAGGCACGGTCACCCTTAGGTTTCAGTCCGGATGGCGTAACCGCTAGAAAAATTTGGGTCAGCAGATTTTAGGGCTCTGGCAGGGCTATTGGAAGATAAAAATCCCGGTATTTGGTCTGGTGCCAGACCGTGGAAGGTTTTAACAGTAATTAATAGAATTTAATATTGTATTGTAAAGTTGATGGGCAACCAGTGTAACGTTGCTGAAATTGGGGTGATATGACAGGACCTTCTGGTAACAATGTGGTGTATGAGTGTTTCACTGAACTGAACAAGGCACTGAAACCTCAGCTCTCTGGTGGAAAATTGTGCAATGTTTACTGTTATTTGTGTCAAAATCACTCTCCTTCTTTGAGTTTTAAATTCAGTGTGGCTCCACTATACCAGCTTAGGATCATATTCAAAATCCATCACAAATTAAAGTCCATAAAGCCATTTAGAAACCATTCATCAAAATGCTGTGCATAACTTCAGAATTTGCCAGAGGATCATCACATATTTAAATTTTTGTATGCATTACCATAACATGGCGATGGTGGTCTGAACTTTGCATGGGCACTTTGCAAACAGCAGCTGCTACTAAGTCATTCGGCATACTTTTAATAGTGCCATTATGTATTTTATTAAATGTATTCAGTGAATCCACGGCAGCGGGAGCTGAAATGTGAGTTGGACTGTGCTGTTGAGCAGGTGAGAAGAAGAAAACTCTTTCACAGAGTCCCGTCTTCCCTTCCTTGGACACCTCACCACATACTGTACCTGAATAGAGCTGCAATGATTAACGTCAGTGATTACAACTGTTGTGTTGTCACATTATTGTCTGTGTGTGTGCTTAAGAAAACCAACTATACCATTCTTCATTATCTTTGCTATTTCACTGCGGCCATGTTTTTGAAGCCACAAAAACAGCGATATAGGTTTTGTGCTCTCTTTCTCCCTCGTTCACTTGTTTTTTTCTACCTCCTTCTGTTTTTCTCTCTCCAGCTCTTCCCCTCCCCCTCTCTGTGTTCCTCTTTCCTCCTCTCTCCCTCTTTCAGTCTCCCTCTACTGCTCTCTCTCTCTCTCTCTCTCTCTCTCTCTCTCTCTCTTTCTCTTTCTCCTTTTTCCCTCTCTTGCTCTGGGTTTCCATCATGCTTTACCCCTCCCTCTCCTCTTTTTGCCTCTCTCTCGCTCTCTCTCTCACGTTGCACACTCCCGCTCCCTCCCTCTCTCCGTCTCACTCTCACGTTGCTTCCTGCCCCATCTCTCTCTTTTTTCTCTCTCTGCTTCCCTTGCTCTCCCTCTACATCCTCCCCTCCCCCACTGCTGCCTCTCATTTTCTCTCTCTCTCTTTTCCTCTCTCACTCCTCATTTCACTCCCTCCCTCACGCCCTCAGTCCCCCTCCTGTCGCTGTTCTCTTTATCTCCTCCCCTCCCTCTTCCCCTCAGTCCCTCTTTTATTCCATGCAATCATCTGTTCTCTCTCTTTTCTCTCCCTCTCTCTATGCTTTCTCTATTACGCCCCCATTTTGTCCTCTGCCATTTTCCTCTCTTTCTTTCCTCCATGTTCTCTTTATCCTGTTGTTTACCACGCTCCCCCATGACATTTGTAATACAAACTTTATTATGAAAAAGACTGTTCTCTCTTACAGAAAAAACGAAACAGACATGAACAATAACAGCTACGTCTTGACTAAAAGCGTCGCCCACCATCAATGCATATTTACATCTTGTTTAACCCGTCCATATTTACTGACCTCTCATATTTGCCCAAACCCAAATTTGACCCCCTGCCTTTTGAAACAGTCTGCCCCAAAGGTAGCCGTTTACCCCAACATGACGTTTTTTTGTTTGTTTCTATTCAACAAGTGGCTGCATTGGTGCTCTGAATAGATAAGCCTTTACTCTCAGAGCAATCTGAAGTAGGGGAAGCAGGTGAATGTCTCCCGTCTCGCATTCAGACATGATGTGAGCGCCTGTTTGTAACTGTGGGGGGTGATTCTATGTCAGCATGCAAGTCGGCTGAATAAGCATAAAGTCCCATTTTAAGTGCAGTTTTGTGTTAACAATAGGTGAACTGCCTTTGGAAGTGTCCTGTTAATGACGTGAAGAATCATCAACATGATAAAAAACAACAACAATGTACAACAAGCTGTAAACAATGGCACCAGTATGCCTCCAGTGCATTTATAGAGGAGAGGAGGGGCGTATTACAGGAGAGTGTGTGTCTCTCTGAGGTTATATCTGCAGAGTGTGTGCGATCATCAGTAAATAGTGAGGGTTGATTATTAGTTTATTGATTACAGATGCGTTGCTCTTTTATGGATGTGATGGGCTGCCACAAATATATGAGGCACATCCCCTCCCCTTCCCTTCATCTCCCCTGAGCTGCGCCACCTGGACAGCTGAAGCTACAACATTACCAGGCTGGTGAGGTTTTATAGCAATTGGAATAAAAATGAAGTGCTTTCAGTAGTCAGGAGTAAGAAGTAAAACTCATTTATTTCATCATCTTGTTCTTTAAGAAGAAAAAAATACATAAACGTGAAGTCAGAATTAACAGCTACGTACATCCAATCATGCAGCTTGAAAATGCGTCACGCTGCAGACAATTATAGCTCACAATGTCAACCGCCTGCTTTCCCTAGGCACATTTTACTAGTAAATCTAGTAACCCATGTTCTTGTTTGGTGGCCTTAGAAGATGTAGGAGGAACTACAAGTATGTGTTGCATATTTTGCTGTATTTACATTTTAAGTTTTTGAGCAATGCAGATAAGATTAAAGAGCCCCTCCAGAGTTACATAATTATTATCAAGTGTGAATATCTGAAAGTAATTAAAACTTAAATTTCAAGAATATATACAATTAATAATTAAACAAGTTTTCCTAGGCTGTTGGACACAAGATATCTCCTTCACTGTAAAGTCCACTCTTTGTATCACTTTTATAATGTCTCAAATTATGCTCATGGGCACGCGTCTTAATATCTGATTTTCAGTAAGAACAGAGATCATTTCTACTTTCAGCGCTGAATGTGAAAGAAATGTTAATACCGTCAGAGTATAACTTTTAACTCTGTTTATGCAGTTCCCGTCTACCAGTTAAATAAGTTCACTCTTTACTTTTGATATTTTTGGGGTAATTCAGTAGTTTGGCACAGCATTTGTTGCTGCAATAACATACAGTATTTCATGTGAATATATTGGGAGTGAGTTGAGACAAACAGCAGTTTATACCTGCCATGAGACAGTCTCGGGGAACTGAAGTGGTGACACTAATGTTGGGCCCCCACCTGCAAATACTGCTGATGGATTAATCTTCCGTGCTGCTAAGTTGATGATGTGTATGCTTGTTCTTTTTTCATACGAAGCTTCATGTGATTGTCTTCACACCATGTGACAAAGCTCTCGCTACACTCACTTCATATATTATTATTATAGACCGACAAAGATAAACTGCACCTCACTCGTGCACGAAGGCATTGAACTGCTCGACAGTAATTCTAGACACTCAGTTTTGATAGTGTAGTTTTATTTTATCGGTTGGATCTGATACACAAAATAACTGTAAATCTTTGCTGTTAGCAACAGAGCATAGAGCTAAAAAAAAATATCTTCTAGGCAGTGCCTTGGATCTTTTTTTTTTCTTTTTTTTTTTGTTGGCATGCAAAGATTTAAATATAATTGGGAAATTTGTTCTGCTGTATGCATGTACAGAGTAATCAGATTTTTTTCTTTCTCTTGGATAAACTCTTGATCATGTTTAAAGCTGTGTTCCCCTGGTTACATTGCACATTTTAAATGCTAAGATGGGAACGCTCAAGAAAAGATCTTCTCGTTAAGACATTTTAATTCACACCATTTGACATGTATTGCAACTGCGGTTCTGACCTGAAAATGATTAAAATGTGCATCTGTTTTTGAATATTGTGATTTTATTTGACAAGTTTGGGGAAAAGTAAACCAACTACAATGCCAAGGACTAACTGTCCCCTAAGATTAAAACTCTCATCTAGATGTGCACCAAAATTTGATGGATTCCTTTTTGGCCCATTCCCCATCCCCCCATCAGGCTTTGTTGAACTCCATCCAGCAGTTTTTGTTCAATCAACCAATCAACATGGGAGAAAACATAACTTCCTTGGTGGCAGTAATTGCTCATCAACAAGACTGCTGAAAAACAGTGTCAGAAGTACAATTTTTGATATCCAGATGTTGTTTCACAAAACATTTTGTCAGGACAGATGTCTAAATAAAGGGTTAGTGAACAAAAATACTGGTGATGGTGGATGGTTTTCATTAAAAAAAAAAAAAAAGTCATTATTTTGTTTTTTAATTGATTAATTGTATTTTTTATTTAATTATTGTGGTTTTTCATAGACCTTAGTGTGATGTCTTTTGTCCAAAACAAACATATTCAGTTCACTGTAATAGATTGAAAACCACAGCAAGTATCTACATCTGAGAAAAAAGGATCCATCTATAGCGCTTCAACGAACTTATTTTAATAATGAATCGATTCATTGCTTCATCTATAAAATGTCAGAAAAGTGTGGAAGAAAATGTTCATCACAGTTTCACAAAGCCATGAGGTACGTCTTCACAAACAACATTCCGAATGAACAGAACCTCTTCATTTACGTCAAAAATCACAAAGAGAAGCAGCAAGTCTTCATATTTAAGAAGCTGGAAGCAGAAAATGGCAAAATGATATTTTGGCTCCAAATTGTCTTAAACTAGTAATTGATCTATTGATAGCTTGATCATAATAACTGCAGCTTAATTACTCACTTGTCAAAATTGTTGCCAATAAATGCTTTGTTGATTGAGCAATCAGTTAACCAACAAATAACTTCACCGCCAATTCCAATTATTCAAATCTATATTCATGTTACTCGGTCATTGAGTTTTTCTTGTACGTTTCAAGCGCGCACGATTACATCCATTTTTTTAAAAATTTTATTGTGTGTTGTTGTGAGTGTACTGCTCCTGTCTGCACCGTAAGTCTCTCTCATCCATTTTCCTCAGCCTCTCGTCCAGATTTTGATCCCTTCAGTCACCTTGAGTCACCGGCGTGATCCGTTCTGTCTTTTTGCTCATTGAACATCAGGCGGTTCACTCTGTGCTTCACTCTGCTCATGTCTCCTTGGAGACATGTAAAGCTACTCCACCTTAAAAAGGGGCCACTGTTAAAAGAAAACAGTAGCTTGCCAGCCATAGTACACACTGGGTGTGTACATCAGTGTCTGACCGATATGACATGTTTGGAGCTGATAGCGATAACGATATCAGGGAGTAAAAATGTCCTGATGTCTAATACTGGCAGATATAAACAAATTGTTCACAGTGATCCAATATTTGTAACAAAGATATCGACGGAGGCAAAACATTTTACAGATTAACAATGGAGTTTTACTTACTTAAATGACAGCAGCGCACTGAAACAGTAACCTTCACTGGACATGTTCATCAGTCACCCCATCTATTTCTCCAATGCATTTTTGACAACTGAATTTTGAGTTATTGGCTGATATTGATTACATATAAGGTGATACCAATATGTCTGTGATAGGCCAATATCGGTCGGGCTCTAATTCACATGTCAGTTATAAACAGAACGGAAATCCTGTTGCCTGTTCCTGCTGTAGTGGTTGTTCCGCTACACTCATCACTGATGCACACCAATGTCCACTGTCAGCTGTCCATTCACTGATTTGGTTTGTCTGTACAGCGTTTTTATGATTCCTCACATGTAGACACCATCCAAAGGCAGCATCTTGAATGGAATGTGCTGTTAATAGTCGTCTCTTGGGAGGAAGTCAGCTGTTTTCTCACTTCCAACTGTAGTTCGCAGCTCGATAATTTAGCATTCTTTGTGTCATCTTAGTTCCAACGTTGGCGGCGTATTCACGGCCTGTGTGGACTCTCAGGCCACCGTTTGGCAGCGCCTCGCAGCTCCTCGCCTGTCTCATCTCTCTGAGCCCGTAGCGCCCTGGCCGAGACGTGACGTGGAGAAGGGGATGAAAGTTCCTCACACTTGAACCAGGATGTTTTTCCCGAGGTGTCAATCAGCACCTCTAATTTGTTTATGATCGAGACAAAGCCACATCGAGAGGAGCGCAATTCCATGTATTCTTCTCCTTTAACTCTCATTTCATCTGCTCCTTCCCTCCATCCATCTTCCATTTCTTTTCTTTTACCGCATTCTGCTCCAATCTTCCCATCCCCCTCTGTCTCTCTCCCTCTCTTTCTGTCTCTCTCACCCTATACCCCCTCCCTTGTCTTTTTCTTCAATATTCTTTCCTTCCACTCCCTCCTCTCTTTTTCTGTCTCCCCCTCTCTCTTCCATTCGCCCATCTCCTTGTCAGTCACCTTCCATCTTTCTCTTTCTCTCCCTCTCATCATACGCCTGTCCTACCAGACATTTGCAAAAATCTCCCAACACTTTTCTGTACTCGTAAAGCTCTGTTGATAAACGAGAGAGCAAAGAAAAAAAAGGCACAGAGAAATAGAGAGAGAGAGAGAGACATAGAATATTCACGGGAAAAGAGTCGGCATTAGAGTGAACTACAGACATAAGCAGAGGAAGCGAGACGGACAGGGATGTGCAGAAACAAAGACAAAGAATGACAGACGGAGATGGAGGAAAGGAGCGAGGCGGGCAGCAGCGGCCATGATTTCAGACTGATGTGATGTTGATTTTACTTTTGCTGCCTCTATGTGTGTGCGTTTCTTGTGACTTTGAGGTGACTAAGCTCATCTGTCAGCACACAGCCAAGGAGCCGTGTGTGTCACTGACATATGAGCAGCTCTTTTGTTTGTTTCTTTTTAAACATGCTGGCCAGATTTGTCTGCCAGGAGACTGTTTGTTTTTGTCTGGCGTGTGTTTGCATCGGTGTGACCAGAGTCACTACCGACACTGATGATGAAGAAGAAGAAGCAGAGAAAGAGGGGAGGAGGCAGGCAGTGTTAAGCCCCGCCTCCCCTCACCCCTCACATATAAATGGGAGGCGAGCTGTGCCTGCTCTCACTCAGCACATGCACTGAAGAATGAGATCATTAAAGCACCTGAGACCTCACAGCAGGAGGAGCTTGGTGAGTTCAATGGCGCTCACTTGTAGCACGTTTGGCGGTAGTTGGGCAGCGTCCAAACACGTTCGCAGACCGAAGACAGGTGGAAATTGCTTGTAAACTTTCTTTGTTTTTAAAGTTCCCTGGGTACAAATTGAGAATTGCAGCTGGTATTAGCTAATTAACGCCTGCTTTTTCCCAACTCTTTTGCTCTTGCAGGTCTGTTTTACCAATTTTTTTTTTCTTATTATCTTACATTCTGTCTCTTTCATTTTGTAATTTTCTTTCTCCTGGTCCCTCCCTCTCTCTCCCTCTGTCTCAACATATCTTTCTTTCCATTTCTTCCTTTGCTCTCTTTTGATTATTGCCTCACATTCACCCTCTCCCTCTTTCACTCCACACTCCCCTCCCTCTCTTTCCTCTGTCTGTCTCGCTTCCTCCTCTCTCCCTCCCCTCCCCTTTCTCCTTATCTCTCCTTCACTCTCCCTCTACCTTTCATTTTCCTTTTTCTTTTTTGCTCTCCCCTCCCCTCCTCCAGACTCTTCTTTGCTCTAAGCTCTCTCTTCCTCCCTCTCTCCATCTCTGCTGCCTTCCCTTCGTTCTGTCTTTCCTCCCTGTTTTTGTCTCTGCTCCTGCTTTTCCATTCTTTTTTTTATTTCTTAATCTTCCTCAGCTTTTTCGCCCTCTTTTTCCCCCTCATGCACTTCAGTGTGTGTGTTCGTGTGTAGATCAGTAGGGCATCTAATCCCACACAAAACACACACACACACACACACACAAGCCAAGCCATACATGGTTAGCATGCTGGATTAGGACGTTGCCTTTCATACTTCCTGCGTCTCAGTCACTAGATCCGAAGGCTTGCCTTCAGCTAGTCGGGTTTACTTCCTTCAACAGAACTATTGCATTGGGGTGTGAATAGACTCAACAAGAGTAAACATTCTGTTGTTGTTTCCTTTGTAGTGATGCTTAATACAAATCAAATGCTGTTTTCTCTCCATCTCTCTCTGGTCTCTGATTGGATGAGTTTCGCATCTTTTTAGTCCTTAATCGGTCACTTGGAGTAAAGGACACTTTCTCATTAGAGGACAGTATGCCGTTATTTTTCCTTCTGAAAAGGTGCTGATGTTCTGTGTCTGTCTTTCTCTTCCAGGAGGAGGCGAGCCGGCGCCTGGGTAGATGTGAGCCCAAGGTAATGGCCAGGCTGGTGGACATAGGCACACAGACAGATCCTGTAGTTGTGCTGTCCTTGGCCCAGGCTGCCGTGCTAGGTCTCATTTCCCAGAATGAAGTGTTTGGAGCTACAATTGCACCTAACGGCTTCTACACCGGCGAACCCAAAGAGTCCCCTGCGCCACCAGTAGACGGAGTTGACTACGAGTACGCGGACCAGCTTATCGGAGCCAACGGAGACTACCTAGGCGACAACTTGGGAGAAGACGGTCAAATGCAACCTAGCTGCAGTCAGAGGAGGTGGCAACAGGGGCCCCCTCAACATCCTGATGTGAAAATGGTGGGCCCCGATCGCCAAGGCCTTCAAGGTGGTGACGTGTCCTCGTCCCATGTCAAAGGGGAAGGGGTGAACTCTGGATTGACCTCCTGTGTCCACATGCTCAATAATATGGCTCCCAGAGGTGGTTTGGTACAAGTGGATCCAGCCACCCTTAGAGGCACCAACAAGAACTGTGCAGAGTGCGAGAGGGAAGCAACCAACCAGCCGCAAGCCAACACACACGTTCACCCACCTCCCCCACAAGTGGGTCACAGAGGAGGGGAGCAGGGCCACCGAGGACTGCAGGGCCAGCGCCCTATGGGGGGCCACGGTCGAGGAGGCAGAGAGGCTGAAGAAGATGTAGAACACCAGGGGAACAATATGATGAAGCCCAACCAGCAGGATGAAGCCATCAGCAGCTACTTCCAGACCAGTGAAGTTGGGAGCTATGACTCGACAGAAATGGCCATGGGGGCCGAGTATGAAGACAGCAGTCAGAGCTTGATGTGGACAGATGGTAGCGGTGGAGGGCAGCACCAGCAGCCTCCGCACCACCAGCCACCTCGTCGGCACGGTGGCCGCAGAGTAGACCGGCTAGATATAAACATCCAGATTGACGAGTCCTACTGTGTAGACGTGGGAGATGGTCTGAAGCGCTGGAAGTGCCGTATGTGCGATAAATCGTACACCTCCAAGTACAATCTCGTCACGCACATCCTGGGCCACAATGGCATCAAACCACACGCCTGTCCGCATTGTGGCAAGCTCTTCAAGCAGCCCAGCCACCTTCAAACCCACCTGCTGACCCATCAAGGCACGAGACCCCACAAGTGCACCGTCTGCAAGAAGGGCTTCACCCAGACCAGCCACCTTAAGCGACACATGCTCCAGCACACTGACGTCAAACCCTACAGCTGCCGCTTCTGCCGCCGCGGCTTCGCCTACCCTAGTGAGCTTCGAGCGCACGAGGTGAAGCACGAGCGCGGGCGCTGCCACGTCTGCTCCCAGTGTGGCATGGAGTTCCCGACCTACGCCCACCTCAAGCGCCACCAGACCAGCCACCAGGGCCCCCACACATTTCAGTGCACCGAGTGCAACAAGTCGTTTGCCTACCGTAGCCAGCTCCAGAACCACCTCCTGAAGCACCAGAGCCCGAGGCCTTACACCTGCTCCCAGTGTGGCCTGGAGTTTGTGCAGCTTCACCACCTACGACAGCACTCACTCACTCATAAGGTACTAACGCCGTAACGCTGCCGGACACTCAGACTTTTTGACTGCTCTGTTACAGACACTGTATATGACCTGTATAGATCTCAGATTATCAAAGAGTATATTTTCTTTTGACATTAAAAAGAAATGATGGTGGAAACCAACAGCAAACAAACACAAATCCAAAAGATTACTGAAGGGTGGGTGCCACACCTGTTTTCCAGAATTCCTACCTCAGTTCATGTTCTGTCCTTTACCGACTGAGCTCTGAGTGAACGGGATCGAACCTGGACTGGCCTACATGTTCGTTACTGCAGCCTTTTGTGTCACTTCAGCCTCTTTCAATGAAAACTCCCACTTTGAACTAGCACCCAACCTAGATGTTTAATTAAAAACTTAAAACAGGCAGCTACTTCAAGCTGCTCCTTCACTATGAAGGACATCATTTTTATCATCTGAATAGACTCTTATCGTTCTAGTGCTAACAAGGCTGGGGCTGGATATGTGCTCGTTGTTGCAGCACAGTTAATCACCCATTCACCATACACTAGAGCACGCTGCAGGATGTGTGTCCTGGGGACACCATCAAGATAATTGAGTTTCCAGCTTTGAAAGATTGTTTGTTTGTTGTTTTTTTTTCCACAAATAAGGACTAATCTATTGCCAGATAATTCTAGTGTTAGCTGAAAGAAAGCCCTTAAGAATATGTTTTAATTTAAAATTTTTTTTTTTTTTTTAGGTAAAACGCGTAACAGATGATGTGACACAAAAGCTTTTACAACCAAAGCAGTGTCCTGACATAATTGATGTTAGTCTTCATCTGAATGAAATGTGTGCAGTCACTCACTGTCTCCTGCCTCTTCTTCATACATAGTCACGCACACACAGCTGAGGCAATTTATTTAATAGAACCAGAAGGCTCATTTTCTCAAATCTTCTTCAATTTGAGGCCTTGATGTTTACTTGTCTTCTAAAATGTCATCTTGACATTTTCTTGAAACCACATTTTTCATTACACTAGAGGGATGGATGGATGGATGGATGAGAGGATGATATCCACCAATAGAAATGACATAAATGAAAATACTGAATTCCTGAAGATTTCCTAAACCGTACTCAAAATGAGAGAACAGTCAGTGTTATCAGTGGCCAGTACAGTCTCACTGTGAGCATGAATGTTTGTCTCTGATGAACTGGAGACCCATCCAGGATCTCGGCTGTCTCTAGTCCAGCTCCAGTTACCCTCCACTTACCCTCCACCTCATAAATGATAAACGGCTATGGACGATGTCTGCTCACTGCTCCCCCTGGTGGACAGCATCAATACAGCTAATGGGATGTGCAAACTGGATTTGTCTCTTAGCACACTAGTGACTTTGTGATACATATTTGTTCTTCTCAGTATCCCAGAAGCCAGTTGTTAAGGCCCATGTTTTGTCTGCTGACATTAAACAAAGAGTGGATTGTGGCTGCAGCGTCATATTCATATATACAAGTCTCAAGGCCTCAGATGCTGTCTGCTTTTTTTAACAGTTACAATAAAAATAGGTGTAAAGGGTTTTTTTTGTTTGTTTTTCCTGCTGTTATCTCTTTTGGAACACCTACAATAAATAAAAAATGGTAGTCAACAAATCAGGCAAATGAGAGCAACACATGCAGGATGCTGAAGCTGAAATACAAAATTGCCCCTGACCTCACGAACAAGTCATCATGCTGTCGTAACACATCATTTCTCCGCCACCCCCAGACCGAATCTACAGCTGTATGCCCCCAAGCACCCCAGAAACTCTAAACATGTCAAAGTTACATTTGGGCATCTTGAGTCTCATTTTTTTTCTTTTATTTGTCTACACGGCTGCATAGTAGCACAATTAAAAATATGCAAATCACCTTTTAGCATTTCTTAATTGTAGTATATACTCATCGATGTACAGAAACCTACAACAGAATTACTTTGTTCAAAACCAAGGATCATAAAATGTTATATGTCTCAGACACATTCTGGATTTATTTAAGCAAATTCAGGCAATTCAGGCATCTAGGCATGATGGAATGATTCATACAGAGTCTAAGTCTGACTCAATCTTGAAATACCTATATCATGTCTGCAGGTTTAACTGCCTCAGGGAAAAGGAGTGCAATTTTTTTATGCTAAAAAAGGTTTAAAAGCACTGAATGAGCTTCCACAAGCTGTTGGCTGCTGCAGCTTAAGGCTGCAGTAGATAAGGTGGCCAAACCAGTGTCCTAACTTGTGTTACTGACTTCCTGTTGCTTTCAGACCACAGGCATGCACCTGTTTGTTTCACTTTACACTGTTTCACTTCAGTCCCTCTTCAACCCACGGTTAGAATACCTGTGAATTAAGCAGTAAATCTGCTATTGTCTCTGTTGGTAATGGTGATGAGGGGAAACAGCTGTACAGAACAGGTTGCTGTGTTTGAAGTATTTACTCTTCTTCGTACTTGTGTTACAGGGGATGAAGGGCCACAAGTGTGAAGTGTGTTCACGGGAGTTCACCCTGTCGGCCAACCTGAAGAGGCACATGCTCATCCACAACAGCGTCAGACCTTTCCAGTGTCACGTCTGCTTTAAGAGCTTCATCCAGAAGCAGACCCTCAAGACGCACATGATTGTCCACCTGCCCGTGAAGCCGTTCAAATGCAAGGTGAGTCGCGGAAATCGATTTGTTTTGGGGGGGGGAAATCCCAGTTGGTTGCTTTGACATCCATCCTTAAGTGGGTGTGTCTGTAAATGTCTTTTTTCCTGACTTCTCGTCTATTTCCAGGTATGTGGCAAGTCTTTCAACAGAATGTACAACCTGCTGGGCCACATGCACCTCCACGCTGGCAGCAAGCCCTTCAAGTGTCCTTACTGCACCAGTAAGTTCAACCTGAAGGGAAACCTCAGCAGGCACATGAAGGTCAAGCACGGGATGGACGTCTCACCAGAGGGGCAAGGTGAGGCCTTATTACCTTATACTTACACTCTGATCAGAATTCTCCTGCTGGCCTGGCCCTCTTTGGCCAGCTTTACATCCACATCTAAGAGTATGAATCCAACCTGAATATGTCATTATACTTCATCATCTTCAGCCTAAGCTGCCAACTGCAGCTGAAGCCTGTGTTGTCATATGTGCTGTTGCTATTCTCAGACATTAGAAGAGCTTATTTCCAGATAATCAGTGATGTAATTTTCTAGGATTTATTTTTATGCCTGTGTGCTGTTGTGGCTTGGGCTTTTTTTTTTTTTTTTTTTTTCCTTTTCCCATAATTCTGTTAATGCAACATGTCAGGAAGGCTTTGAGGCAAATTTCATCAAACTCAGCACGTGTCCACTTGGACCCAGGAATGAACTGATTAGGTTTTTTGTGGTTAAAGGTCAAAGATCACTCTGGCTCTACAGTTTCGGTAATGAACAAATTCAGACAAAATATCTAATAAGATAAAGTGATGCAGTGATGACATTTTAGATCCAAAAGGTTAAAGATTCAGCTTCACAGTGGCATCATAATATTCTGCAGAAACACCATAACGGGGCAACAGAAGAGGACATTATGACCATAATGTACTGATCATATTGTGCATCTATTCTGCCGAGTTAAACATATGATAAGCATAACTTTGTAACTTTTTTTAGTGTTTAGTATCAGAATAAGCTTTGGTGATTGTTGTTGCATGTGAAGTTCTCTATACTGTAGTATAATATGAATTTATTAGACAAGTCTGGACAGATGTGGACGTAAACTGCGATGGACTGGTTAGCCGAGGCATCCCAAATTAGTAAATCTAGTTTTCTTGGTTCTTTCCTGCTGCATACGTGTCCAATTTGATCAGATTTCTATTGTTGTTTTTGTTTGGCGCTTTTTCTATCAGTTAGTTGCAGTTTCATTTAGTGATGATAATTTTTGCAATCACGGCAACATTAACAGGAATCCTGCAGTCCTGCAACGTTGCAGGACTGCAGGATTACATTTAGGCAATAAAACTGAGACAACTGAGAGAAATATTTGCCCAGGTTGAAAAAAATTCTTCTTTTTTAACTTGAAACATTCTATTTTTCTTTTTTCAGAAGTTCTCCCTGAAATGGAAAGTCAGGCAGAGTATGATGGACAGAACTTCAGTTTTACATCACCAGACAGCATGGACAATGGTGGCTCCCAAAACCTCACTAAACTCACCACAGCCAACATGGACGACATGGAGGAGTATTACAACTTTGGGAAGGATACAAGCAGCTACACTACACCCTGAGTAGTGATGGACCAGAGAACATGATTAGGTTTTCTTTACACAGATGTTGTCATGGATTTTTTGGGAGTTTTCATTTATTTTCGGCCTCCTTCCCGAAGAGCCAGAAGCGCGGGACTCTGATGGGAGGCCAGGAAGGAGATGCACTTCAGAGGGGACATCACAGACTCTCAAACTGTTGACATGGCCTGGAGCTCCTTTTTTGGGATTACTGTGCTTGCAGACTCAAAGACTCTTGGCGGAGGACAGTCAAGCCTGTATGTTGTGTGTACATATCGGTTATTTAAAGTAGAAAAAAAAAAAACAAAACAGAAAAAAGTTGCCGTTGCAGAGCCATCAGTTCTACTTGATGTGATAGAAGTTTGTTTAACATTTGGCCATTCTTGTCATTCACGACAATGTATGCCCTTATTTTGTTGGACTGAAAGTGCCAGCTAGATACATTTGCAAATAAGCTTCCACTGTGTCAGCTAGTCACTGTATATTGAAGTTTTGATACATAGGTACGACATATTCATAGGTTTGAATGCGCTTACTAAACACTTCAGTGTAGTTACCCTCAGCCCAAACAGGCCAGTCATTCAGTGCATTTTGTGCTGTCTTGCACGGGACATTATAGCCTTTTTTTTTAATGTTTCTTTTTGACCTGGCACTTACTGGCCAAGTTGCTACGGTCCCATGTCGGCTGATACCGAAAACAAGGTTGCCGACATGTAAAGCTCCCTCGCTGTACAAACGATTCATCAACATGCAACTTTTCTGTTTTACATGGTTTAGCTTTACATTAATAATCGATCCTGTGTAGTGAAATATACTGCTTTAGCTTTTGGATTACTGAGTGAATGATACAAAAGCACTTTTTCATCAAGAACTGTCATTTTTCCATGAATGGCTGTCTTCAGTTAGAGTTAACTCCTTTGCCTCAAAGAGAAGAGTGTGGGCGGCCATAACGGCAATATTATTGATCAAACGTATTATTTTTTATCTAGGTTTATCTATCCTGGCAAGGATATTTCACAGAGTTTAAATGTGAATATAATTAGCAGTTTGTTCGGCGAGTCAGCCGTTTGTTTTGGGGGCTTTTTTTGTTTGTCATTTGAGCATTAAATCCAGGACTGGTGCCACTTCACTTTCAGTTCAGTTCATTCATGCAAGATCTTTTTTTTTCCCCCTTGGAGAAAAAAAAAAAACTTAAATATTGAGCATGTAGATGTTAACATAAAAGGAAAGAAAAAAGAAAGAAAAACATGTAATTTGAAGGCTCCTGGTTATGTTTGGTTGAATTGAAAATGGACTGACAGCAGTCCTGCTGTTCATAATTCTGTTTTGGGGACGACTCTCTGCTCCCCCTGTCCTGCCATGCAGGTCAGCCTTGATATGCACACTAAACCAGAGGAATGATCTTCTAGTTTTTTTTTTCCAAAATGAGGAATATCAAACTGAGAACTCATGGAAATTGACCATGAATTATTAAATAAAGGTTCTCTAGTTTAAATTATGGAGTGTGGTGTTTTAATCGGTCTCAGTTTGGTGGTTTGGGGGGGGGCGGCGTTTCCAGGGTCTGTCAATTTTTCTGCTTCCTTTCCACCACTTCACCCAACTACAGGTGTTCCTGAGGACACAAGACAAAAGTACAGGTATATAATAAAATGACAATGAATGTTGTGTCATCCTGTGGGTTTTTGGTATGTGGTTAATCGATCTAGATATATTGATTGGCAGACCAATGATCTAATCAAATCGATTGAAACTCGAATAATCGCCCAGTATCTCTGTGTTTAGGACGTGGCTTTACTTACAAACTCCAACTACCCGTTTCACAGTTTCGGCCCTGGTGCGTTTCATCCACTTTCAAACAATACTTGGGCTAGCAGACAATGTGCCACTTTAATATGAGCAACTGTTTACAGAAAACTTTTGCTTTTCTGTTGGTATTTTGTTCTGAAGAAGGTAAAACATTGTTTTAACAATTGTTTTAAAAATTGACATTCAAACATCTGAATCATTTCTGCAATAGACGTTTTATTGCATATCAAAATTACTTTTAATAGTAGTAATATCAATGCCATATGACATGGATGCACATTCTGAATTGAATTGAATTAAAATCATATCAGAGCTTTGGATCATTGTCCAGAGATCAATCATATTGCATTGTAGTACAGCTGGTGATTTTCACCCGTATGCGATTCCAGGGTAAGGCTGTTCTCTGCTTAATACACTGATTATGGATTGATTGAGAAAATGGATGGATGGATAACTGTGAAAACAGTGTATCTTCACGCACCTAATTAATGTGCAGTTAGTCAAGAGCAGGAAAACATTTTGAAAGTCAACAGAAAGCTTTTATTAGACCGATCATATACAGCTCCTTTACTAACTGAAGACAATTTTGTGGGTAATCCCATCTCCTAGACTCTCATTTTTAAAATACTTAGTGCAATCAGCGGGGAGAAGGTTAGTCTGCGGCCTCAGTAGAGAACCTCCCACACTAAACTGCACTCATAGATTGGTCCTGCACTGTTCCGCAGATGCTCTCTGCATTGTGTGTGGATTATACTTCCACACGAAATAATTTCCAAGGACGTGAGCGACCAATTTGCGCAGAGAAATGGCTCTTTTATAGCTGCAAATCATATTAAGTGGGAGGTTATTTAGCACTTAGCCGTTCCATGTTCATCCAGGAGGAAATTAGAAACAGAGGGAAAGGGGTAATCTAAATGCAAATTTTCTGGTAGTTTTGTGATAGGATCACCTTGTTCATTTTCTTGGACTTGTTACTGACTGGGAAAGGTAGACTAGCGTGTTCCCTGGTGAGTTCTTCAGATACTACCCTTTCTGGACTCTTGGATTTTGCCTGTCTTTACAATGAGAATGAACACTAAGAATAATGTGATTTCAAACTGTTATTCTAAGGACAGTACAGCACATGGCTGGCTCACTGTCACCATGTTGGCATCTGCTGGGGAGAGACTGCTGTTATTTTACATCGCCGACGCTCCCATCTGGAGCACACGCTGCCCACTGCAATACGCTCAAATGAAATGTAAAGCACAGGCACATAGCATTTACTATTAATGACTGTGAATTCAGCATCAGCATTTTATTGCACACTCGGCTGCAGCCTGTATCGCGCCCTCTGGAGAAGCAGTAAATGCAACACATGAGAGAGTGTTCCAAGTTAGACACTCTACCGCTGCTAAGCTCAGGACATCAAGGAACAGAGTCACTGCTGAAGTACAGGACGAGTAGAATATCTCTCTTTATTATTGAGTGATCGGTGATCAGCAATCACTGTTTTTAATATTCATGCTGGTGTGGCACAACCTGGCCTTACAATCCTCGTTGGTAAAGGTGGTTCCCTGAATATACCTTTAAATTAGATATGAATGAGTGAAACTTCTTTGAGATGGCCATGTAAGTTGATATAAGACTTTATAGTATAATCACTTAATTTTGCAATACAAAAGTGGACTGGTGGCAGCAGGTAAGGCACAAGGACTGAGTACAGCCATGCTTCTGTGAGCTATAAGAATACAAAAATGGCAACACAGGTAGAAACTTTGGTCCTCCAAATCTGGACAAGCAAGGCCTAATTACACATGGACAGTAAAAACAGGCTAAAAATCTACAAATGACCTCGCTGATTCTAACTGTTCTTCATTTGCCCAGAGTTTTATCCAGGTTGGTCTTGATAGCGTCCAGGAAGTCAGACGTGTTGACATAATGTTCATTTAGCTTACACCTGTAAGACAGAACACAGGGATTAATGTTTACAACACAGTATCCGTCCACATGGTAAAAACAGGCCAAAACTCTACAAAAACTCACTTGTCCAAGCCATGGATGCAGCCTGCAAGGTCTTTGGTCATCACACCGTTCTCCACCGTTTCCACACACACTTTTTCTAACGTCTGGGAAAACCTGGTGGACAATGATGCAGAGTGACAGGTTATTGTGTTCCAAACTTATACAAGCATATGTCACATAAGTTAATGACACTGGGGATGGGTGATATAAACTTTGACTTACACCATGATATTTCAGCGAAATTTGCAATGGTGATATTCATGAAAATACATTTTTATTAGGCCCCTGACAGTTTCCATCCTCCCACTGAGCTGTTAATCTAATTTATAGTTCATCTGTTACCACAAGGCGGTAGCACTGTGGTGCAATAGTGACACAGCATAAATCAAATAGGTATTTTGTGTAACTGTCTTGGAAATCTTCACTGAAATTACATTTCAAAATAAAATTGACTATAGTTGATTGACTTAATTTACCTTCTGGGGCCATGACAACATTACCATCACCTAATAAAATTTATTTTAAATTTTAAGCACAAATATATATATATAAAAAAAAACAAAAAAAAAACAGCAGCAATACAAACTGGCAAACAATCTGGAACTGCACCAGTAAATTACATCCACTGTTTACTATTTGTTGTAGGGAGTACATCTTCCTTGTACTATGCCTTATTTACTTTTGGGTCTAGCACGAGCAGCAGCTTCTATCTCCTCCTCGCTGGCATTCACACTCCATTTGTACTCGATTGTTTGTTTTTGCTTCAAGTGTTGAAACAAGTTTGTCATGTGCCACCTGTCATCATTTTCATTCATGGCTTGCACATTATTGTGCTTTGTTGAAGGTCTGACCTTTTGTAGCCAAACCACATGGTTTAATCAGCTCAATTTTTCAGGTACAACATCCTCGTTTGAGGCTGGCACGCCAATCTGACTTTCAGCCGTGTGTGTTTGTGTTGTATTGTAAACAACACACTGTGGCTCATGCGTGAAACGGCATCAAGTCAATAGGTCAACATATACAGTGCACCCTTTATATTAGAATATGGTACTTTTTTTTTTTTTTTTTACAATCACATAAAAAAAGTATAACCATAAATGATATATGGCACAAAAAACAAAGTTTACATACTTCATCAGGTCAGTATTTCCATCCAGTTTGCCTCTGTGCTCCAGCCCTCTGGTCCAAGCAAAGATGCTAGCTATGGGGTTGGTACTAGTGGGTCTTCCCTACAAAAAGGACACAGTTGATATTAGTTACTGACAGTTCAACACAAATTCTGATCTATTAATGCTACTGTTTATAGAAACATGTTAAAAAAAAAAGTATAAGCTAGACTTGAATAATAACCTTATATTTAGAGAATTTCGCAAACCTAACTTGCAAAAGCTGTTACCTTAGAGTTTTTAGGTCAACAGTTACAAATGAAAAACCTTTGCCCTAAAACTAAATAGAACCGTAAACCTTTCTGCGTGCATCACTTTGCAAACATTTCTTCACTCTCGAGGTTTGTAGGTCATGCTGGTTCAAACGATGGTATAGATACAACACACACATTGGACCTTACCCTCTGGTGTTCACGGTAGTGCCTGGTGACAGTGCCATGAGCAGCCTCAGCCTCAATAGTCTTGCCATCGGGGCACACTAGTACCGATGTCATGAGTCCCAGAGAGCCAAAACCTGAACAGAGAACAGCCAAACCCGCCATCACAAGGCAGTCGAACACAAAAACAACCCCACACACAAAACATGTCACTACATCAAAGTGACGCACACCCACCCTGAGCCAGAATGTCTGACTGCACATCGCCATCATAATTCTTGCAGGCCCAAACGAATCCTCCAGAGGACTTCAAGCTCTGGGCCACCATGTCGTCAATGAGACGGTGCTCGTACCAGATCTTCAGCTTGTCAAACTCAGGCTTGTAGTTCCTAAAATCAGATCGATTAATGTCAACGTTTTATTACAGTTTCTGTCTAATCTAATTCCTCGACTTTTCGAGGTCTTACTTTTCAAAGATTTCCTGGAAGATGTCTTTGAAGCGTCCGTCATAGGCCTTGAGGATGGTGTTCTTGGTGCTCATGTACAGAGGCCACTTCTTCTGGATGGCATACTGGAAGCAGCTGTGAGCAAATCCACTGATAGACTGCGCACAAAAAGAATTAAATAAAGAAATCACGTCACAGAATATTACATTAAAATAAAAGGAGTTAAAAAAAACATTCATACCTCATCAGTGTTGTACATTCCCATCCCACAGCCCCCTGAAGAAAAGTCATACACCTCCCATTCTTTCTGCTTGCTTCCATCAGCTGGGGAAAACACCATCTTGAACGTGCCGGGCTGGTTAACGACAAAGTCCGTTGCCCTGTACTGAGAGGTGAAAACATCACAATGACACTGTTCTCCTGTCCGTTTGGACGCTTCTCTGCCAAGAGGAAAAACAAGCGCTGGCGTTTCTAACCTGATCGCCAAAAGCGTGCCTGCCGATCGTTATGGGCTGCGTCCAGCCGGGAACAAGGCGAGGGATGTTTTTACACAGGATCGGCTCTCGGAAAACTGTGCCGCCCAGGATGTTCCTGATGGTCCCATTAGGACTCTTCCACATCTTCTTTAGCTTAAATTCTGGGGGAAAACAATAAGCTTGTACAGAGCTTGTACAGAGTACAGTTCTGCTATAGACAGCATATTGTTAAACACACAATGAGGCAAACTTACCCTCGACTCGAGCCTCGTCCGGGGTGATGGTGGCACATTTGACAGCCACATTGTACTTCTGAGTTGCCAGGGCAGAGTCGATGGTGACCTGGTCATTGGTCTGGTCACGGTAGGGCAGACCCAGGTCGAAGTACTTAAGCTCCACGTCAACGTTTGGCAGGATGAGCTGGACACGTACAGGACGTCATTTGTATGAGGACAGCACTGCACGGCCACCAGAAATATTCATACACACTGACTGAACTTTCCTTTTTTTCTTTTGGTTAAGTATTCCTGTAACTGATACCTTCTCTTTAATGAACTCCCATATGATGCGAGTCATCTCATCTCCATCCATCTCTACCACCGGCTGGTCCACCTTGATGCGCCCTGTGGCATCTGAAACATCGACAGTTGCACCGTCCTGTTTACGGCTGCTGGATGGGATCATTACACTGAACATTTCATGGACAACGAGCCCAAAATGTAAAATGGTATACACAATGGAGTCTTCCACTCAGCAGTTTTACTTTCTATTAATTTTGCTAAAGGGGTCATTTCAAAGTGAATGAACTGTTTTGGGGTGACTTAGAATGAACTGCCCGGTTTGTATCACACTTGTTGAGTTTCAGGCTCATCTAACTAATTTAGTCAGGAGATTGTAAACTTACATTAGTGGAGGAAAATTCAAATCTTCAAATTGACCTCCTTTAATGTGCTCACGTCACACACGCCTTTTATTTATTACCATTTCACAATGGAGTTAGGCAAGACAGGTTTAGGTTGATAGCGTGAAACTGGGGGTGACCTTCGAATTCTATGGCGTCTTTCCTAGTAGTGAAAACTACCCGTTGGGCCCTGTTTGTGCCTGCCAACTAACTTACTGTCATTCATCTCTACCTGTGTTTGAAATTAAACTGTTTTACTACTATTTCCACCATCTGGATCTGGCGACGTTATATCCTTCCGACCGGCTTCCACTTGCGCGAACCCGCAGCCCTCCTCCTCCTCCTCCTCCTCCTCCTCCTCCCGCGGGGTAATATCATCTCTAAACCACGTTAACGAAAACACAGACTGCCGTCCGTTCCTTCTCGGTTGTAAAACTTACACTTCCTCCGCTGGTCCCTGTGCTGGCACACCGCGGCCGGTGAGAGCGCGGCGGGGTTTTGCGACAGCGCAGCAGCTGCGCTCCTGGACGCGGTCCTCAGAGATTTCAGGTAACCTGCCATGTTTCCCGGGACGGAGCTCCTGATGAGTGAACGAGAAGCCGGACCGGCCGGTGAGGCGGGCCAGTGAGGCGGGCCTTCTTCTTCCCGCTCTCTTGCGCATACATGACGTGTTAGAAACCATAGCTCACGCTGTGCAAGGCGCCACCTGCTGTACAGGGGTGTGTACTCTGGCCATGTGATTAAATACTAATACCGCTCGTTAAGGTTCCGTCCCATGAACACAACATGGCTCCATTTGACCTGAATGGAATGGAACCTTCATTAGCATCATTGCTAGCACCTGTGCGTACTGCTGCTGTGAGAAAGGGTTGTTTTGTTTTTTTTGTCTCCGGACATAATTATTAATATTTGGTGGTAATACTTATAGGTAATTAATAAAACCCATTCAAATCTGTTATATAAGGCACACTTGTTGTCTGGGTGCTCTGAGGCCCTACCCCACCAATCGTTCCCCGACTAACTGCTAATGCCTTTTAATTCTGCATTCATTAGTTCATGGAACGCGTTCTCTAACTTTACATTCAGGACACTCTCTTCCATTATCCTGACTCTGAGGTTGCCTGTACCAGAAGTGATATCACCTTGTAAGCAGAGAGAACAAGTTGCTTCAGCCCTTCCTAACCCACCATGTCCCTGTCCTCACCTCCAGTACCAAAGAACGTGCAGGAGCAGAGGGTTTGTTCCATTATATCACTGTATTCCTCCCTGAGTAACTAACTGCTCCTCATCTGACGGAGCTTTGTGTTTGCTGGAATCTCTCCGTCCATGGCTCTGAGTTATCAGTAGCCTATTTTGGGGTATCAATAAATCCCTGTTGCTGTCCGTGGTGCTGAAATAGCAGTTGCACTTTTTTTTATCCCCCCGCCCCCCCCGACACTTTTC
>KV751315.1:1370257-1381510 GCA_001698575.1 Mola mola
TTGGCTAAGTAGAGGATTTTCATACTTTTCTCGTTACTCATTTAATGTCATTCTTGTCCATTTTGAACATTTTTTTTGATAGAAATTGGATAAAAAGATCCCACTAAAGGTACCTGAGCTGGCCAATCATTTTGTCAATCAGACGACACTATTCGGGCTATATCTGCCAAGGCTGCACAAAACCTTTAATGTAAAAATACATTTTTATGTGAAACTTGGGCTAACTCTTCTAATGCATCCTGGAAAAGTAGAATGTTGTGGAAATCTTCCATTTTTTTGTAATCTAAGTCAAAAAAATGAAAAATGATTAGACAACGAAAGTCAAACTTTCTCTCTCTCCTGACCATTTTTTTTAGATAATAAACAGATACACAAACTCTTTTTTTGAGGGCGGAAAAAAACACAATAATTGGTCACTTAATGTTTATTAAACATATCTCATGATGAAATTAACTCCCACTGACACCCAAGAATAAGAGTAACACAATACATCAGTAACAGGATGGCAGGCAAAAGAAAAAAAAGAAAACTTAATTTAGAAAGAAAATTATTTGAGGGCACTTTATATGAGACACAGGAACACGAAGCAGACAGTTTCTACCAACACATAAATTAAACTCATAACAAATGTAATAATCAGTGGAAAACAAATACAACTGACATTCGGCCCGTCTCTGGTTTCTGTGCAGTTGCTGAGTATCAGATGAAAACCACTGATTGTCCTACTGTGTGCCAATCCAGGTCAGTCAGATTAAATTAAACCTGCTTTATGTTTTACTTTTAGAAAAAAATAAAATAAATAATGAAGTTTATTCATGGTTGAAAAGAGGTTAAAATCTCAATTTTCATCACAAGCGTTTCTTTTCAGGACCATTTTTTTTTTTTTCACAATCAAGACAACACAGTGGGAGAAAGGACAGAAAGTATCAACTGTCCCTTTAACAAAGGGTTTGCTGACAATACAAAAAATGTGCGCTAATCTGCAGATGCATCCGTTTGTTCAAGACGAGGTTATTCCTCTGAGGGAGCGTGAGGACTTTGAGTGCTAAGTGGTGGCTGCCACCGAGCCTTTCTTCTCGGTGAAGAAACTCCTGAGCAGCATGACTTGGCCGATGCCGATGACGAACAGCAGCACGGTTTCTCCAATGGACCAGTAGGTGACCCGCTGGAGGAGGTGCTCCGCTTTGGTGCGGTCGTACGCCTCCCTCAGCCTGTACCACGTCTGCGACTCACCCACCACCTTCAGGATCTCATGAATGGAGACACAGGATGACTCCAGCTGAAATGGGAAAGATAAACACAGTTTAATCCGAAGCAATAGCCTGGGGGGTGCACATATGCAAACACTGAATTATACATTGCAAACACTGAATTACATTCTCCAAACAGACTCTTTTCAATTTCTGACATGCTTTTCACCAGGTTCAGGACAAAATGGAGCACGTACGCTTAAGTAGCCTGTATCTGGTGTAGTTCAGTATAGCATATAGTAATGGGAATGGGTTTCATCCTGGGTCCTGAAAGCTGTGGTATGACAATTAACTCTCTGACTTTTATTATAAACTGCTTTATCTGAAAGTCACAGTAATATAACAGCAACCCGCTTGCTTCATTGCCATTATTAGCATGTGTGCTCACTACGAAGTACTTAACAATTTAAGCTGGTTCATGCATTCAATATGAATATATGCGTTAAGTTTTTCATCCGTTCTTTTGCATTCATAGTTTTCCTGTTTACATGTCCATCAAATGTATTTTTAAGGGTAGTAAAAATGAGATGTAAGAAAGCAGAACGCACAGTAAGAGAGCACTGGTTCACAGTTCAATGACCCTGCACTGCAGCATACACATAGCACACGTTCGGTCCTCGGACCCACCTGAGTCAGGGCCGTGACACTCGTCATGCTCTGCAGCAGAGGCTGCTCGTCTCCGTGGCGGAACTCGAGGTACACCGTCTTGTGCGTGAAGGTGGAGAACTCGTTGCTGAAGCAGATCTTGTAGACGCCCGACATAGCGGTGGTGTGAGAGAAGCTGTCGTACTGCTTCTTCTGCTCATTGTACAGGACATTGTTTTGGGGATCTGTGATGAAGCAGTCCACGTCGTAGTTTCCTCCTGAAATGACCTAAAAGAAGGGATCAGAAGGCGCAAAAGAAGAAGTGCGGGTGACAGGAAGGCAGTGTGCGTGCCAACATAACAGCAGCATATGCTGTGTGCTAGCGACATTTGGACTGAGCTCAGATGAGCTCTGAAACAAAACATTTAGGTGGCTTAAAGAGTTTAGGACTAAAACAAGCCTTTTAAAAATATAACCCCGGTATTCAACTACGTTTGAAGCGATTAATCAGGATGCCATTTGCGTTAGAAAGCGCTGCAACAGCTGTTTTTCCAAATGATGACAAGAACTTGCACTTGAACAGCATCTTGTAAAGAAGACAGGAACTTACCTGGAAGTCTATATCAAACTTGGTGTCTTCGTCGAGCTCCTCGTAGAAACACTGCTTGTCGTTGTCGGAGAGCTCAAAGGTGAGCTCGGTCCCGAACACCGCGTACACGCCGAGCAGCAGCAGCGGCAGCGGCAGCAGCAAGCAGCCGAGCCCCGGACGCGGCATGCTGGAAGCAGAGCACGGAGCGCGGTGCGGCCGCGGCAGCTCTGACGTGGCACCGGCGCGAGCGACTTCCTAACAACAACAAGCGTCACTTCCGGTGAGGCCGCGGAACTCCAAGTTACGGACAACATTTGACAGGCGAAGTTCCCGTGTGATTCCTCTAGTTTTAACAGCTCGGTGCACTATTTGTTGGCCTCTCAGTTCTTTAAAACAAGACTAAAGATCTTCTTGTTTGACATTGTTCTGTAAGCACCTTTTCCCCGGTTTCTTATAGCTTTCATTTTCCCGTTCATTTTCATCTCTAAATACGTTTGAAGTTATTTTGTGGCGTTTGTATGGATCGTGTTGTTTTAAACACATTAAATGATTTGTAAAGCACTTTTTGAAGACGTAGACGAATTCTTGCATTATTTCCTTGAAGGCCAGTCAGTTACTGCAGGGGAAGTGAAGTAACTTCCAGCAGTAAAAAGTTAAACTGTGAGATTGGACGTGTTGGTTTACTTCACTGTAGCCAGAATCAGCGCAGCACAGTGTTTTAAAACTGCAGGCTGATAGTTCAAGCCATGTCTAAAGGGATATCACTAGCTGTACATTTATTCAAGCACAAGTCTTTTGAGGTACTTTTGCTTTTAGTGCTTTTACTGCACTACATTTATTTAATATCTTCCATTACTTAGCAGATTATATGCTATATTAGAGCCAAAAGAAGTACATCTTTAAATTATTGGCATTGGCAGTCAAAACACTGATTCTGAATATCAGAAAAAATGTTGAACATTAAATCTGATAATTGGCTATGATGATAAGCATTTAACTGTATATGTTGATATATAGTATAGTGCATGAATAGAAATACCTGTAGATTTACTTTTCTTAGTAGTTTTGATCCATTTATTACCAGAATATTACTCGTGTCTTTGTGTCATTAACCATTAACAGTGTTTTCTTGTTTGTTGTTCAGAGGGGGGCATACTGGCCTTGTGTACATGGCTGGCAGGGGCAGTGTGTCGGAGAAAGGTCAGGTTGGATGGAAAAACAGTCCTCATCACTGGAGACAACACTGGCGTTGGGAAGGAGACGGCCCTGGATATGGCCAAGAGAGGTGAGCCTCACGCTGTTATTTTGCTTCTCTCAGTATAGCATGCCAGTTACTTTGACCAATCAACTTTATTCTACACACTATTAATACGACGCTGTACTTGTATTCTATTATGTTATACTGCATTATATTGCCATCTCTCTGCTATATACTGTGTCAGACTAAAATATATTAGTTTCTGATTTCTTATATTTCCATGTTAAGAAATATGCTAAGTTTTATTAGTTATACTGTATGTTGATCTGGTGTACACTCTTTACATACTGTATATTAAACTTGGTCACTTTAAATCACATGTTTCTCACTGTTAAGTTGTAATTTTGTCTTTAATTATGTGTAATAGTTTCTTATGGAAGAATCAATGTGTACACTTTGTCTAATACCAATAATTGATTTTTAAAGTGGATTAGAAAATTTACAGATGTCAATATGATCTTTATAAAAAGTATATTTCTATTATAGTCAACTATAAACTAAATATAAACACTGAAACATGTGTAATCAATAACATAGTGAAAAATGCCAAGACAGTGAACACTGCTTCCTCCATAACGTGCAGAATATCCATCTATGGAGCGGCTTTGGATTTATTCATGACTAGTATTTCGGCATGTCTTATGTTATGTCTGTTGAAATTTTAATGACACTGTTATTTTGGTTTGTCTAGTGGTTCAGAGTCATCCCTGCCCGCAGAGACTTAAGCAGAGCCCAAATTGCAGCTGATGAGATCCGGCAGCAGAGTGGAAAAGGAAACGTGGCGGTGAAAAAAATGGACCACGCGTCGCTGCAGTCTGTCAAAGAGCTGGCCAAAGATGTCCAGGAGAATGAGCTACGTTTGGACGTCCTCAGCAACGTGCAGGTATTTTTTCGACTGCCCATATTCATTCACTAGCAGTGAAAATCATAACATCATACGCATTTAAGTGCAAGCCTGATTTGTAGGTCACACCAAAGACTAAAGCTCTTTTTTAATCAAAGCTTATAGAATCAAAATTCAGTTGAATGATAAGGTTGCCTGTCTATTTCTGTTCTCTCAGGCCTTTTACAGGTTTAAACGTGACCTCAATTCGGGGTCAACTGAGGATGAGCCCAATTTTCAGTTAGTTTGTCACATTTGAGTGTTTTTGTTGATTTAGAAATCATGACGTGTCCTAAGTGGAGGACTGAGGATGGCTTTGAAATGCAGTTTGATGTCAACCACCTGGGACGTTTTTTCCTCACCAACAGTCTTCTGCACATGCCCAAGAAGTCCGGTCCAAGTCGCGTTGTCGTCTCCAGCATGGAACACGAGAAGGGTAACGTGCATTTACTCATGTGAGAAAAGGCAGCGGCACTGCCAAGGACTTGAAGTTAATTAAACACAAAGTTAACAAAGAAATTCCAATAATCTGTTGACTTCTGGTATACAGTATATGTACAGTATACATATAAATATATGTATTATTTATTTTAACTTATACTTTTGACACTTGTGGTAAATCTAGTATGAGATAGTTTAAGGGATTGAAATAATATTTTGGCACGTTTGTGGCACTTTTTTAGAACTTTTTCTTAGTTCTTCATCACACCGGGGCATGTCAGACGTTGCTTCATAGTCTCCTTTTTCACTCTCTCAGATCGTAGTTAAAGAGATGACAGCTCTGACAATTATTTCTGGATTTCACATGTGATTATTGATTTAAAACTGAACTGAATGCAGGATACATACACTTTGATGACATCAACCTTGATAAAGACTACAAACGGATGAGGAGCTACAGCCAAAGCAAGCTGGCCAACGTACTCTTCTGCAGAGAACTGGCTGCAAGACTGCAGTGTAAAGTCCGGGGAATAGTGTGTTACTGTGGTTCTTAGAGATACGCTGAGCTTGTTGTTATTAATGAGATACACAGCAAATGTAAAGACATCTCACAGTGTCCCCATGCAGTTTTCTTAAATTAATAGCAAGCCAAATACAGTACAAATCCCTTTTTATTTTAGTTCTATTATTTTATTTTGGAATTCTCATTTGATGTTTCCCTCTCATTAGGCACTGGTGTGACAGTGTACAGTCTGCATCCTGGGATCATCCAAAAGGAGCTAACTCGCCCCCTGATGCCTACTGTAGCACTGTGGAGGAGAACGATACCCATGCCACTGTTTTGGCTGATCAAAAGTCCATAGGGAGGAGCTTAGACCACCATCTACTGCCTGGCAAACACCAGCGGCCTCCACTACAGGCAAGTGCATATGCAGGAAAACTCACCTTCTTTTTCTCTGTTCTTTACAGTGGCAGACAATGACAACAGTGTAGTGATTTCCATGTGTAGCAATCTGATATGGGGTCAAATTATGACGACTGACACTGTACACTGTTTCATGCTCTTTTCCTCCGTCATACATGACTGTGCCCCCAAAACGCCGGCACCACAGGGCCTGGATGATGCTGCAGCCAAGAAACTGTGGGACCTCAGTGCGTCCATGGTTGGTCTGGCTTAAAAACAACAGTTTTCACCCTTTCCTCCTGTCGGACACATTTATATGGGTGATAAAAGCACAGAAATGTATTATCTAATGTGTAAGAGTGTTGTATTCACTAATATAATTACACTTGGTCAAATCTAAAATGATTTGCTGATGAGTGGCAACTTTTTTGTACTATTTTTTTGCACTGATTAAATATTAAAATTAGGTGTATTGCTGTCAGAATATACAGATTCTGAATCATAATTTGTGCTTTATTGTAAAGAGTATACGGCTTTATCCTTACCAGCCACTACTTGCGTTGCAATCTTCTATGTTTGGTGATAGGTTGCACTTTAATTCCCAACTGCTTTACAAACATGTATAACATGGTTTTTTTTAGAATACTAAAATGAGCCAAACAGGTTTAGTGCATCGCGTCATATGATTTGTGCTGACATTTTTAAGAAACACTTAAGACTCATACTGCTGCTTTTATTCATGGCATCTAACAACAGTCGTCAACAGAATGCAAAATGATTATTAAAATCAATAATGATAGAGAGAGCCATAAAAACATGTACATAAAGCAGTGTCTCCCAGTGAGGGGAGGGAAGACGAGAGCCTTTTTGTGTGCAGGGTGAAGCAGCAGACTGTGCTGAAGTACTGCTTCATGGGAAGAGGCCTTTATGTGCCTTGTTGCAGAGAGGATCCTCCACGGGGTGTAGAGAGGCAGGGGCGACTCTGGTCAGTGTGTGTGTGTGTGTGTGTGTGTGTGTGTGTGTGTGTGTGTGTGTTGTTTGGTTGCGTTGTTGCTTCTTTAAAGTGAGAACAGGATTGTGCCCTTTATTGAAGATCATTCAAAATCAGCAGTGCAGAAATATTAAATGGGAACCATCAGTAGTTTCACACATCTGGCAATAAACAACTGATTAAAATAGATTTGTTGTCGTTGAAAGTTAATAAATAATAAATTGCCACAATTGAAACATTTATTGAAGATTGATGACTGTAGATAGAAAGGTTAGGGTCTCATCACCAGCAGCAGATAGTCCAGAGAGTCCTGGCTTTTCCAGTCAGGTTATCAGCACATTCAGTGAGTCAGAAAAGTGACACTAGAGTATCTTAGCTGGTTATCCAGAGAGCAAAACATACAATCAGGCAAAATTGTTAAGATACCTGTCATTTGTAAGAATAAAGCATCCTTCAGGTGTTAAATGAGGTATCTGCATGGACTTTATGTGAACCTCCTGTCTCTCAGTGTGATATTGATCCTTCTTTTGGCTTGAAACAGTCACTCATCCGTGATTTAACTGTGTAAAAGCCAAAGTTTGCGCATACATGTTGGTATGCATCATATTAAATTTACTCATCTAGTTTTTATGTTCCAAGTAGGCAGTTTCCTCATTCAGTGTTTAATTACGTTAGTCATGCTGTGTAATTTTAGGCTGTCGCACTCACTTCTACCGTCTCGTTTTATAGATTTAAGGCCAGGGGAAAAGCTGTTTTAAGAAATGTTGCTTTTCCGCAGGTTTCAAGTGTCTTTTTGCACAATAATGGTGCATACGAATCATACAAACTTGAAAGCTGTTCTTGCCTGTGCACTGCCACTTCACAAAAAAGGTGAAGTTGCTCCCTGTCATGTTTTGAGAAAATTGGATGTAAAACCTGGTGCGCTCTGCCTGAAGGGAAATGCAAAGAGAAACCTGTCCAATTTATAAAAGTACAATACAAGTCAATGTATCCACCGCTCAATCAGCTAAGAAAGACTTAAAATCATTTGGTTATAGACAAATCATAGATTAGATTGCACCCTAAATTCTGGTATTAGTTAGTTTCTACTTGGTGCTTAAAGGCCTCATTTTAAAATACAATCCATAATGGCTCTTAGAAGCAACATTTTGTATTTCTTGTCACCCTTTAAAAACAATATCTGACATCAAAGCAAACCACCAAAGAAATGGAGCCTATTACAGCTCTCAACATGATCACCGATTATGAATTGAATGACTTAATTACCCCATTGGCTGTCAGACTCGGATGATGCCTCCATTGTCTGAAGGTAATGTCATGCACATGCCCTTATCAGTTCTCCGTCCAACGGATACAGAATCTATAGCTGGGCTGGAAAAGTGATAAGGAGATGTGAGCGACCACAGTGTACCACAACAGCTGTTAAATCTCCTACAATGTGATGAAGAAGCTAGTATTTAAGAGTCCCGGGAGGTTTAAAAAAGAAAAAGGCCCTAGCCGTGGACAGGCTAAAGCTGCAATCCCTTTCCTTGTCCCAGTCCTGGGTCTAAAACAGGAGTTCTCCGGGTCGGAGATCTGCTGGTTCCCATCTGGTTCCCATCTTTGAGCCGCAGAGGAAGCCAAACCTGTCACAGATTTCCTCTCACCTCTGCCAGATCCTCCTGGGGTGAGCGGGGGTATCTGGCTGCGCTTGAACCGGTCACAGCAGGTTCCTGCAGCAGTTGCCCTTCACGGTTTGACTGCTGACAAACTTTTGAGCCACACCCCATTGATGAGTTTCATTTCACTGCAGCCCCGCCTGGCTTGGAGGGATTTCTCTGCTGCCATTGGTTCACATTCAGAACTTGCCATACCTGCCCCCTGGCTCTTGTGGACCAAGGCCAAATAGTTCTTCCACTTTTCAATCATGGACATATCAGCCAGTGGGATGAGAGAGGCCAGGCTTGGCGGGTGTGTTCCCTACAGGTGTGGCTGAGAAGCACATTCCAAAATGCACATACCTGTCAGCTCCTCTGCTATGTAGCTGGTCCTAGAAAGACCTCAGATGACCATTCACTCTCCCTTTTCCTCGTCCCGGGGCCCACGCAGAGGGAGAAGGAAATAGCTCCTGTTTCTGTTGCACAAATAAGCGGTTTTCTATAGCCATACCATGGGCCCCTTCAATTCTCTCTTAATCTATGCCACTTACTTAAGCGTTATGATCTCCCATTCAGCAACGAAACCTCAGAATTACTGCATATTATTATGTGTATTGAAAAGCAGTCCAGCGGCCGCAGACATTTGTGTCTCATGATTCACAGTGATATGTGGAGGCAGTCAGTTTACAGGTGCAAGCAGTGGCATGTGCTTTCCAACCCCCCAGCAAGGAAGCTCAGATCATCTGTTTTCCCCCTCTGGAGATCATAAAACCTTACCGGGAATGTGTGTGAAGTGTAGTATTGTGTTATGTAGCCCTCTGGTATGCAGGCCTATCTCTTCCTACTCCCTTCTCTTTTCTCAGGATTCCTCTCCCTGTCTCGCCCTCTTTGTGACTCCTCATCTCGCAGGGGATCTCTTCCCCCTCGCTCAGTTTTCTCCCCGTCCTGGAGTCCAAAGGTGAGTGGCGTGCGCCTCAGGAAGGTGTGGGAACGCAGCCTTCACACGCCTGAAGAGCGGAGCAGCCCCAGCCACGGTTACCTTCCAACGTGTCTGAGCATGTGTGGAGCTGAATCAGAGCTGCCACAGTGACTAAGCTCATCTGTGTCGCCAGTCACTCGCAGCACTTGTCGTCAGACCACCAGTTCTGTTTCAAATCTTCTCCCGTCAGAAACAGACTTGCAACCAGGACTGTGTCTGTCAAAGCATGTGATATTCTGTAGTTTAATTGTGCAGATTTTCGTACTGAGGAGCAGTGCTTACTTAAATGAAAATGCTAATATGGTACTACACTCTGAAAATACTCCACTACAAGTTAAAGCCCATCATTCAAAACCTTTAACTGAAGAAAATCTATGTTAGTATTGCCAGCTAAATGTGTGAGATATAGAAAGTAAAACTGATTGTGCAGTAAAATGCTTTTTACTGTTACATGATTTTGGTCATTAATGTGTTGCATTTTACTGGTGTTGATGATTCAGAAGGCTCTAATCTTACTTTCTATACTCTTTAATAAAGTGAATCATGTTTTTTGTTATGTATTTCACCATATGTTTGTACCATCACTGTCCTGTGAGAACAGCATATCTCTGAAGAATCTCTCCATCTCTGAGATATTCCTGGGCTCAGAAATGTTTTCAACTTTGTGACAATGTGTTTTACAGCCATCTGAGGGTGTTTTTAAATATTTCGACGGGTTTTCTTTAGCTTAAGAAGTGGGATAATTTTCTCATCACATAAAGAATCACATCACCCTTCAATTTAAAAGAAATTTTCAAAATGAAGAACGTACAAATGAACTAACAGTCATATGTAGTGGAGTAAAGTGTGTAAAATCTGCCCCTGATATGTAGTAGAGTACAAGAAAAGGTACCTGAAACTTGAAAATAATGAGAACATCTGTACCTGGCCTGATCTGGAAAATACTTTAACCTCTCAAACAAAAATATGTGCTCAACAGTGAAATAATGATTCATCTTTGGTCATTGTAAGGCAGAAAATGTGTATGTGACGTTTACAATATGGATACTGTGACTGACTGTAAGCTATCTTGTACTTTAAGGCCCTAATTCAGAGTAATGTTGAATCTGTCTGTCATATTGGAAGACAGGTTTGAGGCGAAGAGAGTTTCCACTTGAACATTTTCAAATAGAGATTGTTTTCCAATAAGCTCAGAAGAACATAAAAAAAAGACATATTTATTTTGATACAGAGAGCTGCGTGAGAAGGAAAGACAGTGGTTTATATGGTGTGTTACTGATTTCACCAGGAATCAGTGGGACTGAACACATTTGGGTGTCTGTAAGAAGCAAACATTCTCTTTACTTACACGTTTCCTGTGACACCTCAACATAAAGTATAAGTACTTTGACTCATGACTCTGCTTGATTGTGGGCTGATGAAGACAGGGCAGATCAGCGTCAGGGGTGTCTGTAGGAACTCCAGGGCCTGGGCCCGAGTGTTGGGCCCTCGGGCTGTGTTCTGTCGTCGGGGATAACGGCATTGTTGAGTGAGCACACAGACAACAGGGCAGGTGCCGAGTCAGCTGTCCACCTGACTTAGCACATGCTGTGCTGCTCCGGACATTTCATGGGACGGTTCCCATCAGATACTCATGACGCGAGTCACACGTATATTCTCTCTTTAACTGCAGGTCAAGTCATTGGAAAGCACATATAAGATTGTGTTTACATGTATTTTTTGACATAAATTATATC
>KV751315.1:1381614-1395113 GCA_001698575.1 Mola mola
AAATAGATCTTACATTATATACAGTATGTATGTATATATGTGTGTATGGTATTTACATTTTTACCCTTTACTTCTAATTTGTGTCCAATTTGGTGGCACACAGCTCCACCATGCAGCCCTCTTCCGCTCGGTTTGACACTCTGCTCTTGATATTTTGTGATGTCTTAGCATACCAACGCCAGAGGAAGGGCTGGAGCCGTCTCTGCCGCCATTGTTGTCAGTTATTCAGTTGAGTTCCTCTCCTGAGTGTGAAAGTCTGGTGCTAAACAAACAAGCGTCTGCCTCTCTTTATCCAGTTCCGGGCTTTGTGGGAATATCAGCCAGCGAGCCGCTCATGTGGACCAGAGGAGATCTGCTAAAACACCTTCTGTCCCTCACTGGGATTAGAGCGGACACATTCCTGGCCCCTGCGCTCCGCAGCTCCCACCGACCTGCTCACAACCACAGTTTGTCAAAATGACCTCTAACGGGACAAGTCAAACATTCCTTGTCCCAAAATAAGCATTCTTTTAGAGAGCAGACAACATCTTAGCTGTTACACACTAATGTGTTCAGTTTAAAACACATTATTGAAATAAGGCAGATGGCTGTGCTTTAAAAGAGACTTTATTTATCCTTTAAAACGTTGTTGTGGCTCTACAGGCCATAAAATGTCATGCACACAGAGCACGCGATGTCAGGCCCTGACCAGGCGGCAGGGGAAGTACCCCCTGGCGTGTTGAATCCTCCTGGGATGGACTCCAGTGGAATGTCCCCACATGCTTCCTCCAGCACTGTCTGTCTGCACAAAGTCGTGCATTTTTTCCAGGAACAGCTCAGTTGTATTGATCCTGAAGCAGCAGTAGTGGTGCTTTAATTGTTCCTGATTTGTGTTTGGACCTGGAGTGTTAACTCATTTCAGATGCGATGATTTAAGCCAGTTGTGATTAGCGTCAGCACTGTTTGAACACTCTAGACATCCGGTACAGAGTGTACATCTCTGAAACCGAAGAGACTGTTTACACGGAACACCTCTTTGGCTCGTAATTGTTGGAAAAGCTCACTTATAAGTATTAACAGCAGTGATGGCTGGGTTCCATTTAGCTGCATTGTTTCTACTGGCTCACTCTACCATATCAGGTCAAAATGTGCACAAAGGATTATTTAAGATTCAAGAGGCTTAATGTTGACTGAGTAAAGCCACATTAAATAGGGAAACATAGATGCTGGTCCCATAACCTGCATAAAAATATATTAAAAGTTATTGAATAAATAATCACATTACAAACTGAACAAAAAAAAAATTCCATTTAAAACTGCGATGAAGCATGGAGGATGAACTGAATGGTGTCATGACCTGAAGAAAAAACCTGCTCCGGCAGCAGCAGATGCTTCTATATCGTTTGGCAGGTGGCAGCAGGATTAACTGGCGGGGGTCTGGGTGTTGGTTTGTTATTAGTGTTCAGAGAGCTGCACTAAAGATTTAACAGACCCGACTGTGAAAAAACAATGGGAAATTACTGTACGCTTATTTAAATGTTTTAAAATTGCATTTTTGTCCCTCTAAATCTGAGATTGTTAAATTGCATCTAATAATATTAATGATAACTTCATCCCGTATACAGCAGTTGACTCAGGACGTTTGATGGACATGGGCAGTTAATGCGTATTTTATCACCTGGAATGGCACCCTGAGGGCGCTCAACTGTGTTACATCCAAAGGCAACCTTAGAATCGACTTTACTGCTTTTCATCAAGTTTTATCTACCATGCAAGAGATCACTTTTGCAGCATTGCATTGTCTGTCAAAGCACCGGGGAGGTTGTCGCTCCACCTGCCCCTCCCTGAGTCCACCAGTGACCAACTGAATAAACAACAATGCCATGGCCTTGAAACCACAAGTCCTACATGCTTTGAAGATCTGAATTTTGATTGTTACTGACCTTTAATATTATCTTTCACGTGCCACCTGACAGAAATGTGCACAACACAAGTAATCATTTAGTGATGTATTTCATATTATGGAACAAAAGAATTCCTACACACACATCTGGAGTGTCAACTGGAATTATTCATGATTTACTAGCCTCAACTGTGAGGCGTTTCCAGCAAACCAAGAAGAACTTCTCACAGAACCTGATGGTGCAGTAATAAAAACAGTCATAAAATGTTTGTTTTCTTCGTCTACTCAGTGCTAAATTGGGGATTTTTTTTTTTTGTTCTTATTTAATTTATTGCTTCCTGATAGCCCTTCTGGAAACAGGCGTACACTTTTCCTCTAAAGGAGAGTCAGATTATGTCTGCAAGACAGGTTCTGAGTAAAACCACAGAGGGCACACTGCACTGCCATGTTTGTAGTTCTGGTATGTGAACTCCCTCACCTTTCCCTTATGTTGCCTTTTTATCATCTATAGTTGCTGATAGATAAATAAAAACAAAGACAATATAATACAATTGGTGTAACCTCATTTCAGTAGTTTTTAGTGTGAGGCATGCCTGCCGAGTAGTTTTGGCAAATTTATTTTTAAAGTGAGAAAATAAAAGATAGCAATAGAATGATTTTATTCAGCCCTCTAGTGGCCCAAAGTGCGCATTGACACAGCACACATACTGGTTTTAAATAAAGAATTGTGTAAATTGTGATCAAGCGTTAAAACCTTGAAAAAAAGTCTCTGAGTCGCCCTCTGTTCCTGTTATTCAGAACTGGATTGTCTGTGCTGGGAGTCCCTGAAACTTTGATCTTCATCTCATTCCCTGTTCGTGTGTAGTAAAATAAACACATGGAGGGAAAAATGGACTGATTACAACACAAAAACTTTAAGACTTACTCAAGTAGCACTTGTATGGGCAAATTTCGCTTTCAGCAAAGCACTTTTATTAACATTAAATGTTTATTTTAGACAGTGCTGTCGGTTTGTTTTACTATTTGTCACATTTTGTCTGTCAGTAAACTCGAGTGTGATGCATAAAGAGATCGAAATATATTATTATTAGTTATACAGCGTAACACAAACGCATCAAAAGCCCACAGATTCATGTAGACACATTTACTGAGCTTCACTGGGGTTCACTGTTGTCAATGTTCCTCTCAAAAAAGTCAGATATTGTCAAATAAGTATTTTATCACTACCAGAGGTAGGCATATTTTAGTCCATGTGTGACAGTAATACTGTAGTTCTGTAGTGTGTGCCTTCACTGCATATGATATTTGAGCTTCTTATCATTTCCATACGCATCATGTCAAATATGAAGTATATCCTGTCTCTGTGTGTTCACCTGTTTGAAAAATATAGTAGTGCTCGTATAAAACATGCAGTAGTAATAAAAGAAATAGTAAGAAGAATTATAATAGCAATAAATGGTGATATAAAGGCAGCGATGGTAACAGAGGGAGTGTAACTAACAAGCTGAAGAGATGAGAAGCAGCACTGTGGAGCTTGCAGGGCTTCTGCCATTGTTGCACTGCCCACCGAGGCGTGAAATGTGATCATGGAGGGCTGCCAGCACACATCAGGACCTGGCAGATGAAACCGTGAGGCCAGCGAGCTGAGACCCAACACGCCTCTGCCATCACTGTCGGCCTGCGAACACTAGAGGGCAAGAAGAGCTTATACTCACCAGTGTCTGGGTGACAGAACGGCCACTGTCTGCCTGATGACACACTGAAAGCACTCACAAGAGACATCTATAAAGACCTTTAGACAGGAAGTAGTCTGCAAAAGTCAACAAGAGGAGAGATTCTCATGTTTGAATCTGGAGTATTATCTTCATGCTTCAACATCTCCTTTAAACCGAAGTTAATTTATTATAATGTAATGAAAGAAGTTCCTTGATTAGTGCAACATTTATTGTGTGTTTGTCCCCAAAAAGCATGTCAGTAACTGAAACACAGTGGGGAGGAGAAGGGAGTCACATCGCTAGAGCAATGAAACCTGAGGGACTGGGGTTAGAGCGCTTACTTTAGACTTGGATTTTAGTAACATGTTGCACGCAGTATGCCCCAAACACAGGGCTCATTTCACTTCAGTTAGAGAAGAACGAAAGCAAAGTTGTTCCTTTTGAAAGCGTGCACTCTTGGTACAGAGGTACAGTAAAGCTCTTTGTGTAAATCTGAACTCAGATGGAAGGAACATAACAATAAACATGGGTTATGTTTCATTGAAAGGTTAAATTTGAAAGGTTACTGAATAAAATAATATTTTGCCCCACAAAATTGAACTTACAATGGCTTTGTGATGTTTTTATTGGAGAAACAGCTGAGGGAGCTATTCAGGTAATGAAACCACTGTTGAATGTTGCTGTCAGACTACATAGAGCAATCGCCACAGTCAGAGTTATAGTTGCCCATTACTGTGAACAATTTTGAATTCAGAAATGAAAGAAAGTCAAACGAAAAATACATGTTAAGACTGTATATTGTCCCCTTTAATAGTGCACGATTCTTTGTCATGATTAAGTAAAAATGTGAATAAATATGAAAAAAATTTGAATAATTAAAGGAAAAATCAGTTTGCATTTTTCAATTTAACCGTAACACCATAAATGTTCACACAAAATGAAACAATTTTAGTATTCAATTTAATTTTTTTGTTTTATTTATTTGTATTTTGACATTTTAAATCTCCCAAACAAAACAAAAAACAAAAAACAAAAAGAATAAAGTCTTCCTTGCTGTAAATGGTGTCTTAATGTGAATCAGAGCACGCTAATTTGGACACTGTACTGCTCCAGGGGGGAGTTTTGTTGAAATTCTGATACACAATTTTTTTGATTGCGCGCAAGAAGCATGAAAACAGTTTCCTGTCAGGGAAACCCCTGAGTACATGTCTTGGAGGTAGTTTACTGTTAACCACTTTCCATGAAAACAATATTTATTTTTTTCACCTTGCTACTCTCTATATAATATGATATTATTAAGTATTCCCGTTTGTGTTGTAAAGTCTTCGCGGATGTCACATAATGGACAATCGAGGCAGAATGGGGGGATTTACTGACACCTGGTGGACAGATAACGTCCTTACAGCTGCTGTGATCAGTCTGTAGCACGGTGCCATCAGTCCCCACATCCTGTTGGTAAGTTCATCAAAGGCACAGTGGCTGTTTTATGGAGAGACAGGACCTCCCCATATCAGTCACTGTATATGTCCACGCACACACTTTGACTCTCTCTTTATATTGCCTGAATACAGAACATTCTATGAAAACTGTTTGTCAACTCACCGGTAACATCTTTATAGTGATTACCACCATTGCTTGACATAAAAGTATGGTGGGAGATGGTATAGCCTGGTGAATCTATGTTCATATAGGTACACATTAGTGTTTTCATACTGTGCGTGAGCCAGTCTGTAGTTGTGGGCCTGTGTGTGCCAGCTAATCTCGTATTGTTGTGTGTCTGCAGAGGAAGGTGCTGTAGGAGGAGCAGGACAAATATTATCAGACAGTGAGGGATCACCAGGACTTCTCGGCCCTGGGGCAGGGCTTTCAGCAGGTTTAAAGGTCAAACGAAAGGTTGATTTCGCTGGAACATGTGAATGCAGCATCTGGTATTGTTGTTTTAAATTTTGCTTTGAAGTTCCACAGAAGTTTCGCGGACTAAAAAAATGCCACCTGACTGTCCAGTGGCATTGGGGTGAGCAGGTAATGACTTTTTAATTTGGGGGTTAAACTTATTTTAAAGTTACTTTAAAGTTATGTTTTTTACAACAGAGCACAATTAAGAAGCAAGTTTTTCAAGTAATGTCGGGGGGAATAATACACGCACGTTTTCTTGCTCCACTCATGCAGACTTGACCTTAAAGGCAAAGATTCCTATACCTCTTCTCACTCTGTACTTCTCCTGTGAAACCTCAGGTCAGGGGTGTTTTGCAGAGGTACAGTATCCTGAATACAGGAACAGTGCCCTCTAATGGCAATAATTCCCACAGCACACAGCACCACAGCCGTATTTCACACTTCAGTTTGAAGAGGCAGCAGTAAGTGCGTCTTGTTTAAACTCAGGTTAAACCTTTTGAATCTTAAGCTCTAAAAGGCTGAGTTGATGACAGATAATATAATTTATGACTTACATGTCAGGCCCAGTGGTACTACAAAGTACCTCTGCCCTCACCAGATCATCTGTGCTGCTTCTGTTCGCTTTCCATTGTCCTGTTATTACTGCATTATAGATCTGTTGGGGAAAGGTGATAAACATTATTGTGTGCTTTTAGTCCCCTTCTTCTGACAAATGTCTGTCTGTACGTCCATCCATCTGCTTATCCCGTTAGGGGTCGCAGGGGGGCTGGAGCCTATCCCAGAGTCTTCGGGCGAAGGCAGGGTCACCCTGGACTAGTCGCCAGTTCATCACAGGGATGACATGTAGAGACAAACAACCATCCACACCTACGGGCAATTTAGAGTGACCAGTTAACCTAACCGGGAGGAACCTGGAGTACCCGAAGAGAACCCACGCAGACACGGGGAGAACATGCAAACTCCACACAGAAAGGCCCTGACCCTAAATCGAACCCAGGACCTTCTTGCTGTGAGGCGACAGTGCTAACCACTGCACCACTGTGCCGCCCTTGTGCCAGATTAAAATAAAACCCCGGTAATTTTCAACCTAAGACCCGTTCATTGAACTTTGAGGTTTCTAAGTTTAACAAAAATACATCTATTAAGGAAATTACTCCAGCATTGGGTTCAGATGCTGGGACTGTTTACTTCATAAAGGCTATAAGATACAAAGGGACGGGGCAAGTGGAACTATTAGACATAACTCGCTTCTTTTACCACTATAGTCCTGTTTCCACCGAGCAGTATGGTTCGGTGCTGTTCAGTATGGCACACTTGTAAGCTCATTACAGGCGTGCGTTCCCATTGGCAACCATGCCAATAACTGGTGGATGGGGTCGCCTGACTGTGCCAGCTACGTCAGGTTGCTACCCCAAGTCAAAGGTGACAATCCTGGCACGCTGTGGTTTGCTATCTAAAGACACAGTCCACAGATTTTGAAAATTTAAACGCAAAAATAATGCATACTGAACCGCACTGCTTGTTGGAAACAGGGCTTAACAAGGCATAAAATAATATTACAAGTGTGTGGTTACATGGAGGAAATGCCTACGGTAAAGATGATGTATTTAATGAATGTACAGTCTTTGTTTTTCATACATTTCTCTACTTCTTGTCACTGACAGTACAACCGTCAATAACATTTGGATCATAGGAGTCAGTGGTAAATAAAGAGCATTTTATGTCCAAAGGTTTGACTTGCCAGGTAGCGTTGCACTGTACATCTTTCAAGGGAAACATTTCCAGTGTCCAAACTCAATGCTGATGCCATTTCAAAAATACATGTATTTTGTGAAACTTTTGATCTGGAAAGAATGACAAATAGGGCTTACCTTGAAAAATAGTTCTGATCTTTATCAGTACAATGAAGAAAATGGATTAATGCATATGCAGAATCACGGTAGAAAAAAATAGCCCTGAAGAAGAAAAGTGATATGAAAGATTAATTTCAGCATGCTCCCCGAAATAGTTTAATTATAAATCCATTAGTTATCCCATCCATTGTTAAAAAAACAAAAACAAAACAACAATACTATTGTAACTATTGTTAAGCGTGTTGTAAGGGGAGCAGGAGTTGATGTTTTGTTTAACATTTTCCCCCAAAGAACGCTTTGTACCAGAGATGGTTTGTCTCAACGTAACCAACAAAGAGCTGATGGTGTTCGAGCCATGCCAACGATTCACAAAGAAAGAAGGGCGATGACACGACTGCACAGGTCAGACGCTTTATTCCTCCAATTATATGCTGACCCTCAGCGCTGCTCGTTTTCTAATACATCCGCATGCTCATGCAGCACTGTGCACTGCAGGCACTGCGAGTGTCAGTTCTGCTGCAGTTCCCGAAACCAAGTGAGGCATGCACTGCGAGGTTTATTAATCCCTCTCTCTGTCTCCTCGGGGCAGGGCAACGGCAACTGTGGAGAGACTGCCACAAATAGACCCTCTAAATATGGAGGGCTTCAGTCAAGAGAAAATACATGATCGAATTTTGGACCTCTCCACCAAACAGCTTCTATAAAAGGATGGAGACAGAGGAGAGGCTGAACATGATGACACTGTGTGCTTGAATAAGTGTGTTTGGAGTGTTTGGAGTTGTGTTTGGGGGCTTGTGTCTGCCTGCACCTTTGTGTGTATTTACAGAAAAAAGTGCAATCATCTGTGCTTGTGAAACTACAACTTTGTAAGTTTGCCTCTGTGATATTTATTTTTGTTTGCCCACACTTTTAGTTTGGTGGTTCGTCTGCCTCAGTGTGTCTCTGACATCAGTATCTCAAACAAACAAAGCTATATAAAACATAAGCAGCGCTCACATCTCTGACACACTGGGCATTTGCAAGACCATCACATTAGTGGTTTGATAAAATGCTCACAGAAGCCTGAACCAAAGGATTGAAAGGAACAAAATGTTTAATGCAAAGTTTAGTGCAGCTCAGCTTTTCTTAGAAAAAATCTGATGCAGATTCCAGGTAAATGTTGTGCCATAATAATGATGATTTCTGGTTTAAAGATAGAAAATCAGTACACCAACAGTCACCTCGTTTTCATTTAACATAAAATAAAGAGTTGTGATTACAGCAGATGTACCATAAATGTACTAGTCAATGACACTATTGATAAATGCAGTAGTATATGCAGAATGTAGCTTCTGCATTGTCTGTCTGACAGTAGTATGTACTATGGTTGTCAGTTGAATGATCTATCTTGTAGTATACGGGAGTCAGGACCAAGTTTAGCTAGTTTCCAGTCTTGGAAAGAAGAAACAGTCTAGATGCACTAATATCGATATTCTGGATCAATACTGATAATTCAAGTAACAGTTGGGCTGAATCCAGAAGCAGGTGTAGTCTATTAGTCCAGAAGCCATTGTGATCTGTGGATCCCAATTTATACTTGGAAATCCAGCCTAGGATCCAAGCCACAGGATCTCCTGTCCTAATTTAATCAGTAGGCATCAGGCAGGACTTTATGCACATAGTGTCACTTACATAACAAGCAAGCTAACAAGTCATTTTTAATGTTAATTAGGCCACATTTCACCACCCAGCGAAGAGGGATTTAATGGCGGTTTGCCAAAGGATGCAGGCTTCTGTTTGCTGATCTGCTGATATATTGCTGATATAATTTAATGCAAGATTGATGCGAACTGTGCATGTCCTTTTTTTCCAGAGGCAGCTTTCTGCTCCTTGTGGCTGCGAGCATTAGCTTAGTACAGTATATTTTAGAATTTTAACAGCTATTTTTGCTGCTTCCTGCATCCAAAAAGTGAGAGTGAACCAAAATAGTAAGTTAGGGTTTGAAATACAAAAAAAATAAGCTAAAAAACATTGTAAAGCAGAATCTGGTAAGACTTCAATGAGATTTAAGCAATGCAATGTGACATTTGCTTTGTTGATTGATTGATTACAGCTATTCTAAGGCCACAGTTATTGTTTAGGGTTTTGATCAAATGTTGTAAACTGTGGCAAGCAGGAAAGAGTTTCATCGAACAGGACCCCTGGAGCAGAAGGAGGTTCAGTGTGCTGTATCTCCCTGCAGTGGACCCATGTGCTCTGACAGTCTGTTACACACACTGCGTACATGGAACGAGCACAAGACACCTGTCAGTAGCATCACTGGACCACACAGTCAAACCTCATTTCATTTCGCTCAGACGATTCCTCCCCGACTACATTATAATAATGAGAACATGCCTTCATGAGTCAGCCTCCTTCATCCAGCAAGACTGTGCGTGCCTCATGTCGGATGGTGAATAAATCTGCGCATGTTTCTGAGCACACGCATCTTCATGCGTGTGTGCATGCCGCCACGTGTCACAGCAGATGTTGCCCGGAGCATCAGCGGCATCTCTGAGACACTCGTGTCGCTTGTCAAGGACACAGCACCTCTTTGGCAGATTAAGAGGCTTTGCCTCTCATTAATATGCCTCGTCCCTCTATCTGCTATGTGGCATTTGCATTAAATTAGCAAGTATCTGTGATGCCGCAGTGTGAGGGGCTTGTGGGAATGACACCTGTTGGAGAGAGGCAGATGCAACTCGGGCAGGTGACATAGCCGAGGTTTCGGTGAGGAGGGCACCTGAGGGTATGGAGGCAGGGAAAGCGTAGAAAGCTGAAATTTGGGGCTGCAAATAGTACGTTTGCATTCCAATAAAAAACAAAACAAAAACATGATTTACCTTTACTGTTACTTGCTTGCTTAAGAAAATGCATTACAAAAGGAGTGATTCTTTGCTCAAAACAACACTTTCTGTCTCTCAAATTGCTTAAAGGAGGACATAAAAGTGACATTGTTCCTGTCCAGCAATGTTACATTTTCAGTGTACGTGCCACTGTTGTAACCACATCTATTCCTCCCGTTGAGAACATGATCTGTCGTTGTGTTTTTAAGCCCTGGGGCTGCCTGGCCGAAGGCTGTAGCCAGGTGGTGACCCTGCATGCAGTACCTGGCACACAGCAGAGTGCTTAGAGCCGCCGCCCAATCCCAGAGTGTGAGCACTGCCCTCTCTGGCAAATCTGCAACCGGAGAGAGTGAAGAATGAAAAATGGTATATAAATATTCTGGCAGCAAACATTTCAAACTCTACCATCACACCCTGCAATGGAACCAAATTAAAGTTAGAAGTTCAGCTTCAGCTGGAAAGAGGTGATAGCTCAAAGAGTAACACATGACTGATCAGAAACTTTGACAATGCTCCAACTGATTTTAGTTGTTCAACTAGTGATGATTATCAAAACGACAAAAAATATTAAACAGTGTAAGCAAAAGCTAATAGTAATTACTATTAGCGATAAGTACAAAGCCAACGGTGAAGGTTTAAAGATGAAAGAGCGCTGAGGTTAGAGGTGATGTTATCTGTTTACACTGTACGTCACACAACCCCCTGTAAGTAGACAATACTACATGTATGAGCTGATGATCTAGTCAAAGAACTAAACCAGTGCAGCTCTTAAAGCGCCAGAGTGAAGGATCCTACGGCATCTCGTGGAAAAGTTGCACACTGCAACCAACTTAACACCCCCCGCTAAAGCAATATTTCCAAGGGGTGTATGAACTCAATGATTGGTTCGAGTAAGACAGTCACAAGTATGTATTTACATTATTAAGCAGCCTACCTGTTATTTTCACTATTAATGGATTAATGATTTAATCTATTAGATGTCTTAACCCAAATTGAAAACTTCAACCGACAGTCCAAAACCAGCACAAACGACAAAGGCTGTCATGGACAATCCCTCTCATCCTTTATACGCCGAGCTGCGGAAACTCAGAAGCACCTTTAGCTACGAACTCATACAGCCACGGGCCTCAAAGCGCTTGGGGGACTCCTTCATTCCATCTGCCGTCAGACTGCACAACAGCACAGCTCTCTCACCCCCCAACACCTCCCAGCACAACCCAACACCACCCACTCCACAGATTAAGGACTCACTGTTGATATATATAGAATTCCTCACTTCGGTATGTAAACTTCATATAGACACTGTTTATTTATTTATTTCTAAATCTCAGGAACATTGTACATATTACTTAGTATATTCTATCATTTCTAGTATTTTAGTTTTAATTTATCCTTTTCTTAAATTGCATGTTGACTTATTTTGGTTCTTTTTACCCTCCGCTGCTGCTTTCACCTCTGAACGGCTGTGTCAACCTGAAATTCTCCCAAGGGGGGATCAATAAAGGTGCATCTTATCTTATTTGACATGAAAATGATGTCCAGTTTAAACCCTGTTTAATCCTTGCTGATGAATTACTCTTCTGGTTTACTGAATGTGATGTGTGATAGAATGCAACCCAGAAACCTAGAAAGAACACCATGAAATCCCATTGCACAATATGTCTAAAAATCCCCTCAAGCTGTGGGCTCCGCCCTCTGGAAGCAGGTTTCTGATTGGCTGCAGTTTCATGGATTTGAATCCCCTTCCTGACCTTTGTCAAATGTCACCACGGCTCTGTGTCTCCAGTTGTCCATGTCACTCAGTTCTATGCCATCTATAAGAGGAACCCATAAAAATAATCTTTACTATCAGTCATTGAGGAGAGGGAAATCACCTCATTACCACGCCGGTCTGAGGGGCTGATTATGGGATGGAGGAAGCCCACGACAGAGTTGAGCCTGGGACGCAGTCCTGGAGTCTGCCAACGGCTGCGTGGCATTGAATTGCAGCTCATTCCACACTGTTGCATCTCTCTCCCTTCCCTCCTCGGATGCTCATCACTGGGAAAAGGACATGAGGTACCTATAAAGGTGGACTGTCCTTTCTCCTCTTGAATTAGAGACACAGAAGCTGGTTGAATCTGGCAGTGAGAGCTGTCCAATCTCACACAGTTATGCTCACTTAGCTCCCTGGATCCTTTTAATGGTCCCACACGGACAAAGCACAGCGATCGCACTGTGAAGCACACTGTGATAAAACACACCATTGTGTTTGGCCTTGCCCCAATATGCTAATCCCAGATTAATTATGGGCCAACCCTAATGAGTATCTCCCTCGCCCTCTCAGATATGTAAATGTCCCAGCGAGGCTTTTATGAACACTGTGTTGTATAAAAGACGTAGGACGGGGCAGAAAGAGACAAGGACATCGGTTTAGTGGCCTTAGATTATTATCATCGAGGCCTAATCTCATTGGGGCAAGAGAGGAGATCTGTAATGATGCCTGGAGATCATTGTAAATGGAATATAAATGTGACTTAAGGGAGTTTCACCTGTGGGAGTAAAGGCAGAAAACTGCCAATGCCAGAACATTAAAACAACAGTGTTAAAGCAGCGTTTCACATCAGCGGCTTCCAGAGGGAGGGGGTGAGATTTGTGGGGGCAGTGTAGAAAGATGCGCAGCTTTGTAGTTCACTACAAACAGGAAAATACACTATATGCTGTTTCCAAATGGGTGGCAAACAGTCAAATTCTTAATGCAGTTTTAAAATGGGTCATTATGGATGTTTTCCATAATGATACTGTGATGGGCTCAAGTGAAAGAGCTTGAATGTGTCATACTGAACCGCATTTTAAAATATCATCATCTTAAAATCTTAATAAGAAATGTAGCTATATACTGCAGTAAATACAGTAAATGTCTATTTTTTAGCTCATCTGGGGTTCATGTTTACTTCATGTGTGCAATCTTTTCACAATAATTCAATCTAAAGCAACACAGTAACAGACAGACTATCGTAATCTTTTTTTTACAGGACAGTGCACTGTTTTGGAAATACGACTCATGACATATCGTGCTTAGATTTAAGTTTTGTTTTAGAAAATCCTTATAAAAATCGAACCGGGACCCAAGTGTGGCCTCACAGTCCAATCAGGACAAAAGCATATTGTTCCAGCCCGAACTCTCACAACAATTAGAACAAGGAAAACGTAAATATGGGCAATTAGACAATTCGATTAAGTTGACTAAGACTTTACTGAGCCCCATTTCTGTCCCATTAAGGTAAAGAGAAAAAAAAAAAAAAAAAAA
>KV751315.1:1415136-1444404 GCA_001698575.1 Mola mola
GAACCGCACTTTGTCTGGCCCCTCACCTAAGACCAATTTGCCTTGGGTGACCCTACCAGGGCCAAACAGCCCCCGACAACATAGCTCCTAGGATCATTAGGGCACCCAAACCCCTCCACCACGGTAAGGTGGCGGTTCCAGGAGGGGGAGAAAAACATACATACTGATTATAAATTTATAAACAAATATATTCCTCAGTGTCCGGTTACATCTCGTCACTCCCACAGTAACTGATGTGATAGGGCTAGCAAAAAGTAAACTGTTGCCAGATCATCCGAAGAGACTCACCACCATCAAATTCCATCAGACCAGTGGCATTTTTAACTGGTTAAATGATGAACATTATTTGAATAAGGTAACCACAGTCAATCAGATCTGCCGCTGCCTGCAGAAGAACGTACCCGTGTAATCTTCAGATGTAGAGAGCTTTCATACAGGCCACAGCTAGTAAGAATCTGTCGGTATGGAAAGGTTTACTGATCAAAGCACTGTTGTTTTTAACTTTCAGCTCAGTGCTGATTTTGAGTTTCGAATGTGTTGGCAAGTCCGTCTGTATAATTGCATAGGGACATCCAGTTACACAACTGTCTGACGATTTTTCTTTTTTGTGAAGTACGTGGTCAGGCAAGAGTCTAAAGATTGGATTTTTATTTTGACATTTTGATTTTATGGTAAATGATGCTGAAGTATGAAGACAGTCTGAAATACATGTACTGTTAAACACAATCTAAAATTGAATTTGTCCCTCTCACAGTTTTTAACTACCGTCAGTAAGGATTAGAAATAAATGAATTCAATGACTGAATGGCTTTTATTTTCTGTTGTCTGTTTTCTTTTTCCTCTTCCACTCTCAGTGTATTATTTGGCCCTGTGAGAGTAACCTGAGCGTTGTTGAATTTGTGCCTTGCAGCCAGAGGGGAGCGGAGCGGCCAGGACACAGAACATCTGGACTTTAAAGTGATGGTGGAGCCCAAAGACAGCCAGCCCTACACCGTCATTCTAGTGGCCTCCTCCCGGCAGGAGAAGTCAGCATGGACGAGTGACATCAGCCAGGTGTGTGTGTCTGGAGGAGAGAGAGAGTTCACACTTAGAAGATACAGTAGGTGCGATGAAATCATTTTCAGAACAGAACATAATCATTAAGATTATTACAACAGAAAAACATGGTGGCTATTGATCATAAGAGGTAGAGATTTGTGTGGTCCACAGATTCACGCTCTCTGGTTTGTTATATTCAAAGCCTTTTATCTGCTTGTCTCACAGTGCATTGACAACATCCGCTGCAACGGTCTGATGATGAACGCCTTCGAGGAAAACAGTAAAGTCACCGTGCCACAGATGATTAAGTGAGTCAGATGCCACAGAGGAGTGCATGTGCAGTACACTCTGGCACTAGTCACCAATTCACAAAAAGCAAAATCACGTGTGCCTAATCTTTTAGTATTTTTGTGCTTTTGAAGACACTGAAAGGCATAACGTATTCCTTAGGCTCTAACTTTAACAACAACAGCTACATGCCTAAGGCCAACCCAAGAAAATGGACCTAATGTATTGTCCCAAAAATAAGTCTTACCTCTAAAACCGCCCTTTAAAGACATGAGAACTGGACAACATGAATAGATCCTTACTTTCAAGGTTCAAAGTTGTTCCATACAAATATAGAATTAAAAAAAACATTCACTCAACTGTGTGTACTGTTGCTGTCTGAGGAAAACCTCCAGTTGACGCCTTTGATTTTCTACAGTGTGTGGAATGTCCACATTGGGTATCGAAATGACCCATGGAAAGTTTATTGAAATTCATCACAAGATTTTTGGTAGTGCAGAAACAGAGGAATGATGCTAGAAGGTCAGAGGGATAGTTTAGTTTTGGATCGCCAATGTTTTCAAGCTCAGTATAGACAACAAAATCAGACTGATGTATGCACATGGAGCTGAAATGACTATTCACCTATGGATTATCCTGAGTTCAATATATCTCTATATATAATGTGCTACATGGAAGTGTAGAATAGCCTGATATCAGTTTTTTAGCAACTTAGTCTGTCCGTCGCTGACAACACTGTTAAAATATTACATGGGTCACTGATTACCATGTAAACATGAGCCATTCCATGCCCATGTCTAATTACACTGATTTGTTTTATTAAATTTAATTTCTGTTAATTTGTGTTCTGAAAGAAAATGAGTTTTGAATATACTGCATGTGTTTTTCATTGAACAGCGACGTTACACTTTGCCACCACTAGAAAATCTGGACCCTTGAATACGACTCATGTTCCAGGGGCCCTGAATGTCTCAGAGAGGCTATAGCCTCCTGATTAATGTATAGCCTGTAGAGCCCAATGAGCAGACATCTCCCACTCTGCAAGTTACATCCCACACCTCTCTAAAATACAGGTCAGACACCAGCTTGTACTGTGACGATGTTGACATCCGCTTCAGCAAGATGATGAACTCCTGCAAGGTTCTCCAGATCCGCTATGCCAGCGTGGAGCGTCTGTTGGAGAGGCTGACCGACCTACGCTTCCTCTCCATCGACTTCCTCAACACCTTCCTCCACTCATACCGCGTTTTCACTAGTGCTGACGTCGTGCTGGACAAGCTGATCACCATCTACAAGAAACCAATCAGTGCCATCCCTGCACGGTGAGCTCATCCTGACAACTCTAATTAAGATTGTGTGAGGTTTTTATCAGGTCAGAAATTAAGCTATTTTTATTTAGTGGAGGTCTGGAATGTAGTTATTTTCAAGTGTTCACATTGTTTAGTTTGTTGGGTCATTTGTTACACAAACATGCAATTCCAGTATCCAATAAAATCTTTTGTAAACTCAACATAAGAGATAACTCTCCACAGTTATCAAAATTCAAGGTTGAGCTTTACTCTTAACAAGTTGCTGTGTCTTTCTTAATGGGAAGACACGTATCGCCTTTCCTTCTGTAAGATCTCTGCATGTATTTCAATTAGTATTTCCATCAGTAATGATGTGTAACCTCTGCATCTGCAACCCATCTGCTTTTAATCACGATCATTTCTATGACCCGATCTACAGGCTGCAATATGCACGTCTTTATTACACTCGTCAGGGAGGTGCAGTATCCCTCCTCCTCCTCAAAGATCAGTGCCTTTGTTTATATACAGTCAAACTGAGATGAAGACAACCCTAGCAAAGTGGAAACGGACCCGCCTTGAATGCACATTGGACTTTTGACTACAGAGTTGATCCTCCTTGACGCCGTTAAACAGCAGCGTTGAAATGGTTCCACTGAGCGTGTCAGAACAGCTCAGCGTGAAGCTGAACCCCACACCTTGTGACGTCTGAAAAAGGAACAAAGTTTTCAAACTTCCACATATTTTCTCTGAACATTACAGTCATGGCACAGTGAAAAGGTGGGATCTTTCTCTCTTTGCTTTCACGTGGACCGTGCGCAGCCCGTCAGACCACCACAGCCCGTCCAGGTGTGAAGGGAGTAGAGGAGAGGCAGCGAGGGGTCACACCAGCACATCCACTGCTCTGTCTTCTGTCTACCAGCACACTTAATTGGGTCCTGCATGCGCCCACCTCTCCCTAACCTCTCCTCTTCATTCCAATCTTTACCCTTTTCCATTCTCTCACTTTTTTCTTTTTTTTGCACAAGTCTGACCATTCCTGTCTCCACTGCGTTGTCACCATGGCAACCCTTTACTCTGCTGCAGGACCCCACCCTCCCCTCTTCTCCTCTTCGTATCCCTTCCCCTCTCTCTCTCTCTCTCTCTCTCTCTCTCTCTCTCTCTCTTTCTCTCCCCCTTTCTCCCATCATCTGCAGCGACTCTACGTTATTAAATATTGATGGTGGTGTTTTGCACCCAGACCCTGCACTCCTCTTCTCTCATCCTTCCTCCCTGCTTTTTGTCTTATTCCTCTCCAGCTACGTCCTCCTCTTTCCTCATTCTACTTTACTTTTTTCTTTTTGACTCTCCTTTCTTCAGTCCTCCTTCTTTCCTCCTTCAGTCCCATCTTTTCTCCTTCCATCTCCCTTGTTTTACCTTTTTTCAAATTTAGGCAAGGAGACACAACATGGCTGCAGCTCACACCATACAGGGCTGGAGGCTTCCCACTCACCCACTCTGAGCCATCAGCCTTGTGGTGGAATCCAGATCCATTATGTTTCTCCTCACTCGCCCCCTTCCCTTTCAGTGTCGTTGTTCACCTGGCTTTTTTTTTTTTTTTTTTTCCCTTTATTGCGCAGTTTCTCTGTTTCTTTCTCCCACTTTGCTGTTCAGTCTGTATCTATTTCTTTCTCCCCCCATGTCTCTGTGGGCCTCCCCTGGGCTTGTTGCTGTTGGCAGCACCCGTACCTCCCACACTGTCACTTGACATGCTATTTATAGGCCTTCAGAGGGGGTGGCTCTCAGTGCAAGGAGGATGCTGTCTTAAACAGTGTAGCCTAAATAAAAGAGGCAGGAGTTCCCGAAGAGCCCTGTGGTTAATGTGTTCCCTCTCTGTTCCAGTGCACCATGCAGCCGTGATATCGCCATTCATTCCTTTTCAGTTTTCCCATTCAGGTCACCAGGAATATTTACACAAAATCCAAAAAAATGTTTTTTCATACTTATGCTATTTTCAGTGTTTATCTGAACTCTCTTCTTCTTCCATGCGTCTCCTTTCCTGCAGTTCTTTGGAGCTTTTCTTTGCCAGCAGCCAGAACAACAAACTTCTGTACGGCGAGCCGCCCACGTCGCCGCGTGTCAGTCGCAAGTTCTCCTCCCCTCCCCCCCTCTCCATCACCAAATCGTCCTCGCCAAACCGCCGCCGCAAACTTTCACTTAACATCCCCATCATCACGGGGGGCAAGGCCCTGGACCTGGCAGCACTCAGCTGCTCTCCCAATGGCTATGCAAGCATGCACTCCGCCATGTCTCCCTTCAGTAAGACCACCCTCGACATCAACAAGCTCTATGTGTCCAGCACGATGGCCAGCAAAATCTCTGACGACGGGGAGGCCAAGGCTGACTGCAAGGTCGAGGAGCCTGTCCTCAACAAGCAAGGTCAGCCATCGCCATCAGAGGGATTATGTCAAGTTTTCATGAGGTCCACATGTATTGTGGTTCCATATTTTGCTGTTATTCCCTCTTCCATTAAGGTTGTTCAATGATACAGATGAATAGTTTATGTGTATATGAAGATGAAAAGGAAAGGTGCGGCAATACATCCAACATGTGCTACATATATTTTTTAAATCGAATGTTTTCTCTTATTTATTTATTTTTTTTTTTACAATGATTGACCATAAAAACTTCAAAGTGCATGCTTCTCCTCTGTGTTTCTTCTGTTCTGCGTAGATCTTTCTGTGAGAGAGGAACGTGACGAGGAGCCAAGTCAGAGTGACGAGACAGAAGCAGAAATGTCTCCTCCTAAGTCGCCATCAACACCAAAGAGCGTCAAATCAAAAAACTCTGGTACAGTGTGGTTCTGTCCCTCTGTCATTGTGCTGGGACCTGGTGTTATCCACTTTAAGCTGTTCTACATCTAAACAGACCGGTTTAGCACGTGTTGTGATCTGCTTTTGTTTCCTAACCCGCCAGTTAAAAACAAATGAGTTTGCCAGGGGGTTAAATAACTTGGCATGAACATAAGAGCTGGCAAGCTAATATCTTAGCGCTTACTGCCAGTGATATTCAGTGCTTGCCAGAATGTTTTGGCAGATGTAAATATTGCAAAATGAAATCAATAATAAAAGATCATGTCAGTAATAGAGAAGAGTCACTCCAAAATTAACATCATTCCAACTGGCAGATTATCTGTCTTAACCACACAATATGATATAAGCTGTCAGACTAAAATTAAACCATATGTAAAAAGATTGTCCAGTGAGACTGCACTGAAAGACGTTTTGGGAAGTACTTTTAGTGTTGGATAAGAGAGTGATATCATTCTCATGTCAAATCTCATGACAAATATATGTACCTAATTAAATACTACCATCTGCCAGTTTGATTGTCGTAGGATGACGGCTGGAAATAGGAGGAAAATGCAAGCCTGTCTCTGTCCAAAATACACCTGAGAGTTCCTCCAAATCTCACTAACTCTCTATTACATCTCACTTGTTGAAGTTGTTCAAAAAAAACAAATCATTTATGGTTTATGGCGGTCATGAACTGGACTATTTCTTGACCATGCACCATGACATTGTTACATCCTTAATGTTACTGAGGGGTTGCCAGAACATCAGTAATGACTCCAGGAAGGTCCATGAACAGCCAAGATGAGATCCAGTTCGTGACACCTGCCATAAAACCACAAAGTATTGTTTATAGGGCAACTAAGGAGATGCTGATAGGCAGATTTTGTTACATTTGGATAGTTTGACATGTTTTCGTTGGAATTTTCTGCCATTCAGCAGTGTCAGATTATGTATGCAAGGAATGAGTAAAGGCTGAGATGAAAAGAGTAATTCACTGGGTGAAACAAAGCCTGTTACAGTAGACAGTTTAATAGCCAACTTTTTAAAAAAAAAAGAGAAACCAACAACAAGCATAACTATGTCCATATAAGGTCTTGATAAAACCACCCACAGCCTCCTGGCCCTCCCCATGTTGCTTAGAGAGGGAGCGTCCACCCCGTAGGAAGTCAGGCACAATTCGTCCCCACTGTGTTTTCTTCCCACGGTGTTGGATACAAGGGAAGCCAGTGACTTCTGTGAGTAGGTGGAAGGAAACCTTGTACCTTAGCAACGATGTGCATGTTCTTCTTTACCGCCCCCGGCTGAACAGAGGAAGGGAGGGAGTCAGACACAGTGGAGTGTATACTGTCACTGCTTGAGCTGTAGGACGCGCTCACTGTGCCGACTCGGTTTTAGCTCTCTGTTGCCCTCCACTGCCCAACAACTTTATTGCACACACACGATCTACTCACCAAAAGGAATAAGATCACCTTTAATCACCTGTCCGGTAAATCAAACTTTAACCTGTCAGAGGCTCTGATATTTTTTGTGTCAGTTTTGTGTCAGTTTTGAAAACAATCTTCACTTTTTTTTATTATGTTTCCCTCTCTGCAGAGTTTTCCTTATTTTCTTTCAACAATGGCATGGTGGTGTCATCTTGCCGGGAGCTGGACAATAACCGCAGTGCCCTTTCCGCCGCCTCAGCCTTCGCCATCGCAACTGCTGGCGCCAACGAAGGCACTCCCACCAAGGAGAAGTACCGCCGTATGTCGCTGGCCAGCACAGGTTTGTCACATGAGGGAATGGAGCTTAGATCTTAAAAATAATGTGCTTCAACTGTTGTTAAAAATCTAGTATGAGAACCACATTAAAGCTCAGAAAACATTATGTCAAATCCCCTGTATTCTAAATGAATTAATTAGTTCTATAAACACTAAATACAACTAGTTTCAGTGTCAGCATTACTCAAAGAAAAGAAGAAGAAGAATGAATGGAGGGGACACAAGTACTCTATGATTCTGCTCAGGGCCTTGAGACGAGGCAGGTTATTGTACGTTCATATCTCTTTAATGCGACAATGAATAACTTTTTTTTTTAATACAGAAATCAAAGCAAAAAACAAAAACAAAAAAAAACATCTGCAGGTGTAGGTAGTGTTTTTAGATTGATTGTAACTTTCAGAGGTGTTCCAGGTTTTCCTACTGACCAGAGGAATGGGGACAAAGAGTTTGTTATCAGAAGAGCTGCCACAAACAGAGTCTTGAATGTGCTGCGTCACTGGGTGTCCAAACACTCACAGGTACACTTCACCTTCACCCTCAAACTTATTTCTTTCTTTCTGGGTTCGCCTTTAAAGAACAAAAACTGCTAGTATATTCCTGTGATGACTCTGCTGCTGTTCCTCAGGACTTTGAGATGAACACAGAGCTGAAGATGCGGGTGATCAGCTTCCTGGAGGAGGTGATGCATGATCCGGAGCTCCTAACACAGGAAAGAAAGGCAGCTGCCAACATCATCAGGTCAGCTTTCCGCTATCTTCCCTTGATCGTTCATGCAGTCACAGATGACACATCTGTTTTATTGTACAGCACTTTTTAGTCAAGTCAAGTCAATTATATTCAGTATATTTTTTTTTTACAGTATATTCACAACAGTTATTTCATGACAATAAACATGTAGAGCGGGTATAACTCTTATTTTAAAATTAATTTAGTTATGAAGATTATGCTTTACATTAAATGCAAAAACAAATACAAATTAGCTGCAGGAAAAAGGAAAAAAAAACTACAAAACATTTGTAAACCCACCAGAATGGTATATAACCAACCTGTTCGCATGTAATCCTCTTATGTCTGTTAAAGGAATGTCATGGCGATTCTGGCCAAAAACTTTCAAACAGCAGCACTTTTGTCTTTCTGCATGCAGGACTGTCACCCAGGAAGATCCTGGAGACAACCAGGTCACTCTGGAAGAGATCACACAGATGGTGAGACAAAGATTACAAACGGCTATTTTAGTATAAAAAGCATCTTACGTCTTTGAATTACTGGCTTTCCTATTGAAATGATTTGCGTTTATGCTATTAAAAGGCTTTTCTCTGTGTGTGTGTGTGTGTGTGTGCGTGCGTGCGTGTGTGTGCACACCAGGCCATGGAGGACTGTAAGACTGAGCCATTTGAGAACCATTCTGCCCTGGAGATAGCCGAGCAACTCACACTGCTGGACCACCTGGTCTTCAAGGTCATCCCATACGAGTGAGTACACGTGTACATTTGTTCAACTACACTAACAAAGCCTCTCAGTGTAGAGCTGTTTTTCATTGTTGATGACTTGAAAAAGCATATTTTTCTTTCCACAGGGAGTTCTTTGGTCAAGGCTGGATGAAGAACGACAAGAATGAGAGAACACCGTACATTATGAGAACAACCAAGCATTTCAATGACGTATGTAAAAACTTCAGATTACAGATAGATAGATAGATAGATAGATAGATAGATAGATAGATAGATAGACAGATCACCGTGTGTTCTCATCTTTTATCAGATCAGCAACAAGATTGCCACTGAGATCCTACAATGGGACGATGTCAACATGCGTGTGGCGGTGATCGAGAAGTGGGTGGCCGTGGCTGACATCTGCCGCTGCCTCCACAACTACAATGCCATGCTCGAGATCACGTCATCTCTCAACCGCAGCTCCATCTTTCGTCTCAAGAAAACGTGGCTCAAGGTTTCCAAGCAGGTATCAGCCCTTTCTTCCAGTGGTAAGCAAAGCTAACCACTATTTCACCAGGATGGAAGGTTGTGCCACACCTTGTCATTTTGGATATAACGAGTTAGCAAGTGCGATGCTGCTAGGCTAAGCTTATGCTAAGCTAATCTTGCTCCCACATGGTACTGGCCTCAGTTGTTCACTTTTTTCTTCCAGACAAAGACTGTGATTGACAAGTTACAGAAGCTGGTGTCATCAGATGGACGGTTCAAAAACCTGAGAGAAGCTCTGAAGAAGTGAGCATCTGAGGCATTTTCCCATGCTTGCACTTTGCAGTCGACCGGTTTGTTTGTGTACTACAGCGATTCTGTGCATCCTCTGTCCTCAGCTGTGACCCTCCCTGCGTTCCCTACCTGGGAATGTACTTGACCGACCTGGCCTTCATCGAGGAGGGGACGCCGAACTACACGGAGGACAACCTGGTCAACTTCTCCAAGATGAGAATGGTAAAAAATTGTTTCGTATTTGAATCTTAGTGTACTTTTTTGTGAAAATGTTGTACTGACTGATTCAAATAAAAAACATGTTTTTATTTGTGTAGCCCAAAATCACAAATTACAGTCTTGGAGGGCTTTTAAAAAATGTACAGATGAAACTGTATGTGTAGTCTACCGAACTAGGAGCAGGTGTACTTTATTAGTCCAAAAGTAAGTCCATGGATCCAGATGGAGCTGGGCCGTCCAGACTAGACTAGGATTCAAGTCACACAATCTTGTCCTCTGTAGAAAAGTGTTAAGTGATCTCGATCTACAGTCCAAAGTCACATGATCACCTCTCCACCAGCCAACCAAGTTCACGTCTTACAGAAACCAGCGAGACAAGAAAACACAGTGACTCCGGGGACGGTGTGAAGTTAGTAAAATGCATTACTGGGACAGGAATCAGTAAAGAAAGGAAGACATAGAGGAGCTCAGTGCATCAAGGGAAATCCCTCGGCAGTCTTACCCCATGGCAGCGTAGCTACTGTATATTTAGATTTGTGCAAGTACTAACTATAAGCTTTATCAATTGGAAAGGGAGAGAGTGTTTGTCCCCCCAGACTTGAACTGGGAGCTGGTTCCAGAATAGAGGAGCATTTTAAATGAAGGCTCTGCCTCCCAGAATCATCTTAGAGATCCTAGGAACTACAAGTAAGCCCTTGTTTTGGGAGTGAAGTGATCTAGTTGGGTTATAAGGCACTATAAGTTCTTTAAAATATGTGGGTCCAAGACTTTATAGGTGAGAACTCTGTTATAGATTTCACAGAGAGACAATGTAGACAGGCTAAAGTAGGAGAAATATGATCTCTTTTTCTTGTTCCAGCCAGTATACAAACAGCAGCATTTTGAAACGCGTGAAGTAAATTTGTTGTATCTCTTTGATCAAGGATTGAAATTTGCTTTATGTGGGAGTCAAAGGCTAGATCCCGATCAAAGATAACTCCCAGATTTATTACGGTTGTCCCGGAGGCCAAAGCAACGCCATCCAGTGTAACTATATCATTTGATGAGGTACTTCTTAGATATTCAGGACCCAGCATAATAGCGTCAGTTTTAGTAATTGGTCTTTAATTAATGCCTTCTGTAAAAAAAAAAAAAAAAAAAATAGAGTGGTTTTTGATAATACTAGCTAAAAGAAGCATATATAAGTTGAATAGAATTGGTCCGAGTACAGATCCTGGTGGAACTGCATAATCAACTGTACATGGATGACTTGTGATTGATATTTACTGTAATTTTGACCAATGCTGTTTCTGTGCTATGATGTGTTCTAAAACCTAAACCTAAACCTAAATAAACTCTTGTTATGCAAAAAGTTACATAACTGATTTGCTGCCACTTTTAGAAATCGGTGTACAGTTTCTAGAACCTCAGGATCGATAGAGGGTTTTTTAATAAAAGTTTTGATTCCAGCTACTTTGAAGGCTTGTGGTTCATAGCCTGTTAGCATAGATGGATTGAATATTTCTAGAAGAGAAGAACTATTTAGGGGTAGAATTTCTTTAAGTGGTTTAGTTGGGAGGGGGTCTAAGAGGCAGGTTGCTGGTCTAGATGAAATAATAATGGAGGTTAGTTGTTGAGGGTCAGTTGAAGCAAAATATAAATCTGTAGATAAATCTGTACCAGCTGAGAGTAGATGTTGATGAATTATCTCTCTCCTTATATACAGCGTTATTATTAAGTCTTATACAAACACACGGTTCAGTAGCGCTCTGACTCTGTGTCAGCCTGGCTATAGTGCCAAAACCACTGGCAGCATCAGCAGCAACAAACAGCCACGACTGGAAGTGAGGTAGAACACTTATTACATGTCAGCATGCCGACATGTTACTGACAGCCTTATCATTAACATTAACATTGGTTTTATATCATTTTATTTATTCTGTTTTCAGATTTCTCACATTATCAGAGAGATACGGCAGTTTCAGCAAACGGCTTACAAGATTGATTATCAACCAAAGGTGAGATTTTTTCATCCACATTAATCTGCAGGCTAATTTTTCAGGAGCTGCAGACTTTAACTACATGTTTGGCGGCATCGGTAGTAAAGGCTTAACATTTAAGATTTAATTGCTATTATTTTTTTTGCCAGTTAGCCAATTGATTAAAGTGTGTAATATAAAGTAAGTTCTCTTGTTTTTCAGCATGAAAGTTGGTTTATGATAATGAATAAATTGACTGCAATATTTCAGTCAAGACTTAAATGTTCAAGCCCCAAGCAGCGTTGTAAAATAGAACACAAAACTCAAACTTGAGTAAAAGTAAATATATCATGTCGAAAAAAATATCTTGGTAAAAGTAAAAGTCACCCATATGAAAACTACTTCAGTAAAGGTCTTAAAGATCAGATTTTACATTGATGTCTGATATTAAAAGCAATTTTCTTGCTTTTAATATAGAAATAGAAAAAAATCACAAAGCATTTTTTTTGCATCAGCCAATATCGATATAAATCAAAAAATGAATCAAATTGCTATTTCTGTCTACCAGCATCATGTCTTTCACAGTAAAGTAGGTTGTAGCATTTGTGATTTCGTTGTGTCTCTTCATGTTTTTGTTGTGGCAGTAGAAAATGTGGACACTATGGTCTGGTGTTGTAGCGCAGGTATCACAACCGGCACTTGCTTGGTTGTTGAATTTTGCACGCTGTAAAAGATGGCACTGATTCAGATTGTAAAAAAGATGAGTGGTAGTACCTGTCATTGTGGGAACATGCTGTTGAAACAGCACACTACTCTGCTTTTTAAATAGCGAAAATATCTCCACTCTACCCAGTTCTTCGCACCCTTCTTTTCAACAATGTGCTCGAGTTTTCAGACTTCGGCTGTATCCGTTGGAGTGTCACCTTTGCGAGTTTTCGTTAAAATTTTATGTCCTCATTTTGTCGTCAATGCCTCTCCTTCCCGCTCCGAACATACTGCTGTGCGAGGCATAAAACAAGTAAAAGAAAAAGCACAAAATGAAAATACTCAAGTAATGTACATGAACATCTATTTAGACTCTTACCTATACTTATTACTTGAGTAAATGTGCATAGATAGGAGTCCTTGATGAATCTTTTAAAATCCTTTGTAATACAAAAAAAAAAAAACTAAACAGTATATATATAATGTGTAGAATTATGTAATTCGTTCCAGATATAATATGATTCTGCATCACTTTTTCACACATTCAAACTGGGTGAAACTGTCCAAAATGATCAATTAAAGCTGAATTCAAAAGCACTGTAAACATTTGTTACAGTAAATAAGAAAAAGCAGATAAAGACTGTGAGCCATGTTTTATATTTTCAATAACAGCAGGTATATATGCTGTGAATCAACATATTTTCTAAATGTTGAGTCAAAAAAAGAACGAATCCTCAAACAATGTGCTCTTTGTATTCATTATTGCTGTAGGTTACAAAGTACTTGCTGGACAGCAGCACAGTGCTGGACGAGGAGAGCCTGTATGAAGCGTCTCTGAGAATTGAGCCAAAATCTTCATCATGAAGAGGACCTCCCGCTCTCTCAGCCCTTATATAGAGTGTACAGGGACATAGTACAATGTACATATACTATTATTTGTATTAGACACAGTAGGCTGTGCCCTTCTAGTATGTGCTCCCTATTGGACTTGTTGTGTAGAGTAGAAGCCCAGAGAGGTTTTATTTATATAGTTACAGAGTATTTATATGTTATTTATTGTCTTAAACATTATTTTATGATAGAGTTATTTTCAACCACAGAGAGAATACGAATGTGGTATTTGGTCATATCCTCATGGGAGTATGGGGTAAGCTTATTAAAAGAGCAAACAGTCACATTTGACACATGATGATCAACTCCCAGAGCTGCAGCTGTACGGCGTCCATTTTCTTTAGCCTGTTTGGCCTCAATTATGGACATCAAAATCTGCTATATTTACGCGCTGCAGGATAATTCATTTAAAGTTTTAATCCTTAAGATTTAATTGATGTGTAGGTGGCATGAAAATTCTGAAAACTTCAAAATACTGAATGTAAATATTTCAAACTGATAAAGTGTGTTCAATATCATGGAAATTTTAACAATTTAAGCGTGCGAAATGAAGACACTTTGTTAAAAAGTGAGAAAGCCAGGAGGTGAAAAATGGGTCTTGTGTTGTGGAAGAGTTGACTCTGTGCTCTGATGTTTAATGTAGCCACAGAACGACAAGGATCACAGATTTGGGAACGTAATATGAGATTACCAGCGGATGTCTGACTGAGCTGAGACAGGTGTTTTCAGTGTGGAGAGAAGGTTTTTATGCTTTGCTTATCATTATAACCTTACCCCCATGTGGGCCACATGATGTATATATAGAATAAGCACCGGGCAGTGTATGTAGCACATGTAACCAATATTGAGCCGCTTCAGGAAGTGAAATTCCCAGCTTCTACACTCAAGACACTAAGAACATAGTTTGTACAGTTAATCCTCCTGGGCCAGTGCATTATGGTTTTGCCTTAATCATGAAATGGATTATATACCACAAAAGTATGTAAACTATTTTGTCCTACGATTTGCCAATGAAGCAGAAATATTTGCTGTGTACAATTCTGTGTACAGACCATCTGAAGCATTTCCTAACGTGCAACGTGTTAAAAACATATCCCTGGAAATGTGTTATCCTTATGATCATTCAACTCTCTAATAACTTTTCTTTGTATGATACTTTAAAGGAAATGTTGAAAACAACTTGTAAGTGTAACACATTCTCTAACCTGTCTATTCCGATGTGTTAGCAGGAATTATACAGTAGTAATATTGTGCTTATTCTTGGAATATTTATAGGTATTTTTTACAGGCTTTGTATAGAAAAAGAACTAAAGCATAAGTGGCAGGCATGTGCCACTTCCATGTGTTCAAATCAAATCTATATCTAGAACAGTATGTGTACTGTATTTAAACCCTTGCACACAAATCTTTACCCTCCAACAGGCACATCAGATGTTTGCGGTGAGCAATACCCAGTGGTATATGACAATTATCTTTCCGTCTATTACAACAGCTTGAGTAGTATTTCCAGTTTTGTATAAAAGTGTATTCTTTCCTGATTACCTCTTGTCAATAAATCTATTCTTTCTCAGGGGGAGAGGTGTCTCCAAGGCTGCCGGGTTTGTTTAAGAAATGACTCAAGGTCTGACATTATTGACAGTGATTGTGATGATTACATGCCATTACCTGTATTGATAATTGAAAAATTGTGTTTCGTAAACCTGTTCTTAGCAGTTTGTAATTTTTAGTTATCAGATTATTTGAAAGGCTCAGCGCACAGCTTTTTAGCAGCGCGTGGGTTAGCTACAAGCTAATTTACATCTGCAGTCCAGTAAACAGAAAAATTAAAACACAATTACAGTTTGAAAACAACCACAAAAAGTCACCAAAAAAAACTTAGACAGCTGTGTAGATTTCATTGTAGATTTAAAATATGTGGAACTGCAGCACTCTGACATTTATTTGACGACAGAAACTGCCACTATCACCATGAAAAAAAAAAATAGCGGACAAAAAGATGTTTATATCCATGACACCAAAAATGAAATGAATTGAATGCAAGAATCCATCTTTACTTTTAATTTTAAAGAAAAATACTGGGAAAGTGATCACATGGGGGATTTAAGACAAAAGTAAATACACAATTATTTACATTACATTTTTAGATTATTTTATTTATTAAGATATAAAACACACAACTTTTTTAAAAAAAAAATACCAGTTTGGTATATTTATTGGCACATTAAGCTATTTGACAATTGTATTAATTTAATTATTTTCTATTGATTTTGAAAGCTTGGGTCCTCCATAATCTGCCACATCTGAAACATAGAGGCAGATGTTAGCCATCATCATCATCAAACCAAACTGGGAAACACTTTTCTTTAGCACAGACCAAACCAGGCTGGTGCTGGGAGACAATCAGAGGGAGTATTGATCAGGTCTCAGGATGCTGGGTCACATGACTGTCAGCACTTCCTTCAGCCTCTTGTCACCACCGCGTTCACTTCCGTTTATTTAAAGCTGCTGGTTTCACCCAAAGGTAAGTCTGCATGTTTTGATCTCAACCTGTTACTCAAAATTAGTCTTGAAGTGGGATTAAAAGTAGACACCAACAACAGGCGTTGATACCCGTTAAATACCAGCACTAATGATAACTGTAATGTTTTATTAACCAAAACAGCGGTGGGAGAAGGATTCTAATCGTTTACTGGAGTCACAGTCGAAGCTTAGTGACTTTACTGCTCCATTACACGTGGATTTACTACATCTACTGTGAAAATATCGTATGAACAAAATGTTCCTCAATTATGAAAAGTAAGTACTTATAACTGAGAAAACAGAGAACTTGCTCCATGTGTATATAGTGTCAAGTTTCTAAGTTTACTCTTGAGAGGTCAAAGGTTTTGGGAGACGTAAATGTAATGAATATAAAAAAAAGGCTACATTGAACAGCGAATACAAATACAAATACAATACATCATACATACATACCGTTAGGTCCAGAAGTTCTTGGACAGTGACAATTTTAATAATTTGCCTCTATACACCACCACAATGGATTTGAAATGAAACGATCAAGATGTGATTGAAGTCAAGACAGTATGTTGTGATGAACTATCATTCTGAAGTGAAAATAATGTCGCGATTTCAGGCAGGGATTGTTACCTTTATGTTCACTTACTTATTCACCTTTACCTTAATTTTCATATATTTTGCCAGCTGTTTAATCTTATTAATAAAAGTGACTCAAAGCATGTCAAGCGTCATGTGACTTTGAGGTTAAGATAAACTGTGTGTGATCTTACTGTGGCTTTTATTTTGAAACAAGCTCTGCACCTTCTTACCCCGCTTGACCATGTTTTCCGATGCAGAGGCACACTTGACTGCAGTTCCCTCTCCTTCTACCTCACACCTGCACTCGCAGCCGCTTTTGTCCTGGATGTTGTCAACATTACAAGCACGAGTGAACAAGCTGGTGTGATTTTACATCATGGTAAAGATTGTACATGTGGCCATAAAAAAATTGTTGCTGGGTCAAAGAAATCACAAATCAAATATAGTTTAGCAAAATATTCTTAGGGTAACCTGAAAAGAGGAAAAGACAAGAAGGAGCTATTTTACAGTATTGATTTTGAGGTAAATGGTCAAAAATATTGTGATTTTTGATTTTGTTGCCCAGTCCTGGCATTAATGAAGAGCTTTTTGAGGAGAGAAATAATGATACGGCCTAATAAAATTATGACATCATGTAGTGCCCAGCCCTAATTTACAGTTTGATACGCTCGATACGATGTTCCTGCTAGTTCAACTCTTTTGCTCATGCTGGTGTTGATGTGCTGTCAGTGTTATGAGAAGGCCACAGGTGACGCTGTGGTCAGGCTCAAACCCGGCTGAGATGAATTCATGCACTACAAATAAGGCAAAAACCTCAAACAAACACTTGCGCACAGTCCTCCACAAATCACATGTAACCAGAGATACCCAGAGCGCCCATGGCCACCCTGTTTCTGTCCCTTTTGCACTATGAAAACATTTATTAAAGAGTAATGGGATTTTTGTCCAATAATCCAACACTACAAAAGTTACTTGGTCTTGGATTAGGGAACTAACACATCTTCTCAGTGAAATCAGCAGCAGCCAAAAAAGAATCTCCTCCTACCTACTACACTAGAGCAAAACACATAATGTAGATTTTATAAATTATAATAATAAGGATTGCAATTTAAGCAGTTTGTACATCTTTTGTTTGTTGGATTGTTACCTGTTTAATGTCAAACAGTGACCGGAATAATACCTGCATTTAAATGTGGTGTGTTTTGTTTTGACTATGTGTGTTTCTTGGCTGTGTCTTGAACCGTCAAAATAAAAATATCTACAGAAACAGCTACACGGAGTCATGTTTCTATCGGCAGAATATAAAGGGATGCTGGATAGCAGCCCACTCGCCCTACAAAAGACATGCACTCTACTGATCTAAAAGTGTCAGCATGGTGTGTTCAGCACCCTGTGTAAGAACACGGCAGACAAGGTGAATCACGCTGTCCTGGCTGTGGGTTACGGTGCTGCAGAGAGTGGCGGGCCAAGAACTATTGGGGCACAGCCTTGGGGGGTCGATGGGTGAATTACGTCCCCGTCATGTATTTCACTGTAATGTTAGACTTCTCAGGTCTCATCAACTAATTTCTTTTCAGTTCCATCAGACGTTTTTGGATTGAGCAAGGGAAAAACATGTGCGATTATGTTTATCAATTATGTTTACAGATCAAGGTCAGTACATGAGAAGTACACAGTCAAACATTAGTAACAACAACACTAGGGAAATTGCCGGAATGCTGTTGCTGGGGAACAAAGTGATCTGGCAAATGAGGATGGGGGGAACACAGTTTATATACACAGAGGACTAATGACAAACGAGACACAAGGCGGGAAACACTTAACAGGAAGACGAGGATAAGAGCAAGACACTACCAAATGGATCCTGACAAGCAGACTCCTTCCCAGATTACTCAGGTGCAATCTATATGGTACTGTACAGTTGGAACAATGTGTGATGTTTGATCGTTCTGAGTGGTGTTTAAAGCTTCCTATAAAGACAGTTGTTCCAATAGGCCTTAGTTCTGGACATGTGCAAGTGACTTTCTGGGGTTACCACATTTATTTTTTGTATTTTTGTTTTATTTAAATGTCTTTCAGTCTATTACATTTATAAATATCACCTATCATTATCACCTGGGCGCCGCAGCGAGTGGCAGCCCGACACAGCAGCTCCTGCTCCGCTACTCCTTTTTACCCATTTACTCCTTTTGCTCTTTCAGTTTATTTTCTTTACCCTGGCCCTGTTGCATTACAGACGACAAGGAGGATGAGTACAGAGACCTAATCAAGAACTTTGTGGGATGGTGTGAGAGGAGCCACCTGCAGCTCAGCATTGTGAAAAGCAAAGAGCTGGTAGTGGACCTCCGACGCAGGAAGAGACACCCAACACCTGTTTTCATAAACGGGGAGGGGGTGGAGATGGTGGACACCTACAAGTTCCTTAGGGTGCACATATCATAACAAACTGGACTGGTCAAGCAAACATGAGGCCCTCTACGGGAAAGGACAGAGCAAACTGTTCCTCCTGAGGAGGCTTGGGTCTTTCAACGTGGACACCAGGCTGCTACGGATGTTCTACCACTCTGTTGTGGCCAGTGTCATCTTCTTTGCTGCTGCGTGTTGGGGAGGCGGCATCGGGAACAGTGGTGCAAACAAACTGAACAAGCTTGTGAGGAAAGCCAGCTCCGTGGTGGGGATGGAGCTGGACAGTGTAGAGGCAGTGACTGAGAGGTGGATGAGAGGAAAGCTGAAGGCTATCATGGACAATCCCTCTCATTCTCTATATGTCGAGCTGCGGAAACTCAGGAGCACCTTTAGCTACAGACTCATACAGCCACTGGCCTCAAAGCGCTTGGGGGGCTCCTTCATTCCATCTGCCGTCAGACTGCACAACAGCACAGCTCCCTCCCTTCCCAGCACCTCCCACTCAACAGATTAAGGACTGAATTCGTACACTGCATGCACATGTCCAACTGTTTATATATATATAGAATTCCTCACTATTCGGTATGTAAACTTCATATGCACTCTATTTATCTATTTATAAATCTCAGGAACATTGCACTTTGCACATGTTATAAACAGAGGCCAGATTGTACACAATACTTTGTTTTTGGTACTTTTTGGTACTTTTTACCCTGAGCTGCTACTATCACCTCTGTACTGCTGTGTCAACCTGATAAACTTTATATATAAACCACCTAAAATTGACATCATGCAAAGTTATCTAAGCGTCCCTTTGTGTTATTACCCCCATCTGCCAGAGGGTGGCGACATTTCCCAGGCTGCGTAGAGGCAGGACACCGGAAGCGAGTGGTGAAACGTCACCTAAATTCTAGGGCGATCATTGGCTGCTAGCAGCAGGAACAACCCCTTATTCTGATGACAAAAATGTTGACCAATAATCTGATAGGAGTGTGTTTCACAACAGAGGGGGAAGGGCCAGTTACAAAACTCTTCACTGGCGCGAATCCGTCAACCTCCAACTTATTCAATTACCATCACTGCGAGCGTCCGAGAGCACCGTGCAGGTCGTGCAGGTCATACTTTTTGTTTTAAGTGAGGAATATGGCGACAGGACTGCTTAAAGGGGAAGCTGTTGTGAAGGTACAATAATGGAGTTGGCACCGTTTTGAATCTGTTCTCTTTACGTGTCTTTGCTGGCTTCGCTAACTTGCCGACGTAACATCGACATGACTATGTGTAGCCAGCATATTAGCGTATGGGCTTAAATGTTTGTTCACCGTGTCTTGAGTCTTGCCAAAACCTGTGTTTCTGTGTAAAAGTTGCATTATATGACCCCTGAGGATGCGGAAGGACCCGTGCGACGGTCGTCACGAAACGACCTGGCCCCCAAACGCCTCCGTTACTCTCCTAACAGCAGCACAGTCAAGAAGAGACGGGTGAGAGACGCTTCAAAACACGTAGAAACTACTCATTTTTATTTTGTGTGTTTATATGGCCGCATATTGTAGCTAGAGAACCTGAACGCACCATGACCACTTTACAAGCACCCGAGTACTCCGGGTAATACGTTTTCCACGGGTACGGACAGATCAGGGGCAGCCGTGTTTACATGTCAACAACAGCCCGATACCCCGATCATGTTCCTTCATCTTTCCAGATTAGATCTATGCGCCATGTTTTTCCAAGGGCTCAAATTTAATGCCTTTACTTGTGCGCATGCGCACCAGAGCATGCCCCGGAGGAAGGTTTATACATGAGCGACAAGTGTTACCGTAATATTTCACTACCCCGATCAATAACCGGAGTATTGTGTGCATGTAAACGTGGTCATGACAAGAGCAGTCAGAAAAACAGCGAGGACAGTAAGGAGGATGTGGAGCAGTCCGCACGAATGAAAACATTGTGCCGTAAATCACACATCCGGTATTATTATGGTGCTTTTTAAAGCAGTCCAAAATGAGTGAGTCCACTTTCATCACAGGTTGGACATGGAGAACTCTCTGAATATGAACTGAAGCGCCTGGAAACCATCAGACAGAATCAGGCCTTCCTCTCTTCCATCAACTTATTCCAGGTACTGTTGGCGCTTTTTTCCATATTTCAAGGGACAAACAGGTTCAGGACCGGGTGACAGTGCCTCACATTTTGATTCTCTCAGACTTAACTGTGTGGTCGTCTTAGTTTAGATACTATGATTGCAGTTTCAGTCCGCAGAGAATAGATACTCCAACCACAACCTTTAATGGGACATGCATTAATGAATTCAGACACTCGCAGCACAACAAAACCCCTCAAATATCCTCCATTGTTAAGATTTTCTGTCTTTGAACGGATGGGATGGTATTAATTGTGGTTTATCCTGGTCTTATAGGCATCTGAGGAACTTAAGCAGCTGAAACGGCCGCCACACAGGGGTCTCACAAGGTAAATTCAGTCAACAAATTGTCACAAATAAACTTTTCATTTAGCAGATGAGTGTTTGCAGTGTTTGAAAGTGTCTGAAAATGTACTTTTTAAGTAATGTGTGTCTCGTGGCAGGTCACCGGCCGTTGTAAAAGAAGTGCTGCCAGCACGCAAATCCCTTCGTCTCCAAAATAAAGACGCAGAGCCCTCAACTCTTCCCGCCAATCACAAAGACGTGCTGATCAATGACGAGGTAGCTGATGTGACATAATGTTACACATTGTACATTTCTTTTCATAGTTTTTTGTTTTTTTTAAATTATTCCTTAACTCTGCTTACTTTTGTTATGTTACTTGATTTAAGAGTTTTCCAATCAAGAAGCCCTCTGGGCCTCTGCCCATGGATCCAATCAACATGGAAGAAGGAAGCAAGCTGCCTTCACAGCTCCATGAGCTCTGCTTTGAGGTAATGCTTGCTCTCTGTGTCTCATGTCCTCATTACTGCGTATTCACCAGGGATGCATGTTATATGTCCAAGTAAATGATCTGCCTTAATAATGGGCATCAGCTAAAGGCCAGTAAATAGTTAACAGACATAAAAAAATGAAACATCATCTGCACACTCTGATAGAATAGGTGAGAAACATACATTTATCAGTTATCTACAGGTAATCAGTTTAAAAAAAACAACAACACATTATGCACTCCTATTGTTTAGTGGCTCGTTTTATACTGCACCATAATCTTCCTCATACCTTTGATTAAACTTGTGGAAGTTAAAACTTAGAACGGTCTGGAGAAGTCTAGCTCTCCTGCATCATTGTTGATTGTTGGGTGATACTTGAATTTGCTTGTAAAATCTCAAAACTATTTTTTTCTTATCTTAGGATTCAAAAGAAAAAAGAGAGCTGGAACGTAATCTGTCAGGGTAAGAGTTTTGATCCTAAAATGTTATCTTTTGGCTCAGGTTATAAAGAACTGACTACACCCCTCTGAGGGCCTGTTAACCACCCTGTGACCGTTAAACACATTTATGGTGGTCCCTTCACTCAGATACTGCTCAGTTCTGAAGAGCATGAGGCTGACGGAGGACCGAGTGGCCAAAGTGACGAAGAACCGCATCTACTGCGCGGCCTTCCACCCCTGCTCTAGTAGCCTGCTAATGGCTGCAGGAGACACGTCGGGAAAACTTGGACTCTGGAAGTTGGTGTGTTTCCTCTGCTCTCTTACTTATGATGATGCTTTTTGACCACTAGATGGCAGCAGTTAAAAGCTCTTGGAAACAAGTTATTAGATACACTACATCAACTAGCAAGATCCGGCCACTAGCATTTTAGTAAATACAGTACAGCTACAGTGAAGAATAGAAAATAAACACCCTTTATAAATCTCATCTCTTAATTAAAATATTTTTTTTACCTGTGCATGCTCATGCAGGGTGCTGAGTGGGGTGAAGATGGCGTGCTGCTCTTTGAGCCCCACAGTCGTGCCGTAGCCTGCATGGCGTTCTCCAGGGCTCATCCCACCCAACTGCTGAGCCTGAGCTTTGACGGATCTTTGCGCTGTATGGATGTTGAGAAGGCTGTGTTTGAGGATGTGAGTTAACCTTTGCTAAAACCAAATGTTTGATTTGAAGTTAATGAATGCAAAGTTTTAAGTCTAAATTTGAACCATCCGGTACCGGCTGACGACCGTCTGTTTCTACATTGTTGTAGGTGTACGACATTGATGATGGCCTCAAAACATTTGACTTCATGTCACACGACTGTTCAACACTTGTGGTTGGGAACACGTTTGGAGAGGTCGCCATTGTCGACAGGCGTACCCCAGGGTAACACCGCTGTAATTGAGCTGTAGCTTTTAGTGGATGATGAATAATGGTAGGGGTGAACAATTTGAACTCTCGTCAACTTGCCAACCTGGTATTAATTTCTGTGCAGGAACTCACACGAGTCCCTCCACTCACTGGACCCCAAGACTCTGCGTTGTGTTAATGTCCACCCTTTACAGAGGCAGTACTTTGTAGTGGCAGAAAGCAAGTATGTGGTCTTATTGATTTTTATTGAATTGAAAGATTTTTTTATTTTTTTTAAAATTAGGTTGTCTTTTGTGGTAGTGAGTGTGTGTTTCGATTTGTGCTTGAAGGTCGGTGAACATTTACGACAGCAGATGCCTGAAGAAAACCAAAAGCAAGGCTGTGTCCCAGCTGCACGGTCACACTTTAAGCATTACCAGTGCTTATTTCTCCCCCAGTACAGGGAACAGAGTCCTCACCTCCTGTATGGATAACCACATAAGGTAAAGCTGACTCAGCACTCTGATAAGTTGTGTTATACTGGCTGTTATTCAGCTCCAGCTCAATTATCATGTCTATTTCTACTGACAGGATATACGACACAGCGGTAATGACTGATAATTCTCCCCTGCTGACGTCCATCAGGTATGTTCACCCGTTTTAGACTTTGTGCTTTGCTGTTGTCACTTTTGTGCTCTGAGACCGAAGGCGATCACACACAATCCTAATTTTTCAGACATGACATGCACACCGGCCGCTGGTTGACCAAACTGTCAGCAGTGTGGGACCCAAAACGGGAGGACTGCTTTGTGGTGGGAAGCATGCTGAGGCCCCGGAGGGTGCAGGTGTTCCATGAAAATGGTCAGCTGAAGCACACCTTCATGGAACAGGAGAACTTCAGAACAGTTCTTTCCGTCACAGCTTTCCACCCCACGAGGAACGCTTTGCTGGGCGGCAATTCGTCAGGGCGCCTGCATGTTTTCTCCGACTGAGAAAAAGACCATAATGTATCTGATATATGTGAATATCCCTGGTTGCCCTCAATAGAATGGTGAGAAGCGAGGAAGTGGCACGGTTAAGGTGTACAACTCATAGTGTAATTATTCATTGAACAGATTTATTTTGAATTGTTACTCAGTATCAGCAGATTTGGCAAAACTGGATTGTGCATCCCTGCAAGAATATTTCACTTAGGTTTTTTTTTTGTTTTTTTACATTATTACGTTTTCTGTTTATTAAAAAGCATCGATTCAAAATGAAAGTAAAACACTGTACAGGTGCTGCGGGGAAGAGCTGAGTGAATATGGCTGGCTTTGTTGTTTATTCAGTTTAATTCTGTTCTCACATTTGCAAGAAGTTAAACTTTATGTGATACCTGATGTGAAATGATCAGTTTCTCATGTTTGCTCCCTCAATGAGAAGCAGCTATACAATTGTTCTTGATAATATGTTTTATTTATAACACCTGGACCAATTAGTTATTCAATAAAAATAAAATGGTACATTTTTTACCAAACACTGAGTGTAAATGCCATGAATTTTAGCTGCGGCAAATATTATTTTCACCTCTGGATGGCAGCGTCGCATCATGGAAGAATGTCGCCCACTTAATTTTAGGCAGAAACATGCTGAAGAACTTCATAAGCTGCAGATCTTGTTTTATTTCTTCTGAGAATCCAAGAGTTCACTGTGACGAGCTGCCAGATGTCAAGAATAGATTATATTTATTCATAAACAGATTACACCCGCCTTCAGTCGGTGATTGGATCAGCTGGTTTGGAGGTAACAGATGCAGAGCACATGCTTACAGACACTATCTTATAGTAAAGGAATGAATCTTCCAGTAAGATCCCATCAGAAGCCTTGTCCTGGTGACACTACGCTGTAAAAGGAGCAGTAGTGGAGATGTCACCCCTCATTATCGCTTTGCTCAGTCAGATGATCTGCAATAGATTTTAGCAATTAAAAAAAAAAAGCCTGCAAAATGAAACTCAGGTATTTGTGTATGCTACTTATGCTGTTGAAAGTTGCAAAAAATGAAATATCGAAATAATTCCATTGTTTTGAAACCTGTTCAATGATATTCTGTCAGATGTGTTCAGTTCATTGTTATTCATTAGATTTCTCTCAGGATTCAGCAACAGTCAAACAGTATGAAATCTTTCTGACATGGTATGTTATCTGGAACACCTTTCTCTTTACGCTACGCCTCCGGGCCAACCCTGACTCCAAAAAGAAAGTGGGACATTGGGTAAAACAGAAATAAAACCAAATGTGTGAACGTTTAAGACAGTATAATAAATGTTTTTTCCTCAAATGTCACTGCTTTTTGTAAAGGTATGCTTCTATACATGAAACAAAAGACTTCACATGCTCAAAGGTTCACCGGAAACGGGTGGTGGTGACCTGACTGGGTGAAAGGAGTGAAATGATGGTATAAAAGAGGCTTCAAAATTTTCATTTCCCCATAAATGACTGATTTTTCATTTATGTTTCAAGCATCATCCCAACTTTTTTGGAGTCAGGGTCGTAGATCTAAAACACATTTTTCATGTCTAACAAACAGACAAGCATTAGTTTGCAGTTCATAGCTAATAATATTTATGACATTACCTGCGATGTTTATTGCTCAAATTATGTTAAAATTTCCATAAACACAAGCATAAAATAAGACAAAAAAATAAAAATTATTTTACCTAAAATTTTGTTGCCTTGTCTGGCCGTTTTTTTTCTTCCGTAACATAATAATTTCTCTCCAAAAACAGATCAAAAACCACAGAGCAACATACGCGCACAAGTCAATAATCAGTACCACAGGATGTGAGGGTTTCTTAATTTGAAAATATCCACTGTAAAATATCTAGATTTATTTATCTAAAAGCCAATTTATTGCTAAAAGTTTTCTGAAAGCACTGCCTTAACCTGTGATTTTTATTTTAAATAATTCTTGCGCTTTTTCCCCTACATATCTTAAACTCCTCAACCAATCACTTCGCTAACCATCTCTTGTTGCATTAACAACACATCCAATTTCCTTTTTTGGTGTAATGTTGATTAGCTGCTGATAGTCATGTAATTCCCACCAAAACAAACAGTGCATTCTATATCCTCCATTAATGAGCTACTTCCTGGCTTGTTAAGAGGACAAGTGGTTAACTGTCTCGAAGTGACTAATATGTTTTTTTTTAATGATGCTGTTGATTGTTCTGGGCTGTAAAGACCTGCTGCGGACTAAACAGTGAAATAACACACATAATAAGGCCGGACAAGTTTCCATCCATCGACACGTGTGAAAAATCTGACAACAGAGGTTTCTTTGGTAGGTGCGATGGTGATGAAGTTTGCAGCAGGACATAAACATGACTTAGCTTAGGTGCTGAGAACTGTACATCTGCTGTAAAAAATAATACTTCAAATCTGTTAGAAGACACTGTGAGACATCAGCTTGTGCAAGATGGAAACATACGGTTAAACTCACACATTTGAACACAGGGCTGAAGAAACTCACATGATCTTCACCCTACATGGCTCTTAGCCATATACAGAGGGGAAATGGCACTCATTTAGCACTTTACAAAGGTAAAACAAGGTCAAAGTTTACTTATTGGTAAGCTTTTTTTTTTCACTAACAGTATTGCACATCAAGATAAACTCCTACAGAGTCTGGGAGTTAAAGCTAACTAACACTTCCCTACCACTACACAGCCCATCATCTTTACATCTAGTGTAAAAGTAACTACAGCAAAGTGGCAGCTGCACAGTTGTTGATTGTTGCTTTAAGTATTATTTGGCTGCTACGGCATAAAAATCAGAGAACCTACACCAACTTCCATTACATACCCTTACAATTAATCCTTATTTTACGCGTATTGGACAGTAAAACTTGAATGGTGCTCTCACTTATGGTCAGCAATGGTGACAGGAGCACGCTGCTATTAATGGACATCTGACAGCACTTATTACAAAAATAATCATTCAGGCCTTTTTATAATGCGGCGCCAACATGAGGTCAGCCACAAAGCTGCTGCTACCAGTTAATAGCATTCCTTAAATTCAGCACTCCAGATGTTTGCTAAATTAATTTGCCTTCCCGTTCCTGTGACTGTTTTCAACACCTACTGTACATGGCATGATTGTTCTATTTAAAAGTCTTGAAAAAACTCTAATATTTGCAAATATGATTAGACTCAGAGCTAATCTACATTCAGTAAGCACTGCTTGGTCATTTCACAATTGCTTTAACCCCCAGATACACAGCCAACATTTAATAGCATTTAATCATGATGAATGATTTTGTTGGTTTCGAAATATAAAAATTAGATGAGTTAGAATGCTGCCCCTCCTTCTCATCCCCTCTCCAAACTTTAGGTCACACGGCACACGCACAAGCACATCGTGTCGAGGGACAACATATAAATGAATAGAAAAATAAAGGCAGCTGCTATCTGAGGCTGAACAAGCGAGGTCTTCTCAGACCTTCTCATCTTTTCTCAGTGTTTTCGCTTAACCCTGTTACTGTGGCTGTGGAAATAAAACACTTTGAAATGACCTGAATTTCTAATGTAAAATGTGACTTCCTTTCCTTGAAGTGTGGGATCCGACATGATAAACTAAGCTCTTCAGGGGACAGTCCGTGGCTTACGACAGGAACTCCTTCCTGAGAGAAGCTGAGCTGGGATTGGGAACAGGGCTGCCGTCCTCGTCCCTCCATACCTGTCTGCTGTCCCATCGTCGCTGAAGGCCTGTGTTGTCTCTTGTCTTTCATTAATTAAATCCTCACTTGCTGATGAGGAAGCTGCCCATCCATCGTAACTTACAGGCGAACCAGCGCCGCAGAGGGCAGAAGTACTCAAAGTGGAACTGCTGGAATTCGGGCGTTTTGCGGATATCTCTGAGGAAGGCAATGTCCAGGTCAGACTCTGTCAGCATGATGAGGAGCAGCAGCAGGGCGAACAGCAGTCCGATGGTGACCAGGAACAAGCGCAAGACACTCAGGATGAACTTGTTCAGCTCGTGCACGTCGCTCGGCGGTGACGGCCTGCTCCTGACCGTACCCAGCGCTCTTCTGCCTGAAGCGAAATCCGCGGCCAGGCCCTCCCTTCCTGCCCCAGCCTCCGACTCCTTCTTGTCATCGATGCTGCAGGTAGCACCGTTGAGATGACGGGCCAAGGGCATCTCCATCCCGTGCTCGGCCACAGGTGTGGGCAGCACGCTGTCCGAGGGGCTGTAGGCCTCGTCAGAGATGACCGCCGACGTGCTCGCCTCGCTGCCGTCCACCATCTGGCCCCGAGAGGACATGAAGGAGTCACCATGGGAGACGGAGCGCACAGGCGTGGAGTGGGCGCTGTCACGAAGGGACTCCAAGCCTGACAGCACAGCAGAGGAGAGCAGATCACAGGGGAGATAGCTTCTCACATGACTTTAGGATATGATAAACATACCACCCCAATAAATTACAATTTGTCTTAACCCCTTAACGCCGATCGTCACAAATTCGCATCATACCGCTTGCATTCAGACTGCAGCCGAGACAGCATCAGCTTGAAAGCAAAAACACAAATAATACATTTTTTTAATATAGTAATTGTAAATAAATTCAGGTGTCAAGGGGTTAAAGGGAATGGAGTGTACAGTGTGTCGGAAGTGATGTCATTTAAGTGCATTATTCTACACAGTATATTATAAAAATATCTGCCCATTTTCTGCAGATGCCAGCTATTGGCCCCATTATTTGACCAGATTCGTAAAACTTAGTTGTAACATAAGTGATAATGTGGCGGACACTACGGGCTATGCCTCTCACCCAGAAGGGCTGTGAGCTTGGGCGTGGTTTATGTTCCCGGGCTCTCTGGTGCAGCCTCTGGTTGTTCCTGTTTCAGTTTGGTTTTGGAGCTGAGGAAGAAAGTTTAAACTCGCCTTCGTCTCCTGTGTTTTTCCTCATCTTGCCACGATAATACTAAGCATGTGCAGTGTTGCCCTGACCTGCAGAAATTCAAGTGTTAAATTCTACGAAATTTAAATGCTACATATTATGATTTTGTCTCTAGGTAGGGGCTATTAGGCACCTCTATCTTATGATCACCTGTCATTCGAGTAATATATGCACAATTTTTCAGTATAAGTTACACATGTGTAAAAATAGTCATACAATAATGAGGTGAAAATTCATTATGCAGCAAATACCACCAGCAGAAACTCTCAAATTTGTACTTTGGACACTCCCTGCCCTGTCCTATCCCCCAAAGTCACCCTAATCTTTTAATAGATCAAAGTGGGCCTACAAAAAAAAATTAGGCGACCCAAGAAAGCTTTAGTCATAGGTCAAAGCACTGATA
>KV751315.1:1459555-1493265 GCA_001698575.1 Mola mola
GTGTGTATAGTGTGTATAACCCTTATTTCCCGCACAGTTTTACTTTCTGTTCACAATTATGGACGTACCCTTCTGGTATCCAAAGTGACAAAATGCACAACTTTGTCGATGGATAGAAGTGCCACCACAAGTGTGGGAGAGAAACAGGACATGTTGATTTTCACACTCATACCTCAATCTCTGATCAAACTATTGCGTGGTGGCATTGCATGGTGGGTAAGCATTATTGAGACAAAAACAGGACACCTAGGGAAGGTGATCGGCCTGCCAAGTTTAATGCACTCCAGGCCTATGCCAGATTGAAGATAAAGGGAAAAGCAGGAAGGAGGAGTTTCACAGACGCGCCAGAGTTCAGGTTCTGGCTGACTCGCACAGAGCTGTGGAAAGGAGGGGTACGTGCAAAGACTGATGTACACCACAATTACAAAACACGTGACCACAAATGGCTTCTTGTCACAGTGCTTCATTACCTTTGATAATGTAAATGTGTTTTATGACATAAGCGATTTGCTCTGAGGAGTTGGGGGACACTAATCATTGGCATATTGAAAAAAGGAAATTATCTTGTTTAATTCACTTTTGTAATTAAGGGTGGAAAAATGATTCATCCGGGCAAATTTTAAAGATAAATTGAAGCTACGGTAAGGAGACAAAAATTGAAAGTGTGAGTGATAATAGACAGAAGAGTTCACTGAATTGTGACTCAACTGAATTAAATAATTCAAATCTATCTGTGTATATTATAAAATCAATACTCACCCTCTGTTTGTCTGGGTCAACATATCTAATGCCAAAGTAATCTTTCTCCAGCAAGTTGAGATGGTGACAGATGAGGTCAAACAGGTACTGTCCCTTTGAATCCCGCTGAAAGACAAATGACATGAGAAAATTCATATAACCTACACACTTTATTTAAGGACATTAAAGAGAGCAGGAAAGAGAAATTTAGCCTAATTTCACAAGACTGCACAGCCACCTTCCTCTCTGTCTCAGTATTTGCATTTGCATCCAGCAGATCAACGTTGCACATGTAAACACATAGTGTCACAACAAAATCATCTTCCTCCGAGAAGTCCAAATGGCCACCAGAACCTGTTTTTAAATATTTCACTACTCTCAAGTGAGATATATAAGGACTATCAAATATTCATTACAAGGCAGCAGCCACCTGTGAGAAATTTCAGCTACAGAAAAAGACCTGAAAGTGCACTGAGAGAAGGTGTAGGTGAAGCAAAAGATAGACTCAAAAGGAGTGGAAGTCCTTTTTCATGTAGTTCTACACAAAATATGAGGCTTTATGTGATTTTTTTAGATCCTTGTGTGAAAAAGAACCTGGAAATATAATCTTAAGATATAGTTATACACTCATAACTAAATGTGAATGTACTGTATAGTCTTGATCAGCTGTGTCAGTGAGACTTGCTGTCCTGGCAATGGTAAGCTCTATCGGCCCAAAAGGCTTATTAAAAACATTTATTTAGAAGTCTTTATTTAGATTTAACTGCAACAGTAAGGTTTATGACATATACTTATATGACTACATAGCCTAAATTTGAATCTGAAATAAGCCAGAGACTAGAAGAAGATTATTATGGGTCAGTTTGGACAGACTAGGATTTATTCTGCAATTCAGATTTAAAAGCCAAATTTGTCAAAAAGGCTACAAAACATGAACCTGAGGATTTCCTTTAAGGGTCCAATTTGCAGAATTAAATTGCTGGATAATGATGTTTCAGCCAGATAAAGGTGTTTACGATGATACTAGTAAGTTAACTCATTTAACTCCTTGGAAACTCCTTGAAAAACAACTGAAATTGTATTACTGTGTGATTCATTTTGAGAAACATACTTGCAGTTGTTTCTTGCTGAGAGTTTTGTTGAGAAGGTAATAACCACACTCTTATGTCTGTGCAGGAAATTGTTTCCTGGATAGTTTACCTCAGCGCAAAGACTAAAACTGACTTTGTAAGAAGACAACAAGCACTGCTTAAATTCACCACTGAAAATATCTCGCTGGTCTACATGTAGATTTCTGACTGTCTCTTGTGAAGGACCCATGGTAGCCATTTCATCTGCCCAATCTTTAATCAAAGCTAACCAAGCAAATGGGTATTATTATTCTTTTCATCTAACTTTTAATAAGAAAATAAAAAGCGTATCTTCCATTTTGTTTATCATTTGTTCAACACCCTCAAATTAAAGTGTCAAATAAAAACCTCTATAATAATGCAGTCAAAACAAACAAAGACCTTGACCAAAAAAAGGCTGAGGGGACCAACAAAGTTGGATGTATTCGGGTATCCACTGACTGTATGAAGATGGATGACGTGAGATGTAATATAAGTGTGCTTCCAATAGAGGACCGGTGATGTCTACAATTGAGGTTAATAAAGGCTTTATTTAAGAAAATCTGGTACATTCTGAAGGTGTGGAGTACACTTGACTTCCAGATGATAGGTCCTGCTGTTATGCCACTGCTGGATTTCAAATGTAAGAAATAAATACCTGGTCAGGTTTTGCCTCTTATATTAGGTGTGCAAAGCCAGAGAAATGCATAAATCACATTATTAATGCTGATATTCACACATATTTGACACCACTTATTCTATAATTTAGGCATTCGTGCATAGATAGTGCCATTGACACTAAGGAGACCTGCGTATGCCTGCACAGAGTGTGAGTGTATCTGATTTCTCTAGCTGTTCCTCATAAACTGTACACTTATCTTCCTCTGTGACAAAATACATATCCTGCAGTGCCCTTTACAAATGACACTGCATTCACATAACTTAAACAAAACATCACATTCCAAGTCAAAAGCAGATATATGAAAATGGAAGGGCATGAAGAAAGGAAGGAGACAAAAACCAAACAAACAATAGAAAATATAGAGAGCAAACAAGGCCTAGTTGTCACAGTTTCATGTGCCTCAATACATCATGCCACAGCAGAGCAATTTAAAAGAAAGGACGGGAGAATAGCTGCATCAGGATTTGCTCAATGTATGAGCCATTTTTTAGATACAGACACAGAAAAATTACAAGGCGGGATAGCACCAATGTGTATGAACACATACTGCTAAAATATGTGATCAAGTGAATAATGCAGATTATGACTCTCCATCATCGTTTAAAGATGCTTTAAAGATTGATTTAGGGAAAATAGAAATATTTGATGAAATAAATCAACTTGGGGAAGGCTGTGTTGGCCATATGAATGGTCTAGTTGGAGGTGAGATTTGAAGATGTGTCAGCACACTTGAAAAATGTTCTGTTTTGAGCACAACATTTGTGTGAATCTTGAGGATTTTCTATGAAGTAAGACATTTATACTGTATAAAGGCTGAGCAGAAACAAACACACAGGTAGACTCCCACGCATATGGCTGCAGGTACGTTACATTGAAATGAACTGAATGGTAGGGCCAGAGGTCAAAGTCACGTGAATGACACACACTCTCAAAGTGTCTTCAGACCTTTTTTCACACTAATAGTTGATTTGTGTGTTTATTTGCACCAAACAGCTGAGGCACCAACCCTACATTAGCTTTGAACTAGGGAACAATGAATGCATCCACTGTGTTTCATGTTGTAACATTTTTTAACATATTAGTTTATTCCCACGGGCAAGTGTTTTACTCTAAGTATTTACTGTTGAAGTCATTCATGTAAATTCCCACTAACCTGACAACACTGTGTCTAATCATGGCTTCTGTCTGAGCGCATCTTCTTTAAATCCTGTTAACACCACGTATTCTACAGGCATTTATGCTTGTGCCAGCACTATAACAAAGCTACACACATACTGAATACAATATTGGAGTACAAATGCTGATGCTGAAAAAACAGGAGTCTGTAATCATAAATTAGGCAAAACTATTAATTTAATGAAAGAAGGAGATTTTGTTCATTTAATATTATGGTTAAAAATCTTTGCACAACACAAACCTAAACCTATCTGGTCTGCTTGTGTCAAGTGATGCACTTGTGAGGCTTTTCCCGGGGTGCACCGGGCTGACACTCCATCTCCTCTGTCAGTGTGTTTGTATGTCACTGTCACCGCAAAAACGCCCTGACAGGCCTGCTGACTCGCCCAGAAGCAAAAATAAAACACATCCATGTGCATCTCAAACATGCACACAAGCAGTTTCAATCTTCCTTTGCTCTATTATACATGTCTTTGGTACACACCTGCAAAACCTCTAGATGCAGCTCATTTTCACAGCCAGCACATCCCACTCCCTCCATTTGCTGTGCAGTGTGGTGTAAACCACGGTGATACCCACAAAAAAAATTGCAATCATACTGTTACTGCCCATTTCTTTCCTATGCATCAATGTATGTGCGAGTGCGTGTGTGAATTTACTGATGAGTAATATCCAAATTAGATATAAAACAACAACAGAGATGCACGGAGATTTATCTCAGTCCAACTCTTCAACAAATAACTAGGCTGTGTTTTTTTGAACTGTAATAACTTGCTCACAAAAATAACCTGGAATCTTTATTATGGCATCAGCATAATGAAAGCAGACGTAGTTTCTAAAACAGATTTATTAGATGTTACAACATGTGACAGAGTCACGTTTTACCTGACTCTGTACAGTTTGTAACGATGAGATTGAAGCACACACACACATACAGTTCAACAGCCACAGAATAAAGCCCATGCTGCCCATAGGCAGCTGACCGAGCACTTGCGATGCATATGCAGTGTTGAGTTGCATACTGAGGAGACACATTGAGCTTCAATGAGCTGACCGGGGCCCCGCTGGGACACAAAGGCAGGCTCTGAGGTAGAAACATTATCGATCTGAAGTTAAGGGTTCCTCAACATCCTTATGAGATTCCAACACAGAGCCAAGCTGCATAACGCTGGTGGCTATAGAGAGGAAATACTATCTGCTGCCAGTTAAAGAACTGTTTTATTGTTTTTGAGTAGATAAACTGCCCTTCTGTGGTTTGTGGACATGCGATTTCAGTGTGGAAATTGCTTCAGTCACAGTTTTTCCTCCCTTTGGATTTTATTGCTAGGTGGAATATAATTGAATTCATACTATTTTATTTTATTCTAAAACACAAGCAAACCAAAAAATGCATTTACATGCTATTGAGATAAAAGGCAATATATTTTAGAAAGCATACAGTGAGATTTGCATGAATGGATTTTTATTTTATACTCAAAATAAAGACTATACAGTTTGTAAAATGGAATCACCCCATTACATAAACAGCAATTACAGTTTATCATTACACATGGCGAAATGGGATGGAATAATAAAAAAAAATGGGCGATGTGTTCTGATGTCATGCCACAGTGTATGCTGGGACCTTTGACAAGAACAAAGGAGCTGGCCCCATGATTATCCTATCAACTTCCATCCAGTTCACAGTGAAGTGATTAAAGTCTGGTATTGCATTTCACAGGCTCTCTATTGCCAGGAGAAATGTCTGGCCTGGAGGCCCGGTACTTGTATGTGCATCTGACCAGGATACCTCCGGGTGTTACACCCTGGAAAGCTGAAATGTGAATGACAATGCTCAGACACAATGCTTTTACAACGGCAGCTTCATTCTGAGTGACGCATCGTGGCCGAGAGCTCCCCCTTCCTGCCTCTGTAGGCGTGGTTAATCGATCGGCCAATATGTCCTTAAGGCTAGCAAGCAGATCATAGATTAAGGTTTAACACCTCACATGAACTCATGGTCAATTTTCTGATGAATTGTCATCTCTCAGTTTGCACTGCATTACTGGACCAATGTCCCTGTCATTTTGCTGTGTTCTTTAATGTCGGCAGCTGAGAATGTTTTGTAAATCTCCTCACTTACTGCCGTACATAGGAGAAAAGTGAGTACTGAGCAGACCCATATTGAGGTGGTGTCTTGAAGATCAACAGCTTGAGTTGTTGCTGCCACAGAGTCTGATGTTAACTCCTCTGTACATTGCCCCATGTACAGAGGCTGGAGCCTATCTCAGCATCTTTGGGCAAAGGCGGGGGGCACCCTGGACAAGTCGCCAGTTCATCGCAGGGCTGACATATAGACACAAACAACCATCCACACACACATTCACACATACGGGCAATTTAGAGTGACCAATTAACCTAACCTCCGATCTGCATGTTTTTGGACTGTGGGAGGAGGCCGGAGTACCCGGAGAGAAACCCACGCAGACACAGGGAGAACATGCAAACTCCGCACAGAAACGCCCTGACCCGGAATAGAACCCAGGACCTTCTTGCTGTGAGGCGACAGCGCTAACCACTGCACCACGGTGTGGCGCGTAATAAAGGTAATCTCTGAACCTTTCTGTAGCTGCCCACTTTAGGGCAAGGAATTCCAACTTCCCTGGATGTAGATGGTAATTTTTTTCAGTGGCAGTCAGTGTCTGGGAACCATAGGCTATCACAAGGAGCTTATCACCTTGGCGTTGGTACAGCACTGCTCTGAGGCCTTGGTTTGAGGTGTGCGTGTCAAGGATGAATGGCTGTGAGAAGTCAGGAAAGCCAAGGATTAGTAGCTCATAAAAACAGTTATCCACAGCCTCTCCAGGAAGTGCTGATTTTCTTCAGTCCACTCAATTGGTTTGTGTGATGGCACTTCTTTTTTCTATCCAGTGACATGTTTGTTGTTCTGTCATTACTCTCATCTGTTGTCCTGTTCAGCAAGTTGCAAAGTGGCCCTGCAATACGAGAGAGGTCCGGTATGTATCTAGTGTGATAGCTTAACAAGCCCATGATCATGCATAGCTCACTTAAATTGCTGGTACTTTTATCTTTCAAGGCTCTCGTAGTGATGGTGTCAACTGGATCAATTTTGCTACCCTCGGGTGAGAAAATTCTTCCCAAGTAGCGAACCTCATACTTAAATAATTCACACTCGTTGGGTTTAAGCTTGATACCACACTTCCTCAACAGCTGAATCACTTTCTGATGTGGTTAACATGATCGTCAAAAGACTGACTGTATATTAATATGTCATCCAGGTAGGGTCCACAGATGTTGTCTCGCACCTCTTCCAGATACTCCTCCATACAGCACTGAAAGGCTGAGGCCACGTTCATCAAGCATAATTATATCCTTATCTATTCATAAAGGCCCCATGGAGTCACAAATGCAGTCAAAGGCTTGTTGTCCTCATCTCATCCATGATGCCCTGATTGTAGGCGTTTTCTTGATCTATAAAAGAAAGCCAGGAATTGCCACCAAGACTGACAAGGATGTCCCGCGCTTGAGACATTGGTTGCCTATCAGGGTGTTTTTCTAAATTAGCTCTCGATAGTCTTCGCAAAGATGTAAACTACCATCCTTCTTCTTACACAGACAACCAGTGATGCATAAGGCGAGTTGGATTTATTCACCCATCCTTATTCAATGAGATTGTGCAGAAACCAAGGTTGTTTCAGAAATGAAAAAGGATTTTTTTGCCTTAAATCTAGGGTGCAGAAAATTAAGTTTTTGGGGTATTCTTTTACTACTTTGGACTTCTCAGGTGAGTTGCTTGTACAGTTCTGTTGCACCTTTTTCTTGGTAATGGGATCTCAAAATCTTCCTCAGGGTGGGTAGGGTGAGGTTGGTTTTGCCATCCAGGTAGCTGCGCAGTTGTACACCTAGTGCTATTGCCCTATTCACTGCATCAACTATTTCTGTTTCAAAAATCGCTTGCTAATGACCAGTTCAATTTGTTGTGCCATACAAGAGAATGAAAGTGGCTGTAGATGGGATGGGTTGAATGATGACCAGGGACCTGGGACAGCTTGACCTCGACACATTCATCCCAGCGATGCCTCCAAAATGCTATATCCCGGAAAGGATAAATGTGAATGACGATGCTCAGACACAATGCTTTCACATGGCAGCTTCATTCACAGAGGGAGGCATCATGGCCAAGAGCTCCTCTTTCCTGCTTCTGTAGGTGTGGCTATCGATCATCAACATGACTTTTAGGCTAGCAGGCTCTCTTCATAAGGTTTTTTAACACATTTAACTCTTTTAAACACTCAACCTCATTAAAACAACATTTAAAACCACTGACAAGTGTATACCAACTCATGACAATCCAATTTTCTGCTGGGAAACTGTGTCCTGGTATTCATGTGGATATTACTTCAGACTAAGTACACCTCCTGCTGGCAACACCCACACTGATGATATCCTTCCCAGCAGGATACCCTAAAATATCATTTAGGAATGGTTCGAGGCCTCCTGGCCTCGAAACTCCTCAGATCACAATCCAAATGAGAATTAATGGGATGCAACAGAACCCTGGAGGGAAAATCCGGCCCTATGCCTATTTCACAGTACCCAAAAGGTCCACTTCCAATGTAGGAGGTAACACAGGACACCCCTCAGATGTTCCCTGATCATAAAAATAAACCATATATAAAAATTCAAATAAAATCGCTTCAAACAAAAATATTATCAGTACCAACGGCTTTACATAAAAAGACATAAAATTACCATAATAAAGGGACACAATATCAGATGAGAAGTAAATCTGGACTGAGCCCAGGGAATTGAAAACTGAAAGTTCCATCAATGGAATTTGACAAGTCTTAGCAAGTAGGAGAAGGTCAGAAAGAAGTAAATGGTTATTGTGGTGGCAGCAGTAGAAATTAATGGCCATGTTCACACATGCAATATGCTCCAGATGAGAGATGTGATATGTTACTGATCAGTGTACTAATAGTATGGGGGTGTATATCGAGCAGGCAGCCGTGATATTAGGCACAGTGACTCATTGCTGAATGCAATTAGTTCAGTCCTGTCAGTGGGAGAGGAATGTATTAAACAAGCAGAGGCCGTAAGGGCTTCATGGAAGCGCGTGCAGTGTTTCATCACAGCTATAATAAAAGTCATAAACGGAGAGATGGAAATAACCTGTACTTGGGCCAAATGATCTCTGTGGTCCTTAGTGGTCCATGAGCAGCAGCACGCCGCTCCTTGGCCGTGCGTAAGATTAATTATTGAGAGGGGTTCCATATCAGCTTGGGAAACACCACATCAATAAATGATGATGTCACTTTAAGGTAGGGGATGGAAGTTGCAACAACTAAGTGAATAGTCCTTGAAAGGTTGGTCTTTCTAAGGTACTATAAAGTAACGCTGGTGATGGACAATGGTTTGCTTCAGAACGGATTGAGTCAAAGGTTTTTGAGTGGTTTTAAATGCGCCCGCTTCTTCAGGGCTGAGCTGCAGTGTGGATAGTTAACATATTTGTTATTTTTATGTTGAGTCTCACCGTTTTCAAAGTTGCTGCCCCCAAAGCCGAGAGCAGCAGTGGCTGTAAATGGCTTACTATAATCTTATCATATGGTAATGTGTACCTTTCATATTGTGGAGGCAGAGATTGAGTACTTATGTCAGTCAGTAGCTCAATAGTTTACAGCCAACAGGCTTTCCCTGATAATAACATGGAAGCAATAAGTCAGTTATATAACAATGCCATTGTAAACAGCTCTAGTAGTTATTTCAACAAACTGTGCACCTCTGTACAGCAGGTCCTGTTTTCACTGATTCTGGGACAGCAAGAGGAGTTGACATATTTAAGAGGAATGTTCTTTATGCAGAGATATATTGCAGCTGTAAACGATTCAGTGCTTCATAAACCAACTATTTTAAAATCAACTCTTGGACAGAGAGGAGGCCATTGTAAGGGTCTGAGAACAGGACTGAGGTTATCCACTCTCATGGTCTTATAAGAACTCCAGCAGCATTATTCTGAAAAATAGTGCTGTGGCTCGATGGATTGCATGGATCATATTCCATGCATTCAAAGCTGTACGTCACATGGCTGCTTCTGTATAAATGTCCAAACAATGTGACTGACATTATATTACCAGTTGCAACAAATAAATAACGTACAAAATCAACTAAAGCCGCACAACAACTAAAATTTCCTCCAGCAGAGACGAGAGAGATAATCTGCATAAAAAAGTGCTCTGGAAAAAAGTGTTCCAGAATCTCTTTTTCCCATCAACGAGTGACATGAGTCATACCATATTTAAAAGCAACAAAGACAGTGTAAGGCCTTACTAAACCGCATCAGCCCACATTAGGTTAATCTCCTTTAACTTAGCGAGCACAACTCACCGCCAGTTATTTTCTGCTGACTTTGTTGCTTTTTGTCTGATGGAATTTGATTTTTTTTTAACTACCTCTGACTTCTGTTTAATCTGTAGCTTTCATGAGCATCACTGGGTTATAGAGGCACTAAGTAAAAATAAGAATCCGTTTTGAATTAACTGAATATGTGCATCTGACTTGAAACATGAGACAAGTCTGTTTTATTATACTCAGTATGAGATCATGACAGGTCCGGTGTAAAATGTCAGGTATAGTACGGGGATGACACCAGCCTCAAGATGTTACTGACACATACATTTTTGTAACCACATGAAATTATTATCATCATTCTGAATCGAGTCCTTTAATAAATGAGGGGGACACTAAATTGGATCCACTAAAGTGTGCCAAAAATCTGGAACATTCCCTCTAATCACAGGAGACCCGCTGCAAAAAGTAGTTATTCAAAATATTGTGTTCATATTTTCATATAAATTGCAGTTAATATTGGCATCATAAATTTAAATGGTCAGGTGCACTGTGCCAGGTTTATCAAACTCATTTGTCCAAATGGGCCAGAATTTTTTGGAGCACACATTATTGGGTCAGACAAGCAACAAACAAAAGAACAAACAAACAATGGGTATTTCAATTAGCCTATTGCAGACTCCTTTAAACTGGTAAAACCACAGAGGTAACTCTATATTTAACAAGAAACCTCCACCAAGGAGACCATCAGTGTTCAACAGACAAACAACAGTTAAACAACAGCTAATAAATAAGTCTTATCTCTACAACCACTCCAGGATGTCTCAAAGAAACAAAGGTAGAAGTTGAAACTTATTTGAGACTCATTTGGCCACAGATATTGCTCTTAAGTTTCTGTAAGGAACTTTAGAGGTCTGAGTCTGTGAGGGTGAATAGCCTGTTTGTTGCCACCTTGTGAAACCAAAGATAAGACCTTCAACTGGGGTGTAACTGTTTCTACAAACGACACCAGCTCACCTATAAACATCACAGCCACTTACCAGTACAAGATGGTGTCTGAGGAATAAAACAAAACAAAAGTGGGTATTAACGTCTACTCACTACTATTGATATGAATGAGCGACTAATTTCACCATACCTAAACTGCATAAGATTGGATCTGTATTTCCCTGTGCAGCCAATGCTTCATTATGCAGAATGATGGCTGTTTTTTCTTCCACAGTGCAGCAGGTAACACTTACTGAAAATGCCCATGCTATATTATGTGCCCGGATTTAACCTCAGCATAACTGAAGGTACATAAACAATGTTTACCATTTTAAGAGTATGATTTTTATGACTTTCTTGCTGAGCGTTAAATGAGGCAAACAAAGTAGTTTAGCTTAAATTTACATACAAACTAGATCTCGCCTCAGTATTAAAGAAATGCCAGGTCCTCTAAGGCTCATGAATAAATCCACTAATCACTTTATTCATGTACACAAATGGAAAAGAAAGCCACTGGCACTGGCCATGGAAAAGTAGCACAGTTGATTGTGTTGTGATTAAACAAACTAACTATCCTTTGTTGATCTGTTTGGTAAAATCTGTGTTTTGGAAACTTTCTAGATTAATGTACCTGACACTTGGTACATAGACACACGAGAGATGTCTGTTGTTTCATTTGCTTCTGGTAAATACTTCATCTCATTTTACCAACATTCAGATTATTCCTGCCACCTTCAACTGGTTTTAACATTTTCTTGTCGTCAGGCTTATTGTGTCTGTTTACATTTTCCAATGTGCTTTAATAGTGCGTGGCTACAAAACTTCAGTCTTCTCCAGTTTGTAACACAGTACCGATGCTGACACATAACCCTGGCAAAGTTTTTGTGGCATTGTGAAACCGTGCAAAAACTGACACCCTCGAGAAACAGTATCATCCTCAGAAAAACAAAAGAGCTTCTTAATGCACAGTGTACAATCCTGATTTCATCCTGTACACTAATTGGCAATGAATTCAGTGCAATACATTTCCATCATAGCCTTTTTATGTTCACCTGCAGGCCCCAAAAAGCCCCACTGGAAGTGCGGGAGAGAAAGACAGCAATCCTCTTAAAAAGATCCAAACTGTCAGCCGGCTGCCATCTTATTGCCCTGGGATTTGACGATGCCGGGACAGCGTTCCCAATCAGTGCTGAGTTGTGTAAACCCTTTCTCGTTGACATAGCCACCCTGGTTCCCAGGGGCTCCATTACACACAGTGGAGAATGGGACCCTGAGAGCAGGAAGCCCACAAGAGTTATGAGGTCAACCGGCTCACTGCCGCTTAAACTGTGCTGGTAAGGCACGTGTTTGCAGAGGAGAGAGAAGAAAGAGGTGTTGGACAGAAAACACTTTGTGAAAAGGGAAGGGGAGCAGAAGGGAAAATATTAAAGGAAAGTCAAACAAATAGAGGGCAAAGCAAAAGTATAAAGGAAAAACAACATGAGCAAAGTGTCTTGTTGCCGGAGTTGAACAGTCTCTCAGGCTTTTCTTCAAGAAAAGGGCAGTGATGTGACATAAAAGACACCAAACCACCGAGCACCTGTTCTCTCTCTCTACACTCTTGTAAACTCTCCACCTCCAGGGACTGAGGCTGTGCACTTACAGCCCTTGCAGAGCCTTACAGCATTTGGTACAACTCTTGAAATCTGGATTATCTGCATTTTTAAAATCTTTTTTTATCAAACCATCTCAAAGGAAGAGGAAGTGATTTTGGCCCAAATGCCGACATGCTCTGGCGGATGATTTTTAGACTGTATATATGGGGCCTTTAGCATTGTGTAAACCAATCAAAGTGGCGTTTTGTACGATGTGTAGTGGTAATTCAAGGTTTTGAAATAGTGACTACTTGTGTTGGTAGCTTGAGGCAACTACCAACACAAAAACATCAGTTTACAATGGCTGAGAAAACCATGGCATTGTTATTTGACTTGGGAATGACAGTCAATTAACTGTGTATGCAATAGTTTTAAAGACAATCAATAGGCAAAGGAGGCCGGTGGGCAACAATCAACATTTACAACTTGTAGACATGTTTGCTCTCCCCATACGCTGTAAGCTAGGAGTTCCTGGTTTACATGATTCCCATATGTCCAGTACGCGATGTGATGTTGACATTGTTCATGTTCCTATTGAAAAAAAACGAAAAACTGTGATAATACTGTGATCCAGGCCTTACTATCAGGTCATCAGAACCAAAGAGTTTAGGATGGGTACACATTTTGGAGCAAGAGGCAATAGATCAGAAGACAGTGAGGGTTTTTCATTGCTACGTCAATGAGTTGCCATGGACTATTTTTTTTTTAAAAAGCCAGAGCTGGGAGTTGTTTAAGAGTCACGAGTGAGTGAACGCTGTCTCTCTTTCAAGAAAGGTAAGAGCAGTGTCTGGTATTTCAACAAACTGTGCACCTCTGTACAGCAGGCCCCTTTTTCACTGAGTCTGCAAGACTAGTCAAGTTTATTTGTATAGCACATTTAAATATTAAAGAAATTAAAAATGTGTATAATATATACAATGACTCATGAGAAGGAACACAAGAAAGTGTGAAGAGACCATAAAGTAGGGTTTACAAGAACACATTAAAATGGAATTTTAAAAAAAAATATATAAAATGCTGCTTTTAATGTTTATTTTTGATTCTGGGACAGCAACAGGAGTTGACATCATTGAGTGACATGAGTCATAACATATTTAAAAGCAACAAAGACAGTGTAAGGCCTCACTAAACCGCATCAGCCCACATTAGGTCAATCTCCTTTAACTTAGCGAGGACAACTCACTGCCAGTTGTTTTGTGCTGACTTGGTTGCTTTTTGTCTGATGGAATTTGATTTTTTTTTTTAACTCCCTCTGACCTCTGTTTAATCTGTAGCTTTCATGAGCATCACTGGGTTATAGAGGCACTAAGTGAAAATAAGAATCTGTTTTGAATTAACTGAATATGTGCATCTGACTTGAAACATGAGACAAGTCTGTTTTATTATACTCAGTATGAGATCATGACAGGTCCGGTGTAAAATGTCAGGTATAGTACGGGGATGACACCAGCCTCAAGATGTTACTGACACATACATTTTTGTAACCACATGAAATTATTATCATCATTATGAATCGAGTCCTTTAACAAATGAGGGGACACTAAATTGGATCCACTAAAGTGTGCCAAAAATCTGGAACATTCCATCTGATCACAGGAGAATCTCTGCAAATAGAAATGTAATGTTCTCCTGTTCTCTGCACTGTGACCCGAGGTTTTCTTTTAAGGGTGGTTTTGCTTTTGACCTTGGTGATTATTTAGACATAAAACATCCAGTTATAAACCTAATTCAGGAATTCTTGCAAATACATGTTTGACCAACCTTTTGTTTAGTCATTTTAACGGTTTTGTTTCTTGGATGCACTTTAAGCAAACCTGCACCATCTGGCGTCTGTCAGGCTGGGAGAAGATAATCACAGCAGAGTATTCTGAGGGATCATACTCATATAAAAATCAGGTAAACAAAAAACTATCCCATCAATCATCTCCCCGTCAATTCCGTTGACAGTAGAATATTGACTTGCATGTACAGTATATAATGAAAGTACATAGAATTTTCTAGGAGCGTCTGTGATTGTGACAAAAAAAAAATGAGACAACAATTACTCACAGCTCCACAAGCTTTGCAGCTATGAGCCTCATTTTTAAAATGTTGAAATGTAAATGACATCCAGCAGAGACGGCCGCATGCTTTATTGGATGTTATGAGTGTTGGGGTTGTCTTTATTCAATTATCTAATTCAGCAATTTTCAACCAGCCAGCTTCAACAAGCAACAGCAAGCCATCTGGCTTTCTCAGGGATGCCTTAAAAGTATTTTGACGTGGTTAACATAAATAAATGCATTGGAAATTGCCCCCAAAACCTAAAACTAGCTACAACATATGAACTTATGAATATTTCCCATTGATGGTAAATTCCATGTTGCTCTCTCTCATTAGAAACATTTTTACCTCTGCCCAGGATGTTATGTTATTACCAGCATTTGTTTGTTTGTCTGTGAACATGGTAACTCAAAACGTTGAGCACCATAAGGATGGTCATATAGCGGCAGGACTTTGAAAGCAGGAGGCTTATAGCAGAGGTGAGCTGCACATTAATGGAAACTGGCAGCCTTATATAGACTGCCACTAACAATAGCCACAAATATACTAAAATATATCTCTAAAGTAAATCATTTAAATGCATCTTATTTGTTGTACACTCTACATTAGAAACTTTTAATTGCTGCTGCTGGAGAGAAAAGAGGTAGGTGACCTGAACACTATCACACAGTTCATTACAGCATCTATTTCAGTCAGTCTAAGTCAGTCTTAGAATTTAGCAACTTTAAACATGCATTCATTATGCTGAACTAACAAATTTTTCTAAGTTTGTTTGTGTCTCTTTTACTAGTGCTGCAAAATCAATTGTGCTGCAAATACAAATGCTAATGATGCTCTCAAACGAAGACAATGAAATGTATGCTAACAATTATAGCAGTGCTATTAATGACCTTCATTACAAGCACAAATGAAACTTTTTAGTAGGGATGAGCCATGGCCCAAGGAAGTTGTAATTCAATTTTGGGAGAGATGTGGATGTAGATTCAGGAATGTTTTCGAACGATTTTTCAATATTGTGAGATATAATGCCCTGCCCTGGTAGAGACTTGTGCTCTCCAGTAATTTAGACTGGGATGACTTGATATTTTGAACATCCTGAAAGGGGGCCATGACTGAGCGACACTGATCTAATCGCCTTGCATCTAAACATAAAGGTCATTCTACAACATAGCTATACCTGGTGACATATTCATTGTACTATGTCAGGGGTCTGTGAGTTCCAACACACACACACACACACACACACACACACACACACAATCATACACGCATGCAGAGACTGCCACAAGAGGAGCCGACCTGCTCATTATAGTGCTCTCTACCAAAAAAATAATTTGTGCTCACACAGACATTCAGTCACACACTGAAACCACTGGGACGAATGTGGGGCTCAGAATCTTGTCCAAGGACACTTTGACATGCAGCTGGAGCTGAGGATCAAACCACTAAGTCCTAATTACCAGTTCTCAACCTGTCATCAAAAGGCTACCAGCAGTAAGTGCCCAGCAGTTAACAGCAAGTTTAATATGGCTGATAATTGCCGTGCCTTCACCCGAAGATGCTGAGATAGTCTCCAGCCGCCCCCCCCCGCGACCCCTAACAGGGTAAGCGGTAGAAAATGGATGGATTGCAGTCCATCACAGAGGTGAACTGCTACTGATACACAGATGTGATTATTTCAGCGGAGAAGCCATCTGACTGACCGTGAACGAGTAAGTCACATGAGTCACTGGGTGAGTTTCTGTTCGAATTACTGTGTGAACAACCTAGTAATTCATAATTTGAAAGACAGGCAAAGAAATGTGCTTCTACAAATTAAATGTGGCCCTGTAGAACTAAAAGAACAAGCTGTAACAAATGACCACAGGACACAGCTTTTAATTCAATAAAAACATGTTTCTCTGGTTGTAAGTCGTGTCTCAGGAAAGTAACAAAAGGCTTGGAGCAGTGACACCCCAGACAGCAGTTCACTCCGTGAAAAGTGCTAAAAGACGATACCGTTGCCCTGACCGAGCAGACAGCAGGTCAAACGTGTTACTGATCGCGCTCCATGATGGAAGGAGGCGCCCTGCATCTGCTGTGCTTGCATCAAGACAAGGATTCAGAAGGACACCGTTGTTTTAAAGCTCACACGTGCACCGGGCACTTACAAACACACGTGCACACGCATGCATGCAGGCACACACCTGTACAAACACAAACATTCATAAGGTTCGGCACTATCTTCTTTCAGCAATGTGCCAGATGGCGTGCACACACTGACAGCTCTCGAACAATAGAGAGGAAATGTATCCTAGATTCAAAGGCTTTTTCATTATCCTTCCTCATCCTCCCCAGTATGCAATAGGAGCACACTTGTGCACCGGATGAATTTTTTTTTTTTTTTTTTGCCTTCGGGTACAATGTGACCGTCAGTGTGTCGTTATAACAGTCAAAATGCTGCCAGAATGGTTTTCTGTGAATGGAAAAATGGAGCCAGAGAAGCAGTCAAGGAGCTTCCATCTTGTACAGATCTGCTGTTAAGGAAGCTGGGCACGCCGGTGAGGTGATTTTTACAGTTACACGGCTAATCTTTACATCCAGGATCTAGAGCACAATAAGGTTACACAATGAGGATACAGCTCTTTTAGGCAGCTGAACTCCCGCTGAGCTATTTCCACTACAGTCCTGCCACTGCAGTGGGTGGACGTGTGTCGAGAAAAAGGTCAGAGGAAGAGACACTGAGAGGCTGGCGCATTAAGTCTTGAATCCATCCTTCTCACTACGAAAAGAAGAGCTGTGTGAATCACACCGACTTCTGAGATGGAGGTGTTTTGTGCGTGTGCTCATCAAGCTTTTTGACCTCCATAAGAAACCTCGTGGTTTGGGAAGATTTACATCCCATATCATTTGCTTTGTTAAAATCATACTTTAGAACATAAATTTACCAACAAACTAACATTCACTGTTCAAAGTGGAAAAAATGAAAACAAAGTAAATAAATGTGTTTGTCTCCTTTGATTTCCATGGTGTTATGAGGATTTTATTTGTTTTTTTACTCTAAACTATTTCTATAGCAGAATGCCAGATTGGAGTAATTTTCTTAATGCCATAACGGCCCACACACTTAAGCGTTTACCTGCAGAGAAAATAGACACTTTGCAGGAGAACCATGGCTTTGTTTACATTAGGATGCCACAAACACAGTTTGTTGGTACACAGTGGTTTAACACAGCGGGATCAAAATATCATTAAATACAGATAAGAGGATTTTCTTCACACCATGCATTTGTATATGATCTCAGAAATCATTGACACACGGTCGTTCTTTTAGAAAATCTGATGCTTTGTACGGAAATGGTCTACTTAATGGTTTATTTATAGTCCTGCTCTACAAACAATACTACACCACTGTACGTCTGTGAGTTTTAACCTGCAGGCATGCACAGCCCTCTGGTGTATTCATGCCATCTACTGTATATAACCTCAGCACAAGAGCAATGATTGACAACCCACACAGGACCTTTAACACGGCTTATGGGAGCACATCGGTTAGTTTTCCATAGTAAACAGTAAAATTAGATCTGAAATATTGCTGTTGTGTGTTAAAGTAGCCGGCTATTCATTGTGGCCCTGTTGCACAAGGGCCATGATTAAGTTCCCGAGCTCAATTGGTATTTTGATTTGTTCACTGTAAACGCATGAATGAGAAATCTGAGTATGTATGATGACTGTTGTGTGTGTGTCGGTCGGCACTGTGACTTGCACCTGCCTGACAGGCCAGGATATCCAATAAACCACCTGACCCAAATGGCATATTTTTCTGTGTTATATTAGTGCAGCAATTAGACGAGAGTGGGCGGTGTGACACTCTCCAAGGTGCTGATCCTGCAGCTCGCTCGCCTTCCTCTTTTTCTCTCCCTCTCACCCACAACGGAAAGATCTGGGCTAAATCAATAGACAAAGTGCTCCAAACAGTCTACCTGTTTTTTGGGTTTTTGTTTTTCATCAAAACAATTAACCCTTTCATGAAGATGTGAACCTTCAATCTTGTTCTCTCTTTGTCACACACAAATATTAATCACTAAGGTCACTGAATAAGGCCACTCAATAAAACATTTACAACAACATGCTACATCATTTAAATTATTGTTTATGCTGTCCTAAGCAGTCAAGAGTGTTCAGCCCTGTACACTGGCGAGACTAAACAACAGCTCCACAGGTGCATGGCACAACACAGACGAGCCAGCTCATCAGGACAAGATTCAGCTGTACATTTGAAGGACAAGGGACACTAATTTGAAGACAATAACTTACACATTCTTGACCAGAACACCTCACATGAATGTAAGTCACACCTCAAAACGACTCATTAATGAACTACGCCTGACGTGCAAACACAGAGAGGGTCAACAACTCAGGTGACCACCTCCACGGTGTAATGACCCTACCAGACGTTAGATACTGGGAGCTCCCCACTAAATGTTTAGAACTGAAGAAGCCTTTAGGATAAGAGGTGAAACATCTTCAAAACCAAGTACAAATGCCTTCAACTCAACCTGGATGACTGAGAACCCACACAAACAGTGATACTTGTGGCATCAATGAAAGATGAAGGCCATTTTAACTGCATGTCTGAAAGGCAATCAGACCCAGTTAGACACAGTATACAGTAGCACTGAATGGTTAAAGGCAGACGAGAGAAATTGAAATCCTAACAGCACGATCACTGGCTCTAACACTGCAGGGAGAGATTTGTCAGTTACAATGTAAAGAGCAGAATGATGAACTGGCCATTCACCATGTCTGTTTTTTGTAAAAAAAACGACGAGTAAGCTTACAGAAGAAAAACCATTTCGGAAATTGCCAGACATAATCTAAAAAACTGGTATCACTGTGGAGATAAGAAAAGGAAGAATTTAGAAAACTTTTGAACAAGAAAGCTCTGTGTCAAAGTGTCTGCAAGAAAAAAAAAGCTATCAAAGACTTTTTCCCTCTAATATTGAGCTGTTAGCTCAAGTCTATAAAGTCCTGTCTGCCGGCTGTGGCGCGGCACTCTGAAAGTATAACCTTTTCAGCTCGGCTATTAGTTTGTCAGATCATCTATTTTGAGATGAAACGTCTACCATTTTCCTGTAAAATATCAGATTTATTTCTATGATTATTGAAATGAACAAGTTCACTGTTGTAGGTCAGTGCAAGAACACAGACAGATTCTGCAAAACTTGTTCTGACTGAAGAAAAAAGACATGTCATCTATTTATCTACATACATACTATGACTTGACTATTAATTTCTCAACTCTGCCCTGAGATAAGTTCAGTACTGTTCCATCACTATCCTTCAGCTCTGTCACATCATATCTCCGATGTTAGAATCAGAAATCTTTGATGACAAGATTTACTGCAAACCAACTCACGCAGCTCTATGAAAGTCTTCTCGGATCATGTCAATATATTCAGCCTGCTGGATTCCATTAGCACATGAGCACTTACCAAGCTGCCATTGCAAAAGTATAAAATGAGCACAAGTTTAAAAGTTTCAAACTTTTAAAACAAAGAAGTAGATCTGTGAGCCCACAGCGATTCAAACAAAGAAGGAACTATGCTACTATGTATGTTTCCATCTAGATGAAAAGAAATGTGCTCTAATTAAACACTGACCTTTATAAAACACATTAGAATTGTGTAAAATGTGCATACACGGGGCTGATTGCAAACTACATGAGCGCTTCCGGTTGTCTTACAATATGTCCACGACTACACACACACAATATGGTATTGAGAATTTGGAGATATGTTAATGTGCAACTCCAGATCCAACGTGATAAGCCCAGTTAGGACATAGTAAGGCAAATATTGTAAATATATAAGCTGTGTCTCGTGGTTAAAGCCTATAGACAAAGCATATTGCACACCGGAAGCCAGAATAGCAAATCCAACAGATGCTGATAACAATTAAAAGGAAAAGGATGAAGAAGTTCATCATCTCTCACCTACTCTCAAATTTTACCCAACAAAAGCAGGCTTCTGGACATAGCACTAGAAAAAAAAAAAAAACAACAAAAAAAAAAAAACACCACTTGAGGGTACATCCTGTGTAAACAACCACTTCAAAGACAGTGTTTTATGGCAGTGTACACAACTTCAGAAGCCTGTAATAAGAGGGATGTGAAAACAGCCAGAAACTGGGAATTGCTGAGTCATTAAAAATGCAACTCGATTGCAACACCGGATATGTGCCAAGCAGGAATAAACACATGCAGAGCAGGTTCAGCAATGCACAGAAAGATTACAGAGAGTTCTAAGGTTGGGCTGCACAAGGACTGGTTGCCACCTACAGCTGACATGCATTGCTATTAAATATGGTGTCAATCAATCCGCCGCCTAAAACAATTCATTCAATTTGTTGACAGTGATCCATGAATTGATGCACTGATGTGTCCCCACCAGATTTCTATAAGAACATGACGTTTCACTGCTAAGGTGACCTGACAAAATGTCTGCCCAGACATAAATTTAACATGGCTAAGCTTTGTTTATTGTTTGGGGAAACAAAGTATTTACAGACATCATCGTTCATCATCATTAAAGGTAAAAATGTACCACTGTTATGTGTCGGTGGGGCTGCTCAGTGGTGTAAAGAATGAAACTGCTCTCATACAATGTCGGTGGAGCACACATTACAAAACACATTTGCATACATTTAGAACACTAATATTACAAAATGTCACGTGTAAAGAAAGATGAGTTCTCTGATTCATGACTGTTATTGTAAGGGTACTGATTTCTTTTCATAGAATTAAAGAAAAAGACATGTATGAGAAGGGTTATGCATGATTTCTCAAAAGTAGCTGTTGTTATGTGACCTCAGAGCCTCACATAGTGAGGCAGCACCTTCTCTGTTGATACTGACACGGGAACAACGCTGCTGCAGCCTTCGAAATGCAGGAGACAATTAGCTGCAGAGCTGCGGAGATTCACTGATCCCCTGAGAGAACGACCAGGAGTCGTTCTTATTCCTGTCACACAGCCCTCAGCTCAACAACACACCCCTCACACATACACCATACCGAAGGAATGGACAGAAGCCTGAGCAGTGATTCAGAATTTTTACGCCCGACACAATAACCAATTAGACAGACGGGTCAAGGAAGAGGTGACGACACAGAACGGCAGCAGGGGGCTTAAAAGATTTGCTCTCTGTTTGTGTGACTGATGCTGTTTCTTGCCATCCTGCTGTTACAGTTTAGCCTCATAACCTTGTAGAGTTTTTATTTGCCATTCAGCTGCCACTGACTTACTGACAATTTACAAGACTGCCAAAGTACGTCTGAAGCCTGAAGAACACACCTTGATGCTGGAGCCGCAGGTCAGAGCTGGATATTCCACTAGGAACAGGACTCAAAGACACAGCCTGGCTCCGCCCCCTGCCCTAGTGTGGGTTCGATTCCTTTTTGGACACAGCAGCCATGCCTGCTTCCTCTTATGGTGTAAGGGGCAAACAAAACAAACAAGAGAGCAGAGAGCAGTGCACTCCCCTGATCACTGGTGTTTGCTGAGGTAGGAGCTGAAAGGGAAGATTAAAAGAACAGATAAGACGAGCAGTTTGAAGGACGGAGAGGTGGTTCGATAGGATTCTTTAAGAGTGGACTGGTAAAGTATTCAGTTTTTGCTGGACACCTCAAAATGCTCGTTCCTATGGATACTTTTTTAGGCTATAACCACTGTATCCTATATCAACTAATTTTAAATTCACCTTAATTCAGTACAGTTGGCTACCGTACACGACAAAAGTACAATCAGTACTCCTGGATCCAACGACTACACTTCTGCGAAGAAGGATCCACAATACAAAATACAAAGTACCCCTTTAAAGGTTGTCCACAAGTGGTCTCCATTTGCAGATCAATTTATCTTGTGTTACAATATATGACAGTTGCAGTGAATGAAAAGGAGCCCCATGTTTTCATGGTCCATGTGTATGTCTTGTGTCGAGGTCAGACGTAAACATTCAGAGAAAATGGAAGATTTGCAGCTAAACTCATGTACCTGACTACCTGAGGAAGAGTGACAATCCACCTAAGACGACACTTCATTTGGGGCAGACACCTCAAGCACAAGTCTTTCAATTAAAAGCTCCAGTACCCTTGATAATTGCATCACTCTCACTGCACACTGACAGGAAGGGAGTCTTAAATGGCAGCTGACTGCTCAGGTCTATATGTGGTATCAAACCTCTAACAAAACAAGCGTTCACCAGGGGGAGGGCGACTTACACATACAGAATCTGTTTAATCCAGATGTACACAGCATCAGTTTTTTTCACCCGGTCACAGTCAGGCTTTATGAACATTCCCCATCATTCTACTGCTTCAATATTGAACAAAATGTCAAATCAACAAATGATTGTGATGTTCCAGACATTTCCACGGGGCTTGGCAGAAGTCGGAAAACCAGAGATGGGTCCTTATACGACTCCAATCCATGTAAAGAACAGAGTAATTATTGATTCCTCCAGCTGGTAATTGACTCTTAGATACATTCTCTGTTTAGCGTGCTCTGCTGTAGAGCGGGGAGGTAGCACAACTGACGTACAAGATATATTAACTAGTGTCTCGTTAATGCATTAAACCATCAACGAAAAGCAATGGTTGTCTTTGCTATCACCATTTGGACGAGCGAAATATCAAACCTCCATTAATGCATGGAGGGGATAAGAACTGATGCTAGTCTTCAAAATAAACTGTGAAGAAAGCTGTCCCTCTTCGGGTAAAGGCCTACAATGTTTTTATTGGCAGGGATTAATACATGACAGTATCAGAACACCAAAAATGTCTCACCTGTTGAATGGGCTGCCACAGGACGCCCTCTGAATTTTTATGTAATATGAACATGGCAAACATTATGTTTGCTTTAAAAACGTAATTTTGAGTCTGCATGCTGATCTTAAGATTAGCATAGCTGCTAGCATGGCTGTGAATTCCTGAAATTGTTTGGCTAAGGAGTCACATGGTTTTGGTTTTGGAAATGCTAACGCTACTTTGAATCACATTCAGTACCACTTTAGAAACCTGCACTTATTCTTCACTGCATTTGTGACAAGTTGCAATGACAGTAAGGAGTAATCCACTTCCAGGTTAAACATTTCATTTACACAAGGTTCATGTAGCAGCCAGTAAGATAAACTTAGATGATGCAGAGCTCTGTAAATTGTTCGATTGCTCTGTGATCTACTAGTAATGCCGCGGGACTTGGGTAGAGGGAACAACTGCGCTGCTTCCTCATTTATTACAGATGAGTGAGCACAAGAGCTGCGATGTGTGGTCTCTCCTCATTCTCTCACCAATATTCCCCATTTTTAAGGGCACATTCAATCCTTAAATCAGATCCTGTCATAGTGAGTTTTTTTATTAGCATATGTTAATAATTTATCGACTGCAAGTAAAAACGTGATTATTTTTCTGTGCCCTGAGTACTGTCCCTAGGCATTCCTCCCAAATCCCCACAGCCTCCACCCTTTCTTCATTGCTTTGGATGCTTTCCAATTAGCCTGTATGTTGTCCGAAATTTGAAATTCCATAGCAGAATAATAAAAACACCTAAAATCACTCCCTGCTGCACAAAACACATACATTACTGCAAGCAGAGTAATAACTGAGGCTACCTGGATGAGTGTTCAAACATAATCAGCTCAGAATTCCTGTTTTTCTGGAAGCTAGTCTCTGCATAAGTAATATTGTTTAAAGTAATTTAAAAGAGTAGATAAAACTGAAACTTCAAAAGACAGAGGGACAAAAGTTTGCATTCTGAAACATGTGTCCCAGAGGAAATTATTGTCTAGGATGAGGCAAATGTCACTGATTACATAAACCACTATGCAGTCTTCTCCAACATTATCTAGATATCTCATTATAAGCACTTTCATGGTGATTTATCCCCACAAGAGCAAATTAAATTTAATCCAAGTATTCAGATAGGCCTGCAGGAGACGAGGGTCAGGCATCTCTGAAAAGTCAGAAGTCGCTGACTAATTAACCAGTGACAGCAGCAGAGCCGTACACACACAGTATCAAGCACAGTTCAGGAGAATGTAAATGATGTACAAGATGAGTTTTATCAAGTCTTCCCATAGTCACACATCTTTTCCCACAGAATGAACTCATCACCTGCAAATAATCACTCCTGACTCTGCCCAAACCTTAATGGGACGCTAATTCAACTAAAAACGTACAAAGTCTAAATCAATGATTGCAATTTGATGTGCCTTTCTTTACTGTAATGACACCTGTTTGCACTCAGTCTAATAACTGAGGTGATCACTAACGATGCTTTCAAGGGCCCGTCTTTCTGAGGCATGATAGAACACTCTTCTGCTAAAAATATTAAACAGCAAAATGATGTCTGGAAGCCAACATTGATGCATGCTAACTAATAAACAATATTGAAATATGAAATAAATGGAATATTTAGATTTCTGAGTTAGGATAATTGACCTTGAGGATATGTGAATTTGTGGAGTCAATCTGGATTCTGACATCACTGCTTATTTTCATCTGTTTTAAGATGAACGGCTCTGCACAGTAAAGTCATGTCAAATGGATTTTATTAAATGAATAGAAGCTATGGTATTCCATATTTAACATCTCTTTTACCTCTTTTCACCTTGAATTTTCAGATTGATAGAACAATCAGTACTTCTCTGGATTAACTGGTTACCATGGCTGGGTAACTCTTTACGTCAGTGGACTAGTATAGTTGCTCCTTCAGATGAGACACACACAAAAGAAAAAAACACAAATGTTGAAAAAAAAAAAACACTTGGAGAGATATTACAAAAACCAGATGGCGGATTTTTGCCCAATAATGGGAACTCTTATGATATATAATCGCCTGTTTGAGTTGAAAGATGTGTAAGTTTCTTCATTCACAGCCCTGCTGCCGTGAAACCCTGCCAACCACTTTTCTGTTAAGTGGAAAGGGATGTATTGAAAAATTATTGATGGCTCGCTCCTATCAGAATTTTGCCAAAATCACTTCAGCTGTTAAGGTCTTGCTAAGGAAAGGCAACCTTTAATTTTCAATGTGCTCGGAGGAACTGCTGGCCAAAAACTCAATACAGGAGTATAAGTAACCAAAATGTGCTCGTTTTGGGCGAAAATGACCGAGCAAGTCATTGACAGATGTCAGAGTGACTGTAAAATGGAAGCTCACTAAATTGATTTAAAACAGCTTGAGTAAGCATTTAAACTTAATGGACAGCTCTCAATTTTTCAGTTATATCAAATTTGCTGTTGTAGAATATTTTTTGTTTGTTGTTTTTACTATGTAATAACACATGGTCTGGACACAACAGTTGCATTCACAATTTCTATTAGTTTGTTAAATGCACCATCTAATATGTCTCTGTAATTTTTCAGACCCTTGTCCAGAAAAGACTCATCTTCCTCTTTTTTTTAAGACAATAGCTATGTTTACATGGACACAAAAATATTCAGAATAAAGGGCTGATCAAGATAAAAAAAATGCTTCATGTAAACACGTCAATTGGAAGATTCTGATCTGATTCGGCTCATTCAGAAAGAAATTATATTCCGATCGAGAGGGGTGGTTTATGCTGATCCTTATTCCGAACCGCATCCACGTACACACTTATTCCGATCGCGACTTCCTGTTTGGGGTAGAATCACCCTCACTGCGCATGTGTGCCGCTCATGTCCTCCCGATCTCTCATCCTGTAATGCGGGAGCATTATGCATTGCTGAGCCTGTAGCTTTGTCACGGAGAACAGTAGAAACAAAAGTAGAGCTTTCAGAATCTGGCGCAGGTCCATTCTTTGCGAGTGCCGAGTTTTAATTGCAGGGAAAAGTGTGAAAGTGCAAAGTGTAGCCACATTGGCGTTTGTTTACAGCACAGGTGGAAGTACAACTTCTTTTTCTGTGGTTATTTTAGGTAAATTAAACAAATCTGCGCATGTCAAAATGCTGCTATTTTGATTAAAGCCTTGTGCATGTATACGCACGTCATGATCGGATTATTTGAGTTAGCGTCCATATAAACAGTGGATTCGGAATTTCCAATCCCTCCGATTTTTAATCTGATGAAGAAATTTTGTGCATGTAAACATAGCTAATGTTGCTTAAGTTATTTTGAAAGTCTAAACTTTTTGTTTTTTAACATATTTCAATCAGGCTTCAGCACTGAATTTGAATTCAGTGACTTTGATTTCGCTGCCGGATATATTAATGCAGTAGGGGCAGCTCTTTTCAAAGTGGAGTCTTGAGGGGTAGATCCAAGGTGTCCTCTGCAAAAAAGGGGGATCGGGACACAGTGACAAAATGATAATGACTGCCTTTGGGTTTCATACCATTTTTAATCAGATGAGGTACCTTTTGACAAAAATCTTTTGTAACAAGGGTCTTTGGTCTAATGTGTACGAGTTGTGAACAACGGCTCTCTGATATTCTTGCCTTAAATAATACTCGAGGCCTAATCCCAAAAAGTGTTGTGATACCATGCGAAATGATGTTATTTGGCCCACATGGCTGTGATCCGAATAGAAGATGCCAGTAAAGAGGTGAGCTGTGATCTCCTCTTTAAGGTAGGGCGAAACTAAAGAGTCATCTAATCTAATCTCATCTAAACTCAATCTTAAGAAGAAACGCGATCGCAAATTTTACATTAGTTCATTCTTCCTGCCCCTTCATGCCTTTTCCTCTTTCCTGTCTGTCCCTCTCTGTCCGCTCTGTCACTCACCTCTTTCTAAGCCCTCGCCTCTCACTCTGCTGCATTATCCTCCTTCTTCTGGACAATTTATGAATTTTTAATCCAAACCACCCGTGACTGTTGTGCAGATGGATGTGCTGCCATCTTAATCCTTATTTTAGATTTGCACTGAAATGTACCTGAACTACGCAAGCACTGGGAGAGCAATGAGAGGAGGATAAAGGTAACATCCATGAATGTAATGAAAGGATAAGCTCTAAACTAAGTGTATGATTAGTAGTTCTTCTTGTGTAGTAAAATTAAAGTCATGTTAGCATCACAGATGCATCCATCTGGTCTCACCTGGAGCTTACCCATCCATCTTCTCCTCCGCCTCCTCCACTCTCTTCAGTCTTGTCAAAGCCCACCTGATACCCACTCATCCATCCTCTCCTCCCCTGAGTGAGGAGAGAGGAGCTCACTCTGCACACGTAAATGCTCGGCTGAGGGACGGCCATCAGAGCGATGAGGGTTCAGTCAGGCAGCAAGGTCACGCTGACCTCTCTTGAAGTAGAAAATACACACGGCCTTGTGGGATACACTGTCCCGTCTGCAGCAGTAATGGCAACTGGCTGAACGCTGCAGCTGAGGATTTGATGCACAGTGGATTTTTTTCTTTCATCTGAAACGACCTTGCTGGCAGATGCGGGTTGGGGAAGCTGGGTTGAGGCTGCACAGACGAAAGGCATGTTTTTGTTATACCGATCATAACCTCATCCTGCGCATGTGCCCACCTCAGCCCACTGTGTTTAAGCTGCTCGCGTGCTGGCCATCTCTTACAGGCACCCACAGGGAGTCAGGCTCCTGAAAACTGGGCTAACACAGACCGTTAACCCCATTTAAACAGAGCCAAACGCTTTAAGTACTAACAATTCCCGAGGCGAAAACCAAACTGGGGCAAAGGAAGCCACAAGTCGAGAAGAGTCTGACGCAGAGCAAATCTTCTGTGTCACTTATAGTTTCCTTCTCAATATGCAGGGGAGTGTTGCCGTCATTGTTGTAACCACCGTCGCTGATGAAAATGTGTCTGAAGTCACTCAGGCAGAAATGCTAACAGACAAGGACTTCCTTTCTTTCCCACTCTCTATTTTATATTCAATGTCATTTTTAAATTTTTGGGGCTTCTAGTTTTATAATCTATCATTTTTATTTGTCTCAGCATGTATGTGTTTTCGATTTAAACACTTTGACCTTTACCCCACTAATAATCCTAACCATTAATGCTTTTTATATATTTCATTAAATGTATTATTTCATCCATAAAACATGGAAAAACACAACTTCTCAAAGCCCAAGATGACCTCTTCAAATAGCCAGTTTAATTAATTTGTTACTTTAATGTAACATGAAGGAAAGTCTGTAAGATTTAATAAGCTGGAACCATCAAATGTTTCACCACCCTGCTCTGATTAATAAATAAAAAGGCATTAATAATCATTAATTAAAAAAACTAATAATTTTTCAGATTTATCAATTAAGCAATCCTAATGCAACAACAGCCTTCTGTTAAAGTCTGTTCAGACCGATGGTCATGAACTGGTTGTAAGAGTTCAGAGGGTTTGTCATGTGCGGCAATAGTGTGTGTATTTGTGTGATGAGTGTGTGGAGTCACTGTTGGGCTGCCGCAGAGCTTGGACAAACACCAGCTTGACGACAGCAGCTGGAGAATAGTGATGTAATAATCTTGTTGCCATGGAGACCAGTGGTTCCCCTGCATCTCCAAAAATCCAAGGGCGGTGGAAAGTCACTGGGCTGGCTGGGACACAGAAAATACCTCATGGATATTTGAAGTGCAGTATATCACTTGGTTCTGCTCAGGTTGTTTTAAGACTCAGCACTAAAAGTATGGACCATTACAATAATTGATGGGGAGTCATGATTCTCTAAATCTTTCTTTTTGATTTGACATTGAATTTTAGCTGACAATTCGATTCAAAATTGTAACTTTTTCAGCGCTTACAGTTATACCACGTTTCCGATACAGGAACTAGACAGGATCTGAATCTGAAGGAATTCTCAAAGCTGATAAGGTTATTTTACAACGGATTTGTGTGCTGTTTTGTGGCACACACACTGAAATGAAAAAATGGCTGTTTCTGCCATTTCTGAGTGTCACTAATGAGTTATTACCTTTGCATAAACAACTTCACTGAAACTAACACGAGGCCAAGCACATCAGTGTGACTTTCTACTCTGTCACGCCAAAAAAACTGTGTGGAGCTACCCGGCACATAATGTTAGGAATAACAGCACAGCTGGGACTCTGCTTCCTCTCATTCACTTATTTACATGCACGCTCGCTGTCAGTAAATCATTACCCCTGGCAAGGACGTTATTTTTAACCAGTCTTGTGTGGTATCAGTCTAGCATACGCTATTTTAGAAAATTCATTCAGAATTTTTTTCTGCATGTTCTTGACAGCACTACAGATGACCTCAGCCAAGGAGGTTATGTTTTCATGTTTGCGCTTTTGTTTGTCTGTCAGTTAGCAGGACTCCACAAAAACTACTAGATGGATTTGACGAAACTTGGTGGGAAGGGAGGCGAATGAGTTGTAAAAAATATTACATTAAAAACATTACAGATGCAGGAATTTGTTTTATTTATAGCAGCCCAGAGGTTTGTGCTCTTTGAGTGTTTTCTAGTTTTGTCTGTTGGACATGTGAAAGACTCATGAGATGCAGGAGTGGAAAGAAAGAAAACCCCAAGTTCCTGCTTTTGATTTGAATTGAATTGAATTTGAATGCTCTGTAACCCTTTACAGTTAGTGTACATGAAACATTAGTTTATGCAGTAAAAGGCATTTAGCATAGTTTTGATTTCAAAATAATTTAATTTCTTAAAACCACACTGTTTGATGTTATTTAAGGGATAAATGTTTTTCACGTTCACAGAAAGGGCCATAAAGAGTGTTAATAAATGATTAATAATGGTCAATTCAGGTTGATAAATGCTTTGTTACGGTTAGGTGGTTGGCTGTGTCCAAATGATTTTCATTTTATATTTTAACTGTTAGTTCATTGGCATTGCTATGTTAACCAATTTGAATGATATGATTATAAACTATTAAATAAGTACCTTAGTTAACGTGAAGAATGGTATTGGTTAGGACTGTCAAATGATTACGTTACACATTAATGAAATGCTTATTACTGTATTAAGTAATGTTCATTAATGTACCCTTAGTTTGAAGTGTTACTCATTATAATAATTTTTCAGTTTCAGAGTGAAACTGATGACCTGCCGTTGTTACATGCTGCAAGGACCAACAGATTAAAAAACGTCTTGCTTTAGATGTACAAGAAAGATATTGGTTTTCTTATACAAGAGCTAGCTAGCTTCAAGCAAAACCTCCATAACCTTGACAGCTTCTGCCCTGTTGTCAAAACAGCTGTGCTGGAATCGCCCAAAGCCTCGAACAGAGAGATCAGTGCGTAAACCCTCCAATCAAACAGCCACTTAGAATTTGTTTATGGGAGAATTCTTAGAAAAACAGAAAGCCTGCATTTCAATTGAGTTTCTTCTGTCTTCCATCACATTAATCATGTAGAGCAAATGTGAATGGAGGAAAGTTTTCACAGAGAAACGCATCAGCAGCCTGTCTATTATGTGCTCTGCAGAGTCAGTTTTCCGCCCTAAATGAGGCAGAGAAGCTCTTCATTCTTTTAATATGGATGATTTGAGATGCAGATGAGGCTCTGTGGAGAGACAGAGAAAAATAACCGAAAAGTAACTCAACAGGAAAGAAAGGGAGGGGGGAAAAGAGTTCACAGTAGTCAACATCCCATCATCAGTTAATGCTTCGTAATTGTTTGAAAACATGGAAATTAAGTACTGTCCTTGCCTTGATGTCTGCAGTGCAGAAAATAAGCTTTGGATACAATTAAATGTCGGTTTTCATTGGAAAGGGGGAGTGTGTGAAAAACAAATCGGATAACAAAAATGCTTTAACAGTAATGTTTTTAAAGATACATTCTATTATAAAAAAGGAGTATAGAGTATAGAATAGAGTTTTCGAAAAACAAACTTTAAAACACAGGAGCTCTGGTGAAGCAGTGTAGAGATGAAGTGCTGCCCTGGATTCAGGAAAATGTTTCGACATCATTTCACTTTTGACTTGAGTCTTCACCCCAAGAGCCAACCTCACCAGCTATAATTTGCTGGAGTTATTATTTTCCTGCCTGGGTTGCGGAACTTACAGGTCTGGATATTTTTCTCCCTCAACAATAAGTATCTCCCCGACAGTTACAAAATCAGAGAACAACAGGCGTCTGTTTATACGCAAAATTAGGTTAACTGGTGTCCATCCTTGGCCATCCCTGCCTTGCAGTCAGCACTCAATGTTTAAGGCTCTGACTTTTCTCAATCAGTTTCTAACTTCTTCTAAGCAATGGATTCCTTTGCACTGGTCATAATAATGTATGGCAATATTTAAATCAATAAAATGATGGTTTATGGTCATCTTACAATGCCAGTCAAAACCTAAGGCTGCATGGGGTTCATCTGACACGTTAAAACTAAACTAAGCATTATTCTTCTGAACTTTGACATTTTTAATCATTTAACAAACTAATAAATAACTAAGCAGAGTTTTAAGATTTTAAAGAAGGTGACACAAGGATTTTAGATGGAATCCTTTCCACATGAAAGATCCCCCCCGGTTTAAAACCCTCAAACAACTATAAATTGACCTTAAACCTCTCAAACCTTACACCTTCTGACTCCTTTTTTGATCGTCCAAATGCATACTTTATACCGTGACCACTGCTGCTCAGATGGCTGCTAATGAGAGAAGGCTTTTATCTGATTGTGCTTTGTCATTGTGGATGCATCTATTTCAAAACTGTTAAATATAGTAGAGTAGGTATGCAGTCAAACGTATGCAAAAGTGTCTCTTTGTATCATAAGGAAATCTATTTGTTTGACATTCATGCATATGGAAAATGTAGACTTACAGTAGACTTGCTACTCAATATGTAATGTGTTGTCCGATATTTGTAGCAACAAATTATAAATTACTTTTAATGGCTCAAAGCTCAAAGCCTTCACGTACAACTTTTGCACTTAGAAAGAAGAGCTTGGTTGAGAATTTCCAAAATAGACATTACACAGGACAGTATGTTGCACAAAATAAATGCCAGGAGTTTTATGTGAAGATTGCCAATATTTAAGTGCACATTAGACTCTGGTGATGAATCCGTCTGAGTGAGTCACTCTCGTGGTGTCCTTATCTTTGAAGACAGACAGAGAGAAGAAGAAAGAGCTCCCACAGCTCAGACAGACCTGTGTTCTCTCTTCCTCCTTCTAGTTTTAAGAAACGCTCTCTCTCTCTCAGTCTGTTTGCTATCAGGGATCCGACTGCTTTTCGATGCATGAAGACGTTGAAGAGTAGAGAACTTGAGAGTGATGACGAAAGGCAGATGAGAGACACAGAGCGAGACATAAGGGAAGAGACAGCAGACTGATTGTGTGTTTGCATCTGCATGGATGAGTGCCGAGGGAATGAGGCAGGAGGACAAGGAGAGGGCTCTTTGGCTGGCACTCATCTGAAGTGTCTACTGTTGTGTGTATGGAAGCGAGCCGATGATGACTCCAGTCACCCACAGTTAGAGAGGGGACAAGCGAGAGCGAGGCAGGGTGCTTAGTATTCTGCACACATAAAGTTGCTCCGCTATAGCAAGAGTTTAAAAATAGACAGCAGCAGACTTGTTGAGGGGCTGAGCTATAAAGAGCATGCAGTCGTGCACAATGAGGGGGATCCAGACTGCTCTGGATGATGCGATGGGGGGGGCGTGGCTGACTTTGCCCTTGGGTATAGTAGTTACTGCCCCTATCCTGCCTGTCAAATGCAGAGGGTTTTGAAAAATATAATATTAGCAGGACATTATGTGCTCAGCTTCACCATCAGTGTCTCCTGTGCTTTCTTTGTGCAAAAGATCTGAATGATCGCCCAGCTTTTACCTTTATCGAGCTCATAAACCAGCGTCATATCTCTGCAACTTGGATTGCAAGAGTAGTAAATCCTGCAAAAAAGAACTGCATAGTCAGAAACTTTCATGGTCACACTTTATGGACCAGTTGAGTAGCCAAAATATAAGTGTTCACACTAAGCCAGTACAATCCAGTGACAGTTCCAATAAAGTGTATTTACAACAAGATGGCCACTCCCTCAACAATGCTGACAAATGGATTCAAATTGTCTGACAATTTGGTCACTTTGTTCTGCTCAGCTTTGTATCACACAGTCTCAGTC
>KV751315.1:1493284-1506017 GCA_001698575.1 Mola mola
AGCTGCCTGTGTTTGTACCAGATCTTTCCAGTCCAGTCATTCGTTTGGGAAGTCGACCATGGAACCGCTCAGACTCCCAAATTGTGCCCGAGTCAGCCAACCAACTTATCAGGTGCCATGACTCCCTTCAAACTGCACATCAAAAAGATCGGCAAACAATCTGGCAGAAATGTGGATCTCTAAAATTAGTAGAAACTGTGTTTGTGTGTGTGTGTGTGTTTGTGTATGCACAGTTTCTGTCTGGCTTTAACCACAGCAAGAAACAATGTGTTAATTAGAGTCCTAGAAGATTTTATTTGATGAGGCCAGATCCTGCCTTCCTTTGTTTCCAGTCTTTATACAAAGTTACTGTATTGATCCTCACAATGTTATTCATTTCCTCCCTATCTATTCCTTTAACACAATATTCCTGCTAAAAACAGATCAGAATTCATATTTTATTCATATTGCACAGACCTACTGCAACATCAGCCATTTTGGCAGGAACTAGCAGGTAAACACATGTGTTTCCAATGATACTGATAAAGGTTCTGCACGATTCTGGTAAGATAGACTCAACGTGCTGCTCTTGTTCATGCTGGCTCACTGGACAGGTTCTGTCTACCGGTTTACTGCATAGCACACCAGGTTCAAGTTTGATTACTCCCATTTGAAATGATAAATAGAGACATGACTGCAAACTGCCTCATAACGTTGCTATTGAGCTTTCTAAATGAATCTAAATTCAAACATGGGTAAAATAACAATAAATCCATGTGTTTCCATTGAACAGAAATATCTACTGCACTTGTTACAGCAAATTCAATTTCTCCTTTATAAAACACATGGGCCAAACTGAAGAGACAAACAAAACCCCTTCCATGAAAAGTGTCTCTCTTCTGAAAGACGTGAAAAATTGATAAGCCTATTTTTATCAGTGCAATCTGCAGCCAGAGTTTTGCTCTTTTCCCAGCTGAACTCTTGAATGAAAATCTGATTGCAGCCGTCTAAAGGACTAGAGAGCTTGGTTTCACTTCTGTGTCTGGTCTTTCCCAAGAGAAGTCCCCTGACATTCACACCGCAACTACTGAACCAAAAAAGACAACATGCCCTAACAGAACGTAACAATAATAATATATTAAAAAGTGTAAGAATAATCCTCATTATGATCACCACTTTCATCATAATATCTATTTTTATTCTTATCGTGTAATTTATTTGACTTCAAAATGTCCTTACAACCCTGCGTACGCAAAGCAACAACCTGTTTGTACCACTATAAATCTGAGACCTTTCGGGCATGTTAAAAAAGGTTTGGACTGCGCAATCAAACATCAAACATGGTCTTGCTGTTCTTTTATGCCCACTGTGCTGAAATTCTCTAATAAACAATAGCTTTGGACGTGAAACATTTCAAAAGGGTTACATTTCCCAACAGCAAAACGTGTATTTGTTTGTGCAGGTTCTCAGGCATCCAGGTTGAGGTATTCTTAAGTGCTTCACTTGCTTCGTTGAAACAACGGTTTAAGTGATATGTCTACCTTCAGAACACCTGTCAGCGCCACAAAAGTGCAGCTTCCACCATAATAACACTTACATTTGAGATATGGTTGTACAGTGTGATCATAGGCCAAATTTTAGTAAGCGCTCAGGAACAGGCTGTGTGGAACCAGCAGGAGCGCAGCTTCATACCACTTTACAGCACAAACACTAGCACATTCCCACGAGATGGCAGACAAGACAACAACCACGAAGGCATACACACCACAGGCCACAAACACACAGCCTCAATCGACCACACAGACAGAAGCACTCTCCATTCATCTGACCTCGTGTATGGACTATATTGGCATAGACACTGTTCACAAGAAAAAAAGAAAAGGGAAACAAGCAAAACAGAAACTCCTTGGTGTAGCTGCGTCTGACATTATTGTGCATAAACCAGGCTCCTGGTTCTGTGTTTACACAGGTTACATTAGAGCAATCATATAAAATCAGAAGGATGTAGTCACTACAATACTAAAGAGTTAAAAAAAAATGGAATTGGCATCTCTAAAATCTACATTCTTTTGCATTGGAAGGTCTCAGCTGATTGTTGTCCTGAAGTAAATGTAAATCGTGTAATTGTAAATCACACATGGCATGCAAGTGCAGTATCCAAATCAGGAAAAGGAAAAATATGTGAAAAAATAGCACCATGACCTGCAAAAGCATTATTTGTAAATAAAAAAGATTTTGCTTTATTTCAACATACCATGTAGACCCAGTTGCAATTTGTCACTTTGCTGCAAAGTATTGCATTCCCCTTTATGCAGTGATGTCTTCATTTCCCCTTGTCCAATATAAAACCTCTTCCTAAAGGGCCTGTAGGCTCACAGAGAGAGAGAGACAGAGAGTATAGTATTTTCTGAAATTTTCTAAGCCAGCAGGCAGGCCTACAGGATGCCAGCATCCATATGTAATTAAAGACTTTTTGTCTTTTCTTTATAAAGTGCCCTACCTATACCCCTGCGGACACATGACACAAGCGGCACCTTTTGGGTGCCATATTTTATTGCATGATTCCAAAGAGTTATTGCACAGAAAATAATCAGGTATGCAAGTGCCGCATAGCCCTCATGCAAAAATAGACTCCATACACTAGCAATTAAGAGCACCTCAGTGAAAACATCATTAGTATGGTGATTTAATAGCTACAGTCAGAGCCAGAAGGAACTGGATCATGAATAAGACATGAGGCTCGTGTCTGAGCTAAAATCAAAACAGAATGATTTCCAAGTTCAGTGCGGCCGGCATCAGTCTACGCTGATGTTTGAACTCCTTGTGACGTCTGACAGGCTTAACTCTGCAGAAAGCCTCTGCCTTTCCCAAATAAGCCCCTTCGCCCCTTTCAAGTTAGACATAAAAGGAGAGAGAAAAGAGGAAGAGGAGAAGCAACCAGAAATGGCTCTCTTATTTCAATAAAGCCTAAGATTTCCCTGCCTGTGCCAGGGTGAGAATATCAACCAGTGTTGAGAAGCTAATATGCATTCGCTCTGCTACTCTTCAGAGCTTTGTTGCTGCTCTCTGAAGACACGGTCTACCTCTAACAGCTTGCTGCTACTTGGCCAAATGTTATGGATGAACCGGTGACAAACTGTATTGAGACGTACCAATCTGGCATTACTGAACTATGGATCATGAGCATCCATGATAGACCTTTTGTCCAGACCTTTTTCCCTTTTTTTTTTTCCCTTCGTACTACATAATCCTCAAGCTGTAACTGCTCCAACACATGCGGGGAGTAATATAGTCGACTCTGGTTACACTCTGGCTGCAGCTCATTTCCACACATCAATATGCAATCTAAATCCAAATATGACAGCAAAATTACTTAATTATTTTTCAGCTGCATACGTAAATGGAGACAAATTTACAGTGAATATTCCGACTACATGGAGCAGAAAATCTGTAATATTGATCATTACCGTTTATGTGCTCTGGATCTACACTTCTTCTTAACAACCCTCCAAAATAAACACTTTTCTCCACTCTTTTGTTGCATTTTTACGTTGAATTATTATCACTGTAGCCCTGTAGAGGGGTTTTTTGGGGTTTTTTTTTAGCCCTGCCCAATCTATGATTTAACAAAATAACAAAAAAACTATGTAACTATTTTACGAACATGATTCATAACCCAATTTTATGTCAGACTTAATATGGTCATGATCTTGACTTGATTGAATTCTGGGTAATATAGCAACAAAATTGATCAAATGATGGATGGAAACAAGCTTTCCTGCTGGTGCACAGGGCTTCAGACCAATAGATACCCCATGATAATTATTCTAAAAACATCACTATTACGAACTACAGAGTAGCCCAAGACATACTGTCTCTTTGAGAAATGTAATTCATCACTGCAATTAAGAAACATTTAATGAATACACTGTACTGTACATGCTTCCATTTATTTCTTCAGTATCACTGAACTTTGATTCAAGAGATTACTAAGGTTGACCAGTTAGAGCATTTAAAAATATAAATGTTAGATACAACCAAGACTAAAGAAGGCCAAAGCTGGGTCGACCTTTATTGATCTTGTGTATTTCTATAACGCACACTACATGTTTTAGTGTTGTTCTTCTGCACTGCAAGAATCTGGGACTTGTTGACGAGGATAAATTGACTGGTGCTTACGCTCAATATAAACACCCTCCAGTGAATTATGTCCAGTGACAACTCCAATACTGTTTATGGAACCATAATATCTGCATCCTCCAGGTGAGGATGCAGGTAATTTCTGGAGATGCAGACCGTGTGGTCTGTCTCTTCTGCAGGGCTTTTCGGTTTTATATCAGACATTCATCCCATCATCTAAGAGCCAGATTATTGATTGTTCAGGTAATTATTCAGACTGTGACCCCTGAAATTCAACTGATCTGCTCCAAATTCGGCTGAATTTAAACTTTCTCAGAGTTGACCTGAGGTTAAAAAAGTACATTGACTATCTGACTTCTGTCTTTTGGCAGCTTACTTTTACCCTACTGGAAATGTGTTGTTGCAATTGTAATCCTGCTCAGTATGAGAAAAACTGCAGGTTCAGCCACTTGATGTATGTGCTTTGCTGTGAAGCTACCATTTGTGGAATTATGACTGAATGCCTTAAAGTCAGAATCCCTAAATCCGAATATTGAAACCAAAACCTTGCAGAACTTAGGCTGGTCTCAGACAGTCGGCTTCGGTGGGTGAGGAGAGCTGTTTGTGACTGGGCTGGGACATGGTCTGATAATGGTCATGCTGAATGTTTGTGGAGAACCTGGTGCTAAATCTCTTGCAGACCTCATGATTCGCGATCAAGATACCTTCAAGGTCAAGCTAAAATATTTCTGAAGCCCAAACTGGTCCCAATACAACATTGATCTGTAAGGGCACGTGCGGTTGGGTAACACTGAGCAGGTGCTCAAATACGTTGATGGTATGAGGGGGCACACATTTTTAATCTCCATGTGGATGTGGTTGCCTCTCCTAACAAAAAAAAAAAAACCCCAAAACTTAATAGTCATAAATTTAGTCTTTATTTTCCTGTACATTTTTATTTATTAGCTTAACATGGTTGCTGCAGATGTAGTGGTACATGTTAACTGTACCATGGTTTCTGCACACTTTTTTCAACCCAGGAGCACAGGAGATGATATAATGAGTACAGAAGTGTCAAATTAGCATGAATTCTTGATTTATGAATAAAAATTTGTTGAGGAGATCATAGTGATCTTGACTTTTGACACCAAAACATATTCACTTCATCTTTGAGTCCATGTGAATATTTGTGCCAAATTTGAAGAATTCCTGTCAAGGTGTTCACGGCATATCACTCAATCATTCAAAACATAATGCCTGAAAACATAATGCCTCCAATCATGGCTACTGTCATCATAAAGGCATGAAAACATTGTACATACAGAACTACTGTATGTCGACCAACTGTGTATTCGCAAAGGATTTACTCAATTTCATATTTAAAGCCTTTTAAGTGGGAAGTAGTGTGCTGTAATGCTTATAACCTTTCCTGAAACGCCTCCAATTTCTTTAATGCTATGTCAAGTACTGCATGCCTTTGCATTTTCATCTACTGGTATCAGGTTCAATCAGGGTGGGTTTATTAATCTGTTTAACTGTAGTTCCATTGGCTGATAGAAGAGAGACACAAAGACCAAGAGAAAAAGAAAAGAAAAAAAAGTGAAAATGAACAAAGCGAGATTATGCTGAATTGAGGGGCCAGCAGGTGAAAATGGACAAAAGGGGAGAATAAGACACATCTAGCAGAGTCTGCAGTATAGGCTTTGCTTCACTATGAACTGTGGATCCTTAATGCTCCTATGCAGCAAATCCAGTGACATCGCAATGAAGCAGCCACATGCTCCAGGGTCAGCCATCACTGCTGCCTCTGCACCACTACCTGACGACTCGTCGAAAACCTCCAGAAACATGTGCAGAGATAGCATTTTAGGCAGCTCTGAAGGCTTTACCAAATACTAGCAAATCCCCTTTGTAATTAGTTTTGGAAGAGTCAGCAGTTCAAATTGTACTGATTACATTGAAAAGGATAAAGGTGCACTAATTTGACAATAATTGGAAATGGTATTTGAAACTAATCCTCACTGATTGCTCATTACCATGAAGTAACCAACACACTGTGAAATCTTGAGTCATGACATGAACTTAGGGAGTTCTTTTTGGTTTAATCAATTAAGTTTAATTTCATAACAACGCATATGTACAGAGCTATAGAGTAGTATACAGTAAATACAGCCCAACATGTTTAGTCAGTGTGGAATGTGGATGCAGTATGACCATCATGGCCAACAGCTGAATGAAAGCACACCATCTCACCATTTTTACACATTATGGCTTAATTATTCATCAGGGTGCTTTCACAATAGAAATAACATCTCTCTGGCAGTGAGGCTGAGAAGCAGGAGCTCTGTCCAAACAAAATCCCACTTTTATTCTATATTAGGCCTTGTCAGGTTAGAAAAAAAGCCTACTTAGGGGACTACTAGCAATATCAGTCTGTGGATTATGAAGGAAAATGGAAAATGTCTCCAATCCCATGCCTGTAAACCACAGGCTGAGTGGTTGGATTTCAGGAGGACTTCAGATTTATCAATCAAATAACTTATTCAGTCATAAAAATTGTATGTTAAACCTTTAAAAAGGAGGGCTGACTGAGAATGTTCCACTATTCATACAGTTCAGAATGCTGCATGTGGCACCTTAAGCAGTGGTGTGTGGGACAACCTATCAGCGCTTTCAATGATACCTTATTAGATGTCTAATAAAGGCAGACCAAACTACTTAGAATGTTTCATTTGGTTCCTTTAGCTACTTTCCCAATCCACACAGATTTCTGTTATCAGCTGCTGAGCAGATCCACTGGAGCTCAGACTACGAGCCCTGATCAAAGACATTTTGACAGCAGAGTCTCATTGAAGTCAGAGCATCCATGCAAGGCCACAGCATATCCAAGACTCAAACATGTGCAAAAAGCAGCGATCACACCACAAAGTGGTTCGATGTCCATTGACTCCATCAGGTCTCAACGTTGCGACTGTCCAAAACTGTCATATTGAGTAAAGTATTGATTTATTCTTCGATTACCATTTTTGATTTCTCATTATGGATGGATCAGTCACTCAGTCCGGCACTGTGGACCAAAATGAAGTAAGAACTGACTACATTCACAACACAGTAACCATCCCAATGTCGTTGGTAAATATTCTGCTACAATTTGTGTTATTGAATAAAATTTCATGGCAGTTACCTGATTAAGTGGATGAATTTTCATATTAACTGAAGAATGGCTTTCACTTTGGTGACTTTTATCATGGTACCATTAAATTTTGTCTTTTTATAATAAAAATTAAAAAAAAACTGTTTAAGATAAAATGTGTCCAACAATAATCCCCATAAGATGTGTCTTTCAGTTTGATTTGTGCTAATTAGCGAAAAGCAACAAAGTGAACGGTAAATCTAGTATATCTATGCCTCTTTACTCATTTACTCACTTATGTGCCATAAGGTAGCAGAATATAAAACCACATACAAGCATTGACGCACTGTAAAACTAATTGGTTTAGTATCAAAGTCACTGAACTTGAAAAGACAAGCTGAGTTAACTTTGAAATACTAAAGATTTGTTCAGCCATTGATTTAACCCTTAACTTAAAAACTATTTTTTGTTTCATAAAATCATATTTGTTGATCTTATATCTGAAAAATCCCTTTATGGCCGTAAAATGGCTATGGATATAAGTCTACATCTCGTCTCATCTAGGCTGTGGGTATTTATGGATATGCAAATTTGGTTCTGCCTGATCTCAGCTCACTACTCTGCCCCAGAGCTTACCTGCCATGTCACGAGTCCACTCTACGCTACACAGCGTACAGCAGGTTCTAACATTCTAACATTCAGCCATACGTGTTTGAACTAGACACAGACTCCAAAGATGTAGAGAAAGGGCTACTTGTAGGAGGTCGCCAACAATTGGATGCATCGGAATGGTAAGTTTTGCTGCCACCATATTAGTTTCAAGTTGTCAGGATTGTCCGGATCCTTTGGTTTTTCTATGCAGAAGGTTCTCTGCAGGTTGTAAGGATTTGTATTTTTGAGACTAGGTGGACTGCAAAGTCAAAGCAGAAAGCAGAAATCTTGGGCCATGACTTGGACTGATCATGACATGTGACATGTGAGCAAGGCCAAAAAGTGATTTTCATCAGAAGTGGTCTTACAAAGTTACCACAAGTTTTCTTCAGCTTCAGTTAACTTGAAATTTTAAGGCATCCTGAATAAAAACTTTTTCAAACTTTAAAACTTTAAAACAACTGGATTCTTTTTACAATGTGTCCATTAAAGATTGCTGTGGTTCCACGATTTGAACCACTAGTACTTTATATACTTACTCAACAGGACAGAACAACACATTGATGTTTTAACTTTGTTACGCAGGCAGTTATTGTGCTTTAATTTTTAATTATGAAAATAATATACATTGCTTTGCTTATGGCTAAAGGAAAATTACATCAACATAATTTAGATCGGTTCCTTTCATCAATTCATGAATTCAGTGAGGTGTCACAAGCATATTGGATCCAAAATTGTCACAATCCACCCCTGGTTTTCCCCTCTACCAACCCACTCTACCTGCCTTCCCTAATCAAAATCATGAGACTCACCTGTTCCTCCCAGCTGCAACCAATCACCCAGCCTCCTCTTAACCAGCTCTTCCACACTCTCTGCCAGATCATCGTCGCGTCATGCACTACCTTCCAGCACTCATTCCCAGACAATTCTCCTGTTACCTGACCTGCCTTCTGCCCCTGACCACGTCTCCTCGTCTCTGCCCCGGTAACCTGACTTGTCTTCTGTCTCTGAACTTTGCATCTGCCCGCTCCCTGTCTGCCTGCAGTCTGCCCGGACTTCCTATCCGGAGACTCCGTTCTCATTCTGAACGTGGACTGTGCTCGCCGACCAGGCTTCCTGATTGGCATCCATATGGACTCGTGAACTTTGTTAACAAAGTCCTGAACCGTGCCGGCCTAGATCTGTACTTTTCTTGGGTCCACTCTCACACCCGTTACACAAAACGGTTAAAGACATTGCTCTTCCTGGACACTATATCTCCTTTTAATAGTGGAAAAGTTGGAGTAACATTGGAAACTTCTGCAAAGGAAATAGAACACCGCTGATGGAGAGGGCAACAAAAGCAAAGGTGACATGACAGAAACTGAGGTTAACAAGAGTAAATGCATTTAAAATCTGAAACCCATTTCTCCTGACACCAGGACTTGAGAGGGTTCATAAATTCTGCCAGCTCAGTAAGCAACAAGACCTGCCAAGTTTTAATAAACTGGGTGCTTTCTCTCCTACCTCTTAGCACAGAGACCAGAGTTTCTATGTCCAGTAGGCATTCTTATACTTGCTTTTGCTTTGGACAGTAACCAGGCTGTAAGCAGTAGCCATGTTGTTAACACCATCTTTGTGACTGCAGCACCACCGATAGTACCAGGGTCAATGGAGTAATGCCTATTTTACATGAATGGAAACGACCAAAAATTCTTTAGGTTCCTTCTTTTGTACTAAAATAAATATGCAAATAAATAAAGAGCATATGTTGGGTTATGGTCTGGCTTTTACAAATTGAATCCATGAATATGTTCTGATTAAAGGGTAAGGTGTTGCAAAAGTTAGCCAATGTCATTGTTTCAGCGAAGGGATAAAAGCAGAAGAGCAGAGCCTCACATGCACGAAAACAAAATATGTTACAGCCTCCATTCCAATTTTAGCAGTGCACACTAAGAAGAAAACAATATAAGATATGCAGGGAGGCCACTTAGGAGACAACAGCAACTTATTTTAATAATGCATTCACAATGCAAAACAAAAAGGGCTCTTTCCAACTTATGCATTCTTAAAATTTTAAAAATGCCCTTAATTTCATTAGTGGACTCCACAGGATGAGAGTTGGTGCTAGGTGACTGAACCACTTACTCACAGTGATGAGTTCTGTTATTGTGGATCAATGCTTTTCCATCATTTATCTTATCGATATCTGTTATGTATCTCATGGTTCTGGTTGGGAATATCAGTCCAGAGCCAAAGGCCCACAGTGGTGGTGGTAGTGGAAACTGGCAGCCAAATGAGAATTCTCCAAAGTAGGGCCACAACATCTTGATTGCCCCCTGGCTTCTATATAAAACCCTCGTCCTCCATATTAGCAGATGGGACCCTCCGGATTTTCTAACCAATCAAAATTTTGGTCTTAATTAGATCTTTGATAATATTACACAGGAAGTGAAACATTGACATGTGACGATTGATGTTTTGGCTTTATTTTTGCACGGTCAAAGAAAGTGTAGACATATCTACCATGTTCAACACAGTCAATGAGTAAGGAACAACACTGCCATCCCTTTTCACTACACACTGACTACACGCTGAGATGTTTTTTCTATTAATGAAGGTCATATCTACCGTCACTCCACTATAATGTGGTTTCAGTGTAACAGCAGCAGTTGAAGGTGAAGGCTAATTGAGCTAAATAGAGTGCGTGACCGTTGGTGAGCCTCGTTGGGGCTTTTACTCCAGGTCACATCTCCGAGGTGTGCGGGAAGGGACAGCGGCCATCCACTCCCATTTACAGTAGCATTCCAGTGTAATGAGCTTTATGGTGGAAAAATTACAGTCATCTGTGCTTATTTAGCTTTCAGGAAGCTTTGGGTAAGCCAAAATTATCATCAGTCCCAAAATGGCATGTTGACACATCCTAATGCTAGTAAACAAATGATGCTGTCGCTGTAAACAAAAGACAATTGATTAAGTCAATGATCCTATTTTTGTTTCCATTTAGACAAGCTGTGCTTCATCAAGAACCCCATAGTGAAAAATAATGGAATAAATCATTATTTCCGGTGGTGGACACGATGAAATAAGCCAATAGAAAGATAATCCGTCTCAACAGAAGAAATTAAGCATTCCGTCCCTGCAGTGGGCTTGCGGTTGCTAGAAGGGTTGGATCAGCACATCTTGACAGCCAGCTCATGGCTGGGTGAACAAGCTGCTCAGATTTTAATAGGTGAAGTGGGGGCTGTATTTGCTGAATACAACTCATCAGTTAAACATAGGAACTAACCTGTCACAAGGCCTAACATTAAATATTGCTATCAAAACTGAAAGGCAAGTTTGAAACTTGGGGAAAAGTCCATTTTCCTCCCTAAATGGAATTTACAAAATGATTGATTTCACGTATGAAATCTCATGAAAAACAAATATTAGCCATCCCACTTCTTGGCGACATTTATTATTCAGTTGCAGACGATGAAGCCGAGCAGGGAAAAGCCTGCCGACTGACGTAAAATCACCGTTTCATCTGTCCCCCGAGCACTGCCACTTGAAGTCGTTAGACGTTGAAAGGCTTGCTTTGTGTTTCCTTTCAGAGCCGAGAAAGGAACAGGTAATGATGGTCCTTCTATGCTGTGGAATCCCTTCAGGTAACAAGCATCAAACGCAGTTCGAGGTTCGATGATGCACACCACAGACTTCTGAATGATGCAGACACGCACGCGCCCTTGATTTACGCTGACATTTATCGGCTACTTACTCCTCTGCTCTGTCACCCATAAGCAACGTCTGTTTACTGACTCTAGTCATGTGTCCTTCATCCATGTCAAAATATGACAATTGATTTTTGCAAGTGTGACAAATAAAGAGAGATGCTTTCCGACAAGTCTGTAAGTAAGAACAAGTGTGCAGATCAGCACCAAATAAACATGAAATAGAATAAACCTTTGCCAAACTTGACATTTTTCTTTTTCAAAATTACAAAAGTAGAGCTTGACCGTGTAGAAGAATCTATGGCACTGTAACAGAAACAACTGATAAACCAATGTTGGGCTCAAATGAGAGTAAGGGAAATAAGAGTGGGTAAACCACAATACAAAGCTCTTTAAATTCTTAAATTGCTAGTTTGTTCCAAGGCCAAACATTTCTAACATTCAGCTCTAACAAATGCATTCTGGATCTGGAACCAGCTTGATGTGCTTCTTCTTACAACTCTACTTCAGCTGTTTCTGGAGGTGATTGGTAGCTAATTTCTGTCAAATTGATAGAAATCCCCTGTGTTACTGCTACAAATCTTAATCATCCCAAGCAAGTTTGAATCCACACAGTTCATATGGTGAATTTATCTCCAGCTTGAGATGAACTATTGCATCAAGGACAGTGTATCCCGTTGAAGCAGAGCATTCAAACCAAGGGTCAGTTTGAAGGGCACATTAACATGTGTTGGGCCGTTGAGGCACGTTAAGACGCTCTCTTCAGATCAAACCACCTTAAACCTCTCCTGGTTCTGGGCTCTGTCGGATCTGCAGTAATCCTCTCTGAGCCCTGCTCTGATATCACCTCAGATTATCCAAATGTGTTTAATGATGCCTTCAAATCAGTGCATCCCCACAGCGGCTGAAGTAATACACCATTGTTACTTCATATTCAAATATAGTTATTCTGCTATTTCCCACCTAATTCAGCTGGAAATTAAAACTATTGCCAGTGAAAGGCCTAATCCTTGAATGTGCTACGTAATGCACGGCCATGACGTCCACACAGGTGAGGTCTGCAGCCCACAGACGTCTGGCCACAAACACACATTCACACACTGACGATGAGTTTTGTCATCCTGAGAGTGAGTGTGGACGTCATTTTACCTGCCCCCACCAC
>KV751315.1:1513933-1528956 GCA_001698575.1 Mola mola
GTTCGCCAGCGCATGTCAATCAAGAATGATGATAGCTTGCTGGAGGCTGAGGGCAGGTGTTCTTTCACAACCACATACACTGAAAAAATGAAAGGGAGGAAGATGGTGATTTCTGGGAAGAGTTCACAGTTTTCTCTATTTCTAGCAGTGACACTCGCATGCAAAGAGCAAGGGAGGAGAAGAAATTCTGAGTTAAACTATTACCGTTTGTCACTATTCGTTGGACAGTTGTGGATCTGCTGAATAAATGCCACAGTGAAACTGAAAAGCTGACAGCTGTCCAACTTGCGTCATGCTTTTTGGTCTATCGCCACACACACACACACACACTGAACAACAGTAGGCCTCTACAGCTGGGCTCATCCATTAACACTCTATCCCTAATGACTGATTATGACAGCTTACATTTGCCCTGAGGTAGCCTCCATCTACTCATGATAGAGCACAATTATTGTTTGCAAAAGACTGATAATGGTATCACGAGAGCCAGAGGTAGTGATCTCACTGAGCATGGTCTGTGTAGCACCTTCCATCAGTTAGCCAGAAAAAGCCCGATGGGATTTTGAGGAGCGCTATACATAGCAAAACATGAGCGCATGCAGTGATGAAATCATGGCTCCAAAGGGAAACATCTGAATTCAGACGTGGAGTGCGATTGTTTCAACACTGGTCTTATGAAGAGGGGCAAAAATAAGTATGAACTTGTACATGTGAATATAAATGAAAGTAATAACATCTAATGCAGCAGAAATGCAGATCTGCTCCAATTTTAGCTTCTGCCTTGCATCATACTTACACAGTTCTCTGTGTCCATCTGTCGACCCATCCATCAGTAGTTGGGTGACATGCATACAGAGGGATACACTGTCAAATAGAAACCCAGCAGCTTCTGTACTGTGTCCACACCCTGTTGAGCTTTGATATGTCTCAGAATATCAACACCACGCTGAGGCAACACAGATCTCCAGGCCCTGACTGGCAACCAGTCACACACAGGCGGCTCCGCTCCTCTAATCAGTGTGTTTGTGTCGAGTGTGTTGCATGGCATCCATTCTGAAATGCCGTCCTATGCAACCCTTTTTGGGAAGTTAAGGCTCCCTTATTGTTAGGTCTGTCATTTTTTTGTCATATTATATTTATCAAATACTTGTTATATTTATAGTTATTAACATCTACATAGTTACTTATTTTGAAATTAGATTCTTCAGTTAACATGTTAAGTAGTGTCAATGTATCATCTCCCTGGCAAAGAAAGTGGAAAATCAGGGAATTGAAACAGACCTTAGAGATGGAATAAACAAAAACTATAAAAAAAAAAAAAAAGGGCAATAGGCTTATGTAATAAGATGAGTGTGTGCTGTGACGTGAGAGGAAATTGAGACTGATACCTTTGAACTTGATTCAGTGGGTGCATGCTCACGAGGCTTTTTGATAGCATTAATTTTAGTTCTCAGATACTTAGAGATTAATTTAATGTGCATGCAATTATCACAAAAATATGAAAATCAACAAAACACATGAGGACCAAAAAAGTATGAATCATTTAGTCTGCAGACAATGAAGACTCAATGGTCTTGGTGAACATCTTAAGAGGAGCTTCAGCATTTGCCACCATTCTGTGCGTTTTTGTGGGTTTCTTAATGTGCTTCATATACAGAAACAGCTGCCTTTGGGAAGGTCATTGAATGACTTTATTTTCAGGGTTTCAAAAAAGATTTTCAGCCCCATTTTTATTTTTTTTTTGACTGCGTGTTGCCATTCAAACATTTTTTATGGCATTAATATTGATGTTGACAGATTTTATCTCAAGAACGGGCTATGCAATGTCTTTTTTCTTTATTGTCCTTTGATTTAAAATCCCCCTGACTCTGCTGTATGACAGAAAATGGTCAACATGTGAAGCGGACAGAGAAAGGACACCTGGAGTGAATGTGTGTACTTCATTGCAAAGCGGCAGAGCTGCCACACATTTCCTCTTTGTCTCTGTGGAACTGAACATGACTACATGCTTCTTTAAAAAGTATAAGATGGCATTTGTCGATATGATTTTGTTTGGGAAGATAACTGTGAAGCAATGCTTTCTGATAAACACATCAAACAAGGCTTGTATATACATAAAAAAGTAACGATATGTAAATGTTTGAATGATTTCGAAACTCTGTGCCACACATGAACCTCAGTGATGAAATACTGCACTGATTCCAGACGGGGAAAGGAGCATGAGGAGAATAAACTCGGGCCATTTACACAGAAACACCTACTGTACATCTGGATGTCCACTGGGTGGTTTCAGATGTGTGTGTGCCCTAATGTGCAACAGTCTGACCATATATATCTATTTTTATGTCTCTTTATTGGAATGCAACCATAAAATAGAGGGAAAGAAATCAAACAAAACAGCTCCTATAGACTAAAGTGGGAAGTATTTAGTGTGAGCTCCAATTACACTCAGCATGTGTCGAACTCTGTTGGCGAGGTAAGATTAGAGTTACTGCACTCATCCTCTTATGTGTCACTTCCACTTATTCAAGACTCCTTAAAAGCTTCTTATTGATTGATTGAGCTACATTTGGTTGATTTTTGTGTTGAGCATTGCATACACATCTTGTAAAGGTTCAACTCATTGGGCGCTTGCTTATATATAAGAGTGACTTTAAATCATAGCATTTCACTCAAAAGGCCAGAGATGACAGAATTATACATAAAATCATAGTTTTGCATTCTTGAGGGAAATCAGCAAACAACAGCTGAAGAGTCAGGAAAGGTCGAGATTAAAAAAGGAGTGGAAGGCCAAGAAAAATTTCCAAATCTGATGAGAAGTTTCTAATAGTTTCTTCTTTGAGAGGGTGAAAGAAGTTCAGCAAGACCTGACTCAGCATCTGGCAGGTTGACCTAGAAGCCAAGATGACTGTCTGAAGAAGTGTGATCAGCAATGGTGTTTGTGTAAGGGTGGCAGCCACGAAAGTTTTTTTTGGAAGGGGAACTGGGTGAAAAGTGCAACATATGCTAATAAAACACAGACAGTCACAGAATCCAGACCTGGATATTACAGACACATTATGGAATCCCCTGGACAGAGAAATAAAAGACAGCCAAAATCAAAAGCAGAGCTCTGGGGAGTGCTGAAAGAGGTCTGGTATAATAACTTGCAGACAGTCCCCCCAAAATAGAGATGTGCTGAGTGCAAAGGACGTCACTTTTTTTTCATTATTACATTTTTGTACATATGAACTATATTTTCTCATTGTATCTTAATAAAGAGACTTAGAAATAAATATGGATGGTGGTGGCCAGTTTAGCACAGTACTGTATTTACCTGAGACCACAGTCCTTTTTATTTCATACACTCATGAAGTCTCACTTCCTCTGCCCATTGAAAATATACCAGGCTAGTCTAGTGTGTGTGTGTGTGTGTGTGTGTGTGTGTGTGTGTGTGTGTGTGTAAGATAAGATAAGAGCTATTTGGCTGTCAGTGGGATCTTCCCATATAAGGCTGTTCTATTTGTAATACTTTTCCTCTGGGGATCCAGTGCAATTGTCACTCCCTGGACAATACATGCTAGAGCCCTTGGTAGGTTTTACCATCCAGTGCTATGATATAAAAATTGCCTTTTATTTTTCTAAATATGACCAAAGAGAAAAAAACCCCCAAAAACTAGCTGCTGATTTTTGCTGTTTTTTGTAAACTTTTTCTTCTGACATTGTGTCAACAAGTTTTGTGGTAAACACCGTTGTGTGACTGGATGTCTGAAAGGGCGGACAGCTCGTATCAACGGCCTTAAAAATTAAGGCGTCTCTCTTCTGATTGACAGGCTCATATGATTCTTTACTGCAGTCACAGTTCACAGAGCAAACTGCTGGCCACACCAGCGTTCCCTCTCTGACTACATACACCCCATAACGCATTAGAGAATACCCTGATTTTTCACTCCTCTCCTCTCACCAGACCTCTAAAGACCTCGAATCTAATATGGAATTACTGTGGATTTTTCTTGCTCCAAATGATTTTCTTCTTTCTGTACCGACCTTGTACTACATTGCCTTTAATGTTTTGCTGCAATATTTTTTTTTATGAAAAGATCCAAAGGAAAGTTTTGGATGTGCTCTTGTGCCTATTTGCAAGCCAACTATAAATAGTCCAGCAGTCTACGCATGCTCATATTTGATTGGAAATTGCTGTGCCTCAAGTCATTGCTTCAGGGTATCACCAAGGAGGAAAGAAACCTGTGAATGGTGAGTTAACTGCACAAAACACTGCTGAATGTTGTTTTTGTAAACAACAAAAAGGTGCATCTTTACAGAGAATTTGCCGCTTATGTTAATCTCAAGTGTAGGAAATGTTCTGTCTGTGGTTATGAGTGCTCATGTTTTTCCTCTGTTCTTTTTTAGCTCTGCAAAGACAAAAAATAAGCTGCATCATAAGGAAACTTTTTTTTTACCCTGTGTATTCCGCTCTCTGGTGGAAAAATGAGCTCACGTAGGACAACACGTTCCCCCTTTGGTAATGGAAGATCCAGTAGTGGCGAAGAGGTCAACGGGAGAAGCCGGCCCAGTGGCTGCAGCTACCTCTCTAATGTTAGGGCTGAAAACAGGTACAGTTTCAGAATTAACCCACTGACCTGAAATGCTTCTGTTGGCCAAACATATCCTCTATAATACATCAATACTCAAAGACCCTCCTAACCCGAGGTGTGAGTGTGTGTGGCGTGTTATTTGTTTGTTGTCATGGTCACCAGCATTTAAATGAACTGCTGATTAAAAACAGCATCTCACTTATGCGGCATGGGCCCCATTTCACATCAAGGAGTGCATGAGCAGCTTCGGCATGGAAAGATTTGTTATGGAAGAGGCAGTGTTGCCAAACCCTTTAGTGCACTGCAGATCAGAGGAAACTAAATGAGGAGTCTTATGAGATAATGATAAAAATATTTGTCTTCCAGCCATTGAACAGCCTTTACAGACACAAATAACTAAGATTAAGTATTGTTTACTTCTGCCTTGATGTCTGTTTCTTCCTGTCGTATTTGAAGGAGTGAAAAGGATAATATTAATCTGACTATTGATTATTTTTACACTTTATTTGGACTTGTACACACTTGATTGCTGAGGCTGGATTGTCAAATATGTCTTGGCTTGGTCGGCTTGATCTGTTAGTACTGGATGACCCAAGAATAACAATCAATATTTTACAAATTGCTCCTTTAACAGTATTATTGCACAAGCAATTGACTTCAATAATAAAATAAAATAAGATAAGATCTACCTTTATTGATGCCCCTTGGGAGAAATTCAGGTTGACGCAGCCTTACAGAGGTGATAGTAGCAGCTCAGGGTAAAAAGTACCAAAATAAGTCAGCATACAGTATAAGAAAGGATAGATAAAAAACTAAAATACTAGAAATAATAAAATGTACTCTAAGTATTATGTACAACGTGGCCTCTGTGTATAAGAGTGTGCAAAGTGCAATGTTCCTGAGTTTTATAAATAGATAAATGGAGTGTATCATGAAGTTTACATACCGAATAGTGAGGAATTCTATATATATAAACAGTTGGACATGTGCAGTATCAGGGTGTATTATCCTAGAGCGGTGTACGAATTGAGTCCTTAATCTGTGGAGTGGGTGGTGTTGGGATGTGCTGGGTGGTGCTGGGAGGGGTGGGAGCTGTGCTGTTGTGCCGTCTGATGGCAGATGGAATGAAGGAGCCCCCCTCGGCGTTTTGAGGCCTGTGGCAGTATGAGTCTGTGGCTAAAGGTGCTCCTGAGTGCAGCTCGGCGTATAAAGGATGAGAGGGATTGTCCATGATAGCCTTCAGCTTTTCTCTTATCCTCCTCTCAGTCACTGCCTCCACACTGTCCAGCTCCATCCCCACCACGGAGCTGGCTTTCCTTACAAGCTTGTTCAGTTTGTTTGCACCACCGCTCCCGACTTCTCTGCTGCCTCCCCAACACGCAGCAGCGAAGAAGAGGAAACTGGCCACTACAAAGTGGTAGAACATCCGTAGCAGCCTGGTGTCCATGTTGAAAGACCTGAGACTCCGCAGGAGGAACAGTCTGCTCTGACCTTTCCTGTAGAGGGCTTCGGTGTTGCTTGACCAGTCCAGTTTGTTATTTAGGTGCACCCCAAGGAACTTGTAGCTGTGCACCATCTCCATCCCCTCCCTGTTTATGAAAACAGGTGTTGGGTGTCTCTTCCTGACAACCAATGTGCATTTTATCACTGAATAATTTTGTGGACATGAGTATCTTTCCTAGCAGAGATGAGGACAGTTTGGTGCAAAACAGACACACTCTTGTCGAGTTTAAAAGACTGCAGATTTTGACTGTATTTGATGTAGATCAAAATGAATGAATGAACGAACAAATAAATGAAACAGTACATAGTGCATGCTTAAAACCGCACAGTATATCATTTAAGTGTGACTGTCTTCAGTTGCTTAATTGAGAGTAACATGCGGTGAAGTGTAACAGCATCCTTTAACTGTGCACTGAAGTGAACCTCAACACGGATCAGCAGCACATAACAAACAAGCATCGTGGTAGAGCTCTTACACATGTGCATGCAACTTCACATCGATTAATGTTTGTATGTGGTATGTGTGTAATGTTTCCACAAGCCACAACAGTTCAATGTTCCTTGAACCCTTAAATTCATGGTGATAAATTTAATTTCTATAATTATTTATACATGTACTAATTAGAACTCTGTAAGTACACAGCAAAGAACTACATTTCTCAACATTTTAACACTTTCGTGTATCATTTAACTGAAGGCATACATTCAAATATGTCTTTCATTGAAAAAAAAAACCCAAAAAAACCCCAAACATGTTGGTGCTTTAACTTCGACAAAATTAACGCCTGCCTTTGTTGATCCAAACAACAATCACATCTCAAAGCATCCATGTGTATGGATTGAAAATAACTCGACTGATCAACTGCCTTTTGTTGCACAGAAGCACACTCTGCAGTATCATGGCACAGCTGACTGAGGAAACGCAGCCCTCCTTTGAAACCACCCTCAAGTCAAAAGCTGTGTCTGAGAACTGCAACATCAAGTTCTCTTGTGTGGTTACAGGTACCTCTCCACAGGCTTCAGCATAGTCATGCTAATTGTAAAGTGAATTGCTGCCTTTTTAGTTGATGCCATAATCTCGTGGTCTTCTTTTCAGGTCACCCTACTCCTCAAGTTATTTGGTACAAGGATGATGTACAGTTGGACCGATACTGTGGTCTCCCGAAATATGAAATATTCCGCAATGGAAAAAGCCATTCCCTGCACATCTACAAGTGAGTGTGATTGGAAACACTGATACTGTATCTAGCTGCTCTTCTTCTACCAACACACGACCAAGATCCATGTTGTAGAAGCCTGTGCACACTCGCCATAAAATTACAGAGCTTATTATTTTAAAGGAGAACTCGGGTATTTTTCAACATAAGCCCCATTTCCTTTTGAAGTTTTAGGCTCTGAAATTTCACAATACAGTACATACATCTTTTTTGAAAATGTGTCCTAGTTGCAGCATCAAAAACACCCAGGTGTTTTCTTTTGGTATGTACTCCATGTTACCAGACACTTGCAATAACAGTTTGAGCATTGTAAGTGATGAACAAAAGTGAACTTTACAAAAAAATATAACAAAAACATCTATTGGATATTAGGCATTAGACATTTAATTGATGCCTTTAGGACCTGTCTTTTTTTAATGGGTTGCCTTTGTTTTTGTGAAGAATAAGTTTGCTCAATGTATTTTTGACAAAGGAATTTAATCTTCTTTTTCTTTGCAGTTGCACTTTAGAGGATGCGGCTATATACCAGGCCTCAGCCAGCAACAATAAAGGTATTGTGTCTTGCTCTGGGGTTCTGGAAGTGGGTGAAATGAATGAGTTCAAGATCCACCAGCGATATTTTGCCAAGCTCAAACAAAAAGTTCAAAACAAACACAAGGAATTGGAAGGCAAAGAAAACCAAGAGCCATTACGAACCGTCAGTCCCGACCGCACACAGAGGAAACGCTCTATGAAAGAGGCCTTTCTCAGCACGCCAAGCTCCACAGAGGATGAGATCAGCGAGGAGAACTGTCAGACTGTAGCTATGGAGACTGATGCCAGGTTGCAGCGGGCAGCTGCAGAAAAGGTGGAAGAAAAGCCCGTCCTCATCACTAATGGAAAAGTGGCTGCTGTTAATGGACAGGCTGTCGGTGAAAATGCTAACAAGACTGGGACATACATGTGTGACTCCGCCCAGAATATTCTTACTACACACCATCCCAAATCTCCCCTTTTGAAAAAGAATATTAAGATTTCCAACAATGCAAAAGTTGCAAAATCCGACACTCCAGGAGAGCCAACATCTGAGGGGAAAAGGGCAGCGGATGAGACCTCTAGTCGTGCTGTTCTGACCGTCACAGATTCAATACAGTCAGGGGGGGATTCAGAAGAGGTTATGGAAGTTGAGAACATTTTAAGTTCATCATCAGCTCTGGATTCAGAGTCTAAAAATGCAAGAAAACTTAAAAAATCAGAAACAGAGTCATTATTGTTTGTTGAAAGGCCTTTAAAGGTTGAAAATATACATGTGGACGTGCCTTCACAGAGAGAACAGCTCACAGACTCACTCTCCGCCACCGCTCTTAATGGTCATAGTGTGTCAGAAACTGAAGGGAAACAAGCTGCAAAGCAGAGGAAAGCAGCTGGATGTAAAGTTACAGAAGAACCAAAGCAGAAGCAAATATTCCGTATTGGTCAAACAAAACTGCAAAAAAAAGCTACAGCAGCAACCCAGAGCAAAGTAAAGGAGGGCATTTCTAAAAAGGAATATGTTACTGTCATGGACATTGAAGAAAAGTCAAATACTTCCAGAGATGCATCTTTAGCACACAAAGCCTCAGTAAAAGCTCCGCGTGAAAGCAAGACTGCTTTACCTCAGCCTCAGCATGGACAGACTGGAGATCAGTCCCGGAAGGAAACAGGCCCCTGCCAAAAGGATGCCTCTGTGTCTCGGCCAGCACTGCTGAGTGAGGTGAGCGATCTTTTTCACATGAGCTCATACGTGCTTTTGTGCTGCCAGCTCAAGCCTCATCTCATCAGTAACGCAAGCAACCGTGAGCCAATTATAGCTTTTACAAGTATGCCCTACCGTGTGACAAGAATCAAATGGCACACAAGTTGACAGGCAATATTAATGCAGTTAATGTTGTAAGTGAAAAAGTCTCAGAGTATGATTCCAACATTTCTTAAAATCTTATATTACACTTTCATGTTTTCTGTAATAACTGTACACAGAGAAAGCAGATTTCCTGATAGGCAAAATTACTTAAAAATAGAGAAAAACAGCTAGCTGTGTCTGTCAGCTATAATTTTTTTCTTTTAACACCTCATTTAAAACAAAACAAATTAGAACAAACATTGACATTTGGCAGAGGTACGCTAGTAGCTTCTCTCGTTTCAAGTCTTTGTGCTAAGCTAAGCTAATAGTGTATTTACAGTATATTTACCCAATGTCAAACTAAATCTCTAAAAGTGAAAGTAATGGGTAATTATGATGATGAAAACCTGATGGGTGATGTTAATATATGTAATATAAGTGATATATAGCATTATGTGCCCCTTTCCAACAGTGGCTGCAGGCGTTATGTTTTGTGAATACTCATGAACACTCTGTGAGGATTTTTCACAAATGTCTGCTTGGACCCAGGGATGAAGTTATCTAGATTTTGATGGTCACAGGTCAAAAGTAAACTTCCCTGTGAGAACATAATTGTCAGAAACGCTTTTCTTTGCATTGTTCAACTGTACTGATTGTATAGCTCTTCCATGCTGGCATACATATTTTAGCATTTGTTTACTGTAACTTTATATTTAAATACTTTAGTTCACCACAAGTGCTTTGGCTACATTAAACTTGAGGTTCAGGTGACTGTCATTAAACCACAAGACAAAGTAAATCAGTCAATACGTACAGTACATTACATGAGCGTGGACACACATGGACAAAAACTGAAACTTGATTTTTGCACAAAGGGATTTTATTGTGATGCAGTAATTCTAGTTTTCCTGAATTTATGTTATTTTATCTTCTAACATAAGAATAATGATATAATAATGATATAAGACATGCACTTATTTATTTGGATTGTGTGTCCACTGCTTATGCAATTGCCCTGACCTGTACTGATTAGCACTGAGAGCTGAGAAAAAAACACTGCGCAGCTGAAGCGCCATTTAAAATCATTCCCATTCCTTTCTGGCAACACACACACATGAAATTGCATTATTATGTAAACATGCCTTACAATGTCAGAATTAGATTTAATAATGACAACAAATTAAGTACTTTGATGTCACTTTTGCAGTTGCTTCTTGGGAAAACAGAGGCTGAAAACATTGAGGAGAGAGATAATAACCCTGGAGCTACAGCATATTATGGCATATATCATCCACGACAACGACATTCGACAACAAAAATGTTTGCATGGCATATTGAACACAACACTGTGTCATGCTTACGATTCACTTCAAAATACAGCTGTAGACCAAATATATCACATTCTCCAGCATTTGATTTTGCTTTGATGGAATGATTTTTTTTGTATGACATATTCTGTGTTTTAGAAATGCATGAGAAGTGTGTAATAAGATTTTGACAAAAAAAAAACAACATGCATTTTTCCATTAGTGTGAAAAACTTGAAACTAATGATTGTGTTTTCATTACCTTAAAATTAGTCTAAGGTAATCTACACATGGGCCTTTCACAGCAACCATAGCGTCTCCTAAATTCATGAAAACTGGGATTAATGCTAGGGTTATTCAAATGCCACTATAGCCTACACTTTAAGCCTGAGAAAAAGTTTTGTTTAAAGGCTGCCTTTCTATGAAAATCACATTATTAGCCTTGTTAGATTGTCAGTCAGATGTTTCTTATCTCTATGACACAGCATGACCAAAACATTAATAAGCATTCAACTCTGCAATCTACCAGTGACAGCAGTCTCCAAAAAACAAATTCTGAATTTCTTCTACATAGAAAATCTAAGGAACCAATCCTGATTACTTGTGGCGGCTTTATGTTGTTGAAACAAAACTTACCATTCTGATGCATTGACTAGTAAGCAACTTTGAGCACATGGCTCTTTCTCTTCTTTCTGGGAATCTGTGTCTGGTTCAAACATGTATGACTCAAATATTTTAATGTTCGAACTTGCCACTGCACAGCGTAGCATAGACTAGTTTAAAAGTCGGAAGGTGACAGAGCAGGTAAACTTTAGCTCACGCTGGCTGAAAGAGAGAGGCCGAGTGGTGAGTGGAGCAAATTTTCAGGCGACTGTGGCTGAGATGGTAGAGCGGTCGTCCAGTGATTGGAAGGTTCTTGGTTCGATCCCTGACCCTGCAGTCAACATGTCGAAGTGTCCTTGAGCAAGACACTGAACCCCAAATTGCTCCTGATGCTGCGCCATCAGTGTGTGAATGGCTAATGCTCCTGATGAGCAGGTGGGTGAATGCAAAACCTGTGGTGTAAAGCGCTTTGAGTGGTCAACAATGACTAGAAGAGCGCTATATAAATACAGAACTAAAGTAGCACACAGATCTCCACAACCTAGATGAGGCAAAAGTGTAGAATTATAGCCAAGTCATTCTAAGGCCATGAAGGCCATGAAATCAAAGTCAAAAAAATGTCATTTTCCAAAACAGACATGGATATTTAAGGGTTTAATCAATAGCTTTCTAATGTACTACACTGTCACAAATAATGTGCAAAATTTTTGCTCTTAGGGGTCCTATGACTTGTCAATGAGGCAGTACCCTCATATGGTCAATGATGGTACTCATTAGAACTTATTACTTACTTAACCTAAAAAGGTGCATATTAGTAACATTTAGATCAACTATATCCCTCATTACATGCAGCTGTAAGTTAAAGAACATAAATGTACCTTTATTTCTGAGAGTGTAAAGATGAATGCAAACATGTAATGTGTCAGGCACATAGACTTCATAAAGACTGACAACATGAGAGCTCGCTGAATGTGAAGACGATACATCTCTATTGCCCCCTGGTGGTGGGATACAGTATCGCTTTTAAACCCCTCCTACTCTTATTATATCAGGTCTGACTTGGGCCGAATTAAACAATCCAATTTCAATTATTATTTTTTTTCGCATCAAAGATATTTGCTGTCATTTTAGGTAGTTCTCATCATAATGATTTGGAAATGTTAATTTTTCTGATCAGATTAGTTTTAAGATAATTGGTGCTATTAAAACACAGCCATGTGAACATTTCCAATAAAATGGCCGAAGCAAAAGTTTCTCGTCACTAATTACTAACCACCACTAACAGTGTATTTTCAGGGGGTTTTACTGTGTCTTTTGGGGTCAATGTCTTTCGAGCCTGTTCTCTGTTTATTGCTGCTTATGTGGTTGTTGTTTTTAAACGATATCCTGCACAGCCAGGGTAAAGGATTAAGTATTTACAACATGGAAACCTGTGCTTGTAATATGTCCCAAGGTTACGCCAGCCCATACAAAGATGAAGAGGAATGATGCACCTTTTAGCCTCGAGCCTCCACTCAACCAGAGTATAATGGCTGCACAACTGCCACAAAAGACAAAGGGGGATACCTCAACACATGACATCAAGACCCCGTCTTTCAACCCTGGTCCACAGGCAGCCATTGACAAAATGAAACAGGACACCCGGAATCATTCGTGGGGATCAAGTGAAAGCCATAAGGCCCTTTTTAGAGACCTGCAGAAGGCTGCCCTTCAAAAACCTGGTGGTGGTGAGAAAATGTCTAAGGTCTCTCCCAGCACCCAGCAAAACCAAGTTGATAAATCTATAAGAACTAGTAAAGAGACAGAAATACAAGTTATAACGAAGGTAGAAGGTAAGAAGGCCGGTAAGTTATTAGTGCAGTCTGACAGTGGGGTCCCAAATGAGAAGACTAAGATGGAGACTGAAAGTGCTGCTGTGGTTGAACGCACTGTCTCAGAGAATGCCAGAGATGCAGCAAATAAAGACAATGAAGTTATCATTGTTGGGGCATCAAGTACACAAACTGAGAAGAGTGACTATACAATAAAAACAGCAAAGGAGACGAATACAGTATTACAAAGTGAAACGTTCAATATATCTGATCCTGTCATCCCACCCCTAAGAAAAACTCCAGAGGAGACAAATTTGTCCGAAATGCAGATTGAAGACTTCCAAGAAATTCAAACACCTGTCACAAAAGTCATATCTATAGCTGAACTTTTGAGAGCGCAGATAAAGGCTCTTGACTCGCCGCTTCTACATTCGATAACCACAACATCCGCTCAAGCCGACTTTGTACAAGAGCCAACTTCCCCTCCTGCAAAACCATGTGAGCATGTAAGAGAAGATGACGACAAATGTGAAGTGGAAGTGAAGAAGTCAGTGTGTGATATGAAAAGTGGGACAAATGTTGAAGACTCTCCTCCAAGAAACATAAAGGAAAAACCTATGCAGGTTTATCAACAACTACAAACTGATCAGGAACTAATTCAGACTCAAGGTGCACCTTCACTAGAGAAACCTGTGTTAGTCCAACCTATCTCTGACACTGGAACTACAACAGAGACTGCCAGACTTCATGGCAGTGCCAAAATATATGATAGAAGAGTTGAGGACATTTGTCAGGAAACTGGAGCATTAGGTTTGTTTTCAACCCTACCTGAATCTGTCATTCAGGAAACTGGTGCTCCCCTCAATGGGACACATAGAAAGCTCACTGCTCCAGAGTCCACCATTTTGAAGCATACCAAAGATGAACCGGTTCAAGACAAAGATGTGGGATTTGTACAAAAATTATCTCGAGAAATTGAACTCCACAGCAAACCTAAAAAGGGGATCTCTGAAATTCTGTCAGATCAGTGCAAAATGGTTGGACAGGACACAGAAAAGAGTTTGTGTCCGAATGAACAAAAGCTTCCCACTAAAACTGAACCTACGCTCATAGCTGTAAAAGATTATAAACTGATTCCTCAGCCAGTCAAACTCCAAGGGCTAGTCCCTTGTTAAAGAAAAGAAACTGTGCTTCTTCCATTCCTTGTGCTACAGCACAGGAGCTGGCATCTGGGGCCCGACCCAAACTCCTTATTCAGAAGACTCAACCCGAGGAGGCTTCAGAGGCCACGTCACAGATAGATAACCAAACCCAGGAAAAGAACATGTCTACAGAGAGCACCAAGCTTTCTACAAGTCCTGAGGCCATCTCTCCATCCCTGTCTCACCGCTCACCTGTTCTGCAACCCCCTGCTGAGCAAACCTCTCCTGCAGAAAGGTATCCTCCAGTCTTGAGCAGGAGGAAGGTGCCACCTGAGACTCGAGCAAAAAGCCCACTGCTCAGTGAGGAGAGTCACACCCCTAAAATGGAGAAGAAGCCTGCAAACAAGGACAAGCATAACCCATTCAAAGGTGAGATGCCTTTCATGTTGGAGTAATTCTTTTTAAAGACTTGTTGCTTTGACACTGGAGTTATGTGTTGCAAATGAAAACTTAACAAAAAAAATACAAAAAACAATTGACTAAAGCCAAAGGAAAAAAAAAATAATCGGAGGAGAAAGACAGCCATTCCGCAGATTTGTTTGTGTCGTTATCATAATTACTTATGAGCTTGTTTTACAGTTGAAAAAATAATCAGCTGACACAGCACCTTAGCTGATTTATCCATAGTCAAGATAAAAGCCCAGAGTCACAAATACATTGGATTAGCTTTAAATCTGTGTATAGTCCGAATTTTATTCCCTGTCCATAGTGATAAAAATGCAGCCAATCATACATTGTTGATCAGTTACAAGTGTATGCAGAAAGTGTGTGCAAAACGTTTAAAATTGTATGTATAAGTCTGAATACTGCACCTACTGCAGCAATCAGAATGATAGTAATGGTGGTTTATCACAAACCCACCTGCAGTATCTGTGCCTTTTATTTAATCATTTAATCTATACCAACGAACAGTCAACAGACAAACAATTGTTTTTTGTCAATTGGCTGT
>KV751315.1:1538475-1561059 GCA_001698575.1 Mola mola
GATGACTGAAACTGATAAAAAAAACAGAATATATGAATAAATGAAGCAATAAATACATTTCTGTTGTTCTGCAGCACACAGGTGTAGTACTGATGAACAAAGAGGAGACATTCAATAGGATAATAAACTATTTAAAAATATTTTGTGTGTAATACATTTTTGAAATAAGTCAAACAGCAAAAACAAGTCTAGATTATTCAGTTTTATATGTGCAGTACATACAGTATATATATATATATATTTTTTTTTTTTTAACATTGTGTTTTCATTTTTTCACCTATTGAAACCAACTACCACAATGTTCAGGTTTTTAATGACATGGCATTGAGTTTTGCTCATTTTTACCTTTAATACTTTTATACTTGACCTTTTCCTGAGTTTTATTGGCGTGGAAACTGCAGCAGCCATCCATCCATCCATTTTCTACCGCTTATCCCTTATCGCGGGGGGGCTGGAGCCTATCTCAGCATCTTTGGGCGAAGGCGGGGTACACCCTGGACAAGTCGCCAGTTCATCGCAGGGCTGACATATAGACACAAACAACCATCCACACTCACATTCACACCTATGGACAATTTAGAGTGACCAATTAACCTACCCCCAGTTTGCATGTTTTTGGACTGTGGGAGGAAGCCGGAGTACCCGGAGAGAACCCACGCAGACACAGGGAGAACATGCAAACTCCACACCCAGCCACTCTAATTAATTCGAATTTCGGCGATTTTTTTTTTTTTTTAATGTATTTAATAACTTGTGTAACATAAAAGACATTAAAGGCGTCAATGGTGAAAGAAAACAACGCCAACTTACATTAGAGCTCGTTAATTTTTTGGGTTCTTCATTTTAGAGTTCTGCAATTCAGCCAACGCTTTCAGCAGCTTTACCTAGCCTTGTTTTAAACCTCTCGTGGGTAGTATTTCTTAAACCACCGTAGGGCGACCCCGAGCAGCAGCTCGAGTCGTGTCAGCGGGGTGATTTTGGAAATCCCCTCCGCGCGCTCTCTCGTATCGTAAAGCGACACCTCAACACAGCGCCGACGCTTGGGCGGGACTTCCGGTCGAGCGCACCCGGAAGATCGGATGCGAGTTTCCCAGCCCGAGCCGTGCCTCCATATGCTCGTTACTTTAAGCATTTTAATGTGATTTGGGTGCTTTTCTACCCGAGCAGTATTTGCCACAATGTTATCCATAGACTTTCTCGACGATGTGCGTCGCATGAACAAGCGGCAGGTAGGTCCCCGAGCCTGTTTACTGTGATGGTGCGACCGCCTCTTTGTATGCTGGAGAGCACGGAGCTAACGGCAACTAGCTTCTGGCCGCTTTTTTTAACGTGGCAGCTTGTCTGTTTGTTGTTATGCGTCCGGTAAAGTGAACTTTTTCATGCAAACGTGTCTTAAAAAGTTAGGCTGCAGCACAAAAGACCCGTAGAACCCTCGATCGTGATTTCAGCGCAGCTAGCTTTTTCCGTTTCCTGCCACACCACTCATGGCATTGTTAGCTTAAGTATGACACAGTGCACCTACCCATGAAACACCAGTCAACTCATTGATGTCTCACATTTCTCACATATATTATGAGCTATTTGCGCATTTTGTTGAATGCTAATTTGTCCCTGAATTCGACAACATTAAAACACCAATATTTCCCCTGTTTTGTTTGTATACAGCTATATTACCAGGTGCTGAACTTTGGCATGATTGTGTCCTCGGCACTGATGATCTGGAAGGGCTTGATGGTTGTCACTGGCAGTGAGAGTCCAATTGTTGTTGTTCTCAGGTGAGTAGTTACATGTTGTGATCCTGAATCATGTTCTGCTTTAATTTGATATCTCCAGCCTTGGCTGATTGGAGACCAAAAACAAACCTTCCCTGAGGAGTAAATAAGGTTCCATATTGATGACTTCTGCATGGAAATATACTTACAGCTTTGCACAGAATATGAGTTATGGTTTCATACTGAAGGTACCTCAACATTTCAACATTATGTGGTTTTAGGGAGTGTGCTTCTTCACTGAGTGAGCTTCACATTAATATTGAGACAATAATAGCATTTTGATTGCTATAGAATGATCCATTTGGTTTTGATCTGGATAAAATGTGATATGTTGCTGCTTTTTAGTGTTGGTCCACTTTATTTTCACAATGACTCTTTATGGTTACTTGTCGATTAGCCAGTTTCAGCAGTCGTGATCCGGCATCATCAGTTCTCGGGAAATAACACCCTGCTGACTGTGTTTTCTTGAGCATTTAAACGCATCAGATATTTATGTTTTTGGTGTCACAAAGAACATTCTAGGCTTTAATACCATTTGATAATCAGCTTTATGTTATGAGTAATGACTGGGAGAGACTTAAAGAGGTGAGGAGAGGAGATGTCTTACAGTAGTGATTCAGAGCTAATTACTGTTATTGCAGCCTTTTAACTTTTTAAAGGTCACAAACTGAAAGCGTACGATTAAGTATAGCAGTTTGAACAGCATATAAACTAATAATCAGATTATCATTAAGTTATTTACATTTGGCTTAAACAGATCAGTTGGCCTTTAAGATAATTTCATAAAGAAATTTATCAGATTTATCAGTAGCGTAACTTTTCTGATCAAGTCAAGCATATACTATGATGAAATCCTTGTAAAAAAATATTGAAAGCGGTTTAAGACCACCCTTGGTTCGGTTCGATGATGGCTTTCACAGCAGCCCCATCGAACTGCAATAAACAGGCAAATGGACCTGAGTTTTAAAGAAGCAAGTGGGTTAGGTGTGAAAGTATCCTAAGACGTTTAGGGCTTTGGTGGCACTGTTGTGAGTATCATAAGTGCATGATTGTACCACAACGCATATCGATTAGGAGAAGACACTCAGACACTGGATGGATTTTCCCATTTCCATTTCCCATTTATTTCTTCACACACTCAGTAAGTTTCATTCAATACTGTGTGGTTCACAGGGATGACATTCAGCCATGCTTCAGTCTGAAGAGAACTCAGTTTAAGTGGCCAGAAACCTTGAAGAACTCCTCAATGTCTCTGTTGTATATGATTTTATTGACTTTCTTTAATTAAAAATTCTATGGAAGAGAACACAAATGTCACAGTTTGGCAATGAAACTTTGACTGTCTGCCCAGACTCCATTCGATTTAGCTCTAAATATACCTAATCATTCACTATAGACTATAAATCAGTAAGAAAATAATTTTTTTACCAGACCCCATAATGACCATTGTTATCAAGCCAAGTCCGTTTTACTCATATAGCCCCAAATCACAGGATTTACCTGAAGGAACATTACGGTCTCTACAGCCTCTATCTATCCTCTAATGTTCCTCCCCCCATAAAGCTTGTACAGGCAAGTAGAAAAAAAAATATCACTGAGCTAGAGCAGCACAGGAGTGCCTCTTAAATACAAAAGATAAATGTGTGTACAGAGTTTAACATGGTTTTGAAAACAAATTTAACCAGAAAATACATTGCCTGCACATCATCTGTCCAAAATCCTTTCAGCATCATTGCGTGAAATCAGTGTGCATAATTTCTCAACTAAAATCATGTGAAAAGGTGTTTTCATCTGTCTGAAGTCAGTCTCCTCTCACACATCTGTTGCTTTTCCACTGGAGCGTTTTATCAACCGCTACAGTGTACACACACAACAAAGTGCTGACCTATTGATCGTATTATTGCTTTGGTGATGTTATGACTCTTAACTCCCTGTTTTTTTCTGCCAGATGACCTTTCAATGAAGTCATTTATTGTGTTTAGTCCTCTTAGTGCTTTATTTCACACACATAATATAATCTGTGGGGTGTTTTGATCCATGTGGTCTTTTCTGTTTAATGAGTCGTATAATGTCATTGTGTTGTGTTTTCATACATGACCCAGGACGTTGCTACCACAGTGATACAATGGTTGAGATTGGCAATGTTATTAATTTGTTTGTTAAACAATATCAGCGACACGAGCCAATGTTGGTAATGTGTATACTGTACCAATCGTTACAGTGGCAGTATGGAGCCAGCTTTCTACAGAGGAGACCTGCTGTTTCTCACCAACCGGGTAGAGGATCCCATTAGAGTCGGAGAAATTGTCGTCTTCAGGATAGAAGGCAGAGAGATCCCAATAGTGCACAGAGTACTAAAGATCCATGAAAAGTATGAATACGCATTTTTGTAGCATGCTTTTCCAAGTATCACTGAGTCCCATGCTTGTGTATCAAACCTGAGAATGTGAACCATATTATTTAACTGTAAGAAAAAGCTGCTAAGAGAGGTATCTGTTATATTTCATACTCGGTTTGCTCATCCAGAGACGTCTGTACGATGTGCTGTACAATCAAACTAATGCTCTGTCTGCAGGGAAAATGGGGACATTAAGTTCTTGACCAAAGGGGACAACAATGCAGTGGATGACAGAGGGCTGTACAAGCAGGGTCAACACTGGCTGGAGAAAAAAGATGTGGTGGGACGAGCAAGGGGGTAAGTACATTGTTTATACAGTATATAAAATATAAAACGCTAGAATGCCACAAATATCTCAATAACAAACAGCAGCTTCACGTATGTTGCTGTAGTACAGACCACAGATATGAGCAAAAATGTTTTCACCTCAACACTGGAGGAAAATGGCAAGTCCAAAAGTAACTGTTTGTCACAACAGATCTATGCAAAAATCAACAAATTGCATATCAATAAATGATTTGTCTGAGTTTTTACTGCCACTACATCCTGCGGTAGCTACACAAACAGCAGAAACATGCAGACACTACTAAAACCCTCAAAATATTCCGTGTAGAACTTGTTCCACAAAATAAATTAAAATAAGGTGTAGTGTCACACATCGACGACAACAATGCTTTGTCATTTGAGAGCGAGCGCAATCCAACCATCCACTCGTACCCTGTGTCACCAGAAAATGTAAGTTTGATGACCAACGTGCATTTGTTAGGGATGAGGTTTTTCAGTGTTTGATGGCATTTTTCCAGGCGGAGTGCATACATGGTCCCATCAAGAAAGACAATTAATGCATGACCGGACAAACTGCATGATGAATATGCAGCTGCACAGCTGTTTGACAAGCACTGAAAAACTTACTCTGACCACAGACTTGTGCACAGAGCTTACAACTGGGTTGAAACATTTGTGTTGTTGTATGTGAATTTGGCTATAAAATTGTTACCAGCATCTTTATGGCTTGGCTGATGCCAACACACAGCGCACATTTTGCTGTGATGTAATATGTATTTCTTTTGTGAGATTTTGAGGGAAACGAGAGATAAGGCTTTAATTTACCCCAGTTGTGTCTGCATATGGATTTTTTTTTTTTTTTTTTTTTTTTGTTGGGCTGGTGTTAAGCCTCACGAGAGTCATAATATTCACTGAATTACTCCTCGCAAAGATCAAATAGCATTTTTGCTTGTAATGCCCATCCCTACATCAGACAATGTCCAAACAAAGAGAACGCCGCTAAACACACAGACACATACCTGAACATTCAACATAAAACACACAAATAAGTGTATAATAATAAATATTAGCTAAAATACTGATGAAAACGAACACAGATGAAAGTTAAAACAAAGTAAAAACTAGCAAAGCTGGAATTTTAAGAGTGAAGCTAAATAACATTTTAAAAGTAGTGCAGCAGTGGCACATAATGCCAGACACGGTGCTGATCAGTTTCCAGCCTGTGTCAGGAGAGTCATAGCGAGTTACTGCTGTAGATGAGAGATCATTTCTTGTGAGGAGGAGGAGGGCTTCATTTCAATTTTAAGTGCTCCAGGAAGTTCAAGTTCAGTAAAAGAACTGATCAAGACTAAAACTAATGTGCTTTATCCTCGCGGCTCTGGGTAACTAGTAACCATGCTGCAGAATTTGAAATCAGTCTCAAATACATCACCACAAATAGGAAAGACATGGAACAATCGAGCGGATGTCCATCCCAGGAACGTTCACTCTTTTCTCTGTGTTTGTTCCATGTTCCTTCAATTTGAGCTGTCTTGATGTTTGTTTTACTTCATTTTTTTAATATTACTTTTTGACCAAAGTCTTGACAGCTTGTAACTTACTGACTTGAGCTGTAAACATTTTACCGTAGGAGACGTAATTTTACAAAAGTATTATTTGTCACTTATTTTTCATAACATTTTTGATACCCTCAGGTTTGTGCCATACATCGGAATTGTCACCATTCTCATGAATGATTACCCCAAGTTCAAAGTAAGTTGGTTGAGCCCATCGCACTCGTCCCTGCTGACAAGATTTATTTATTTCCTTTAATGTTCAGTTTGACTGTGCAATTAGTCTAACTTCCTGTTTGTTTTTTTTCTGCAGTATGCCGTTCTCTTCATGCTTGGTCTCTTTGTGTTGGTCCATCGGGAGTGAGGTGGCCAAATGTCAGGACTCGAGAAGAATAAACTACGTCCAGGAAACCTCACGCATGCCTTTCAGACAGAATTCAGTTAGACTTTGTCAAAACCCAACTGGCTTTTTGTACCATTTGTTTGAACATTTTGTAGAAATGTGGATAGGGTGTTTACATTTGAAAAATCTAAGCTTTAAAATATTTTTGTGAGGGAGCTATGCTAGATTTAGTTTGGAATTGGTCTTTGTTTGTAAACCTCAGAATGAGAAACAGAATTCATGAAGATAAAACAGAGTCTTGTTTCTTTCCTGTTGAACCATTGTCTTCGAATAAGATATGTGAAGTATTTTATGACAACTGAATATGAATACTATTAAATATGAAATCTGGTTACCATCCACTTTGGATTATTTCAACTCTTTGTCTCATTTAGTATGTCCTCTGTGCTGCCTTGCGGTAGACAACACATTTTTCTTGAGCAATGTATGCTTTTAAAAAAAAAATACTAGCTGTTTTTCATTTTTAAACTTCTAAATATTCATTGAAAAGGCCTGAAACAATTTGTTACACACACACATTTTCTTACAAATGGTGTGTTTGCTTGTTTTATGATGAAGAGGACACAGGAATGGCTTTTCCTTTTAACTACGCTGATCTCATTGGTGCATTAAACATCTATTTTTTTGTTCTCTTTATTCATCGAATATGAGCACGCTCAAGTGTTCTTGAAATTGAATTGGATTTGGATTAGGCTATCTAACGTGGACATATAATCATACGTGGATCAGACCTAATAAGCACTCGGTTCTCTTGAACTTGGATTGAGGGCATGTGGCTGCTTTCGTCATTATACCTTGAAGACTGACCTGACCTTTGTACGCTTTGAATTTTAGTCTCGGGTATATATTACTAGTGGTGTGTACATGAGGCTGTAGGAACCAAACAAACACATTAAGTATTGTGTAATGGCAGCCCTTGACCAAATGTTCTGAACCTGCAATGCAAGTATCCATCATGTCTTTCAAGAGAACTCTGGGGTTGCCCATAAACATGTAAGTCTTAGTTGATTTAATCTGTGAATGTAGCCACATTCATGCTGCGATGGTCTTCTACTCTTCTAATTAGACTGACACTCAGCAGTGCAAAACGCCTGAAATCGCAAGTGTGTGCGAGTGAATGCCAAAGGCTGTGCAAAGAGCACTCTAAGCTGCAGCTCTTACACCCTGGAGTGACAAAGAGGCAGTCCATCGTACCGGCTCTAAATTAGCCTACAGCATCAGCAGGTTTTCCTCTCCTCCGAGGACTGATGGTGGTCACAGCAGCATGCTGCGACTGGCCCAATGACTTGTTGCTCCTAGTAAGGAAGCCAGGCTGGGTCCTGGGAGTCAGGGGGGTTTGGGAGGGTAGCAGTGGAGGAGGCATGTGGGCAGGAAATGAGATGGGTTACACTAGAAGGAAGAAATAACCCCAACCACTGCTACTTGGATCAGGTCACACAGTTTACACCAGGAGAGCAAAGTGTCCAGGCATTATTGCACCATTTGTCAGTTTACTTTTATTATCAGTAGAAATAAACTGTATCTGAAAATTGTGATATATTTGATTGATTTACTACACACGATGAATGTATTTGTAGTGATTTAGGTAAAAGAAAGAAATACACTGCTGAGGGTAACTGCATCCACAAAATCTTCTCATCCTCCCTTCAACCTGGGGACAGGGGGACATGAACCGCCTGATAAATATCTGCTCATCCAGCAGTGTGGGTGACAAGACTGTTTCTTTATCGCATCTGCCCGGAGTTCGTGTGGTGCGTAAAAGACGCGCAGCCAGAGGCGCGATCCGGTTAAACGTTTGCCAATCGCTGACTACATTTGGATCCACGCATCTGGTTGTATAAAAAGTACAAGCATCATATGACGAGCCCAGCCCGCAAAGGAGGGACTATAAAAGCAGGGTTGGTCACGGCAAAAAAAACCACGACCAACACGAGGCACTTGGACATTTTCGCCCTGGAGGACACAGCTCGCCGTTCTGCGCTGAGATGAGAGGGTTCACACTGAATACTGCCTGCCACTGTGGCTTGTTTGCTTATCTCGTCTTCTTTTCTTTCACCTCTCTCACTGCCGCGGTCAGTTTCGACCTGACTGAGCTGAGGAACAAAGTTGCAAAAATTAAAGTGAATCCGAGAGGCAATCTTTGGGCTACAGGTAAGAATCATCATCACCGGCAACGGGACCGATCGCTCATGCTCAGTTTGAGTGGGACTCAGGGAATTTCATTTTGTTTGTATTTTTATCCCACTTCATATTTCAAATTTAGTTTTTAAAAAAAAAAAAAAAAAAAAAGTATTTCCCTTTAATTGCATTGTGTGACTTCCGAGCTAAATTTGCGCAGTCCCCATTCTCCCCTCTCCTCCACGTCTATTTGACATGTGCAGAGCGTTTTCTCTGTGTTGGCAGGCCATTTCATGGGCAAGAAGAGCGTGATGGACTCCCTCCTGCTGCCCTCGGCCGAGGACCAGGCTGCCGGTGCGCTGGAAGTGGCGCTGCCCGCCGAGCAGAGCGCGCTCGGGGAGCTTTTTCACGACTTCCTGCGGGTGGCCTTGCAAGCCCATGTGGATACACAAGACAGCCACTCCAAAAACCAGGTGTGCACCACGTCGTCGCCTTGTGTTTGTTTGTTTTCATTAGTTAGTGCGGGCGTGTGCATACAATGATCAGTCTGTAATTTTGTCATTATGGACTCTGTTACAGGAGGCGGACTTGTTGATGAAGGTTTTAGAAAGCTACATTCAGAGCAGAAAGTGATGACCGCCTGCACGCATAAAACACAGAGCCCAGGTCATCTGGCCTGTTTAAAATCAATAAATCTGACACAGTCTGCTGTCTCCCGGTCATCAGGATTGTCATATGCTGCCATTCTCTGTCTATACAGCTCATGTTCCGTTTGGAATGTAATGTTTTTTTGTTGTTGTTTCTTGGTTTGATGATGATATTTCACAGTCTCGTAGTTCAGTGTTATTTATATTCAATAAAAATAATTATTTGAACTGCTTTGACTTTGGCTGATAACCTATGACACATTGATAGATCCTGTCCAAACGGATACCTTATTATACACAGCTGACCTCCTCTGCTTTTTGAGCATGACGGCAGAGAAAAGACACATGAAAATGGCAGCGAGTGAGAAAAATGACTCATTCCTCACTTGTATTTCAATGTGGCTTCACAATGAATGTATCCACACACGCCATTTGAAACAGTCGATTTCATTGGATGGAAACTTTTCTGTGGAGTTTGCTCTCTTTGGTCCACAGGGGGTCCGGTGCATGTGACCTTCAAAAGCCTTTTGGCCCAACAAACAAAGCAGGCAAAGTCGTGTTCCAAAATAACACTTACATAAATACAACATAAATACAACTGTAGGCAGCTTATATAAATAACATTTTCCAGTTTCCCGACTATTTCGACATGAAATCGATATTATCTTCTGTACTTCTCCCATCCTTTGCATAGAGGGATGATCCGTTCTTTGGATCAATATAGCGGTGAAGTGAGATGGCCCATTCTTTGCCTTGGGCGGATGTTTTCGTTGGTAAAGGTTGGGCTATTTCAATAATCCTCCCACAATGCCTCGTCTGGTGCTTAAACGTCACTGTCAAGGTGAGGAATGCACTCCCCGTCTAACGGACAGAGTGGTGGGAGGGAACATGCCGACTGTAATGCACTGCTCAAGTGAGCTGTGAAAGCTGTCTGGGAAATTCAGATTACGCTCAGAATAAAGAACACACACACACACACGTTTGCAATAAATTTCAATAAAGCCTCCTTTGCAATGTTTTGATTTAAACCGATGTTAGTTCAACTTTATGATTATTTTAAGGTCTGTGTGTTTGAGCTCAATTGTATTGCGTTATGCCGAAAAGTGTTTTTTTTTTAAAAATAATTTGCCTTTATTGCTGTAAATTACAGTCACACTAATAGCAAACGTGTTAAGATCTTTGGTCTGCTGTATTTGTTTGAAACTTCTTAATAATTTAAAGACAAATGTATAATGTTTACAAATATAGAAGTTTTCAGTGTGCACCAAAGGCTGGGTCAGGAAGTTATTCTCTCTTTTTTTTAATCTCTCCATACAAAAAAAAACTTCCAGGTGCAGAATATTGTACGCAAGTAGGACAATAGGCTGGAAAAATGGGTACAATTCGAAAAAAATAAGGCCGCTCAATGGGTTCCAGGAAATTCAAGTCCCCTAAAAAAGAAAAAAAGAAAAACTTGAGAGAGAGAATAACTTAAAAACATATTCTTCAGCTTTTTGTCGATCAACTTAAATACAAGTACACGCCATTTCTTGGCCTTTGTGAAAGCATGACATTCAGTACTATGTATTGTTACAGTATATAGTATATAGTTACTATTATTATTATTCATTTACTTATTTATTTACTGACAGCACAAATGTGCTGCGTGTGCTTGTCTGTATTAAACTGAAAGAAATTGTTAATCCGTCGCACAGGACGGCTCAGTGTGCGGACCGGTATTCGTTTGAATTATTCAGTGTGTGCGAATAAGAGAATACAACCGGTTGTCATGCATTAAAATTGCATAACAAAACATGTTGCCGAGTTTTAACAGCTGAGACGGACGATGTCGTTACACAATCCGAGCGTGCGGCACAGACCTCCCGTGGCGTTTACCACCTCACTCCCAGGGGGAAAGAGAGATTTAGCATCTCTGCGCCCTCTGTTGACTTTGAGTGTTTGCCTACATGTTTGCTCCTTTGTGCACTCAGATTGATCTGGTAATCCCTTGTTCTGTCAACATTCACAAATGAACGGCTCCGTGTGTATTCACAAAGATTGGTCATCACTAAAATTTAGTATTATACTGTACATATCCTTAAAGAAGACCCTAAATTTTTCATACTATCTTTTGCTACCACTGATCATCATCATAGGTTGAATGGTATTTTTGATATTGTGAAATGTTTTCTCATATTTAGATACACAAATATTGTCCATTTGTCTGTAGTCTTGTCCATATCATGACCCTTTGTCTGGGTCTGTATGACCAATTCACTTTGGTAATGGATGTCTTTATCATGTTTTGATATCACAATTAACATAGATCATTTGTTTCAGTGACAGTGTTTCTTGACACTGTTGCCTCAAATTAAAAAGCTTCTGTTGTAAATGTGCTCCACGTGCAAGGGCATTTTAGTTTGACCAAAGTAGGACATCTTTTTGGTTTAACATACGAATAGTGATATCCTTTCTGTTCAAACTCAGTTTCCATTTGTGCAAGAGTGATTTATGACTGTTTACCTTTTTCACCAGTTACAGTGAACTAGAAATCACAGCCCACCACTGTGAAAATAAATCATCGGACATGTAAACGAGAAAAAGAAAACTATGTAAAAGTAAGCAGGCACTTTTCCTATTTCCACAAATTTCCACAAAATTTCCACAAAAGCTATAGCCTGCACGTAACCACCACAATATTAACCCAACATCACTTTTAATGTATGATAATAATAATGTATAGGGTGTATCGATATCCTATATCTTAGGCTAACACATAACAAAAAATGTAATATTCACTGGAAGGCAATAAGTTGCAAACATATGTCTCTATACATTTATGCCTTTGGGTCTTTTGGCTCAGGCCTGTCCTTGATGTCCTCGATCTGTGTTTGATATTGCTCTGTGTTAACAATGACTCTTTTTGTCGTCTTGATGCATAATTCACAATATGGACGTATGTTGTGTCAACAATAGTAGCACCGGTGCCTCTGCTTGAATCTTTAAGTGCTTACTGTTGCGCACCAAAAGCTGACACAGACATATGTGGCAAGCTTTAACCCAATAAAACTGAGGCTTTAAGGCACAAATTTTCAATTGAGTAATCAATTGTGCATTCAGGAGGTAAACAGATCAAAGTAAAATATAAGTAAAATAGGGGCATATCATGTGTCTCTTACATTCAGTCCTTTTTTTCCATGAGAATGCGTGAATATTATCAATTGATTCAAGCCTTAAAATAAACATTTGTGCAATATATGCAGTCAGCATAATGATTACTAAAAGGATGTAGGCTGGTCCCTAGGCTTGCAGCAGGGATGCACTGCCACCCTCTGGTGTGATAAGCCGCGCTTCAAACACTCCTCAGTGCCTGTCCGATTTTCTAAATATTCTTACAATTTATGTCAAAAAAAGGGGCACTATGCAACTGGAGGAAAAAAATCATTCAACCAGCATCTAGCTGTGGCTGGAGCCTACCTCAGCATCATCGGGCGAAGGCGGGGGACACCCTGGTCAAGTCAACAGTTCATCACCGGGCTGACATATAGAGACAAACAACCATTCACACCTACGAGCAATTTAGAGTGACCAATTAAACTGACCCTCTCTTTGCATATTTTTGGACTCGGGAAGGAAGCCCGAGTACCCACGTTGTACTATTTTAATTTTAATAATTGTGGCATACAGTTCTCGAATCAAATCTTGAAATATTAGAATATTTCGCTGTAACTATATAAGCCATAATCATAAAAATTACTAAAAAAAGGGCTTGAAATGTTTCACCTTAAGTGTAACGAACATTACTACACTGTCTTGCAGTGTTATTGCCGTTTTTTATACCTTGCATACATGTTCAAGTTATCTGTTGCACCTTATCTGAGACTAGTGTATAAGCTTGTTGTTATATGGTGTTCTGTTTATGAGTATAATGAGAGTAAAGTTGAACTGAATTAAACTGAATTGATATATTTAAGTATTGGAATAAAATTGTGAAAAAAAAAATGGGTATTTCCATTTTCTGCTACCTTAAACAAATACTGCACTTTTACTCCACTACATTTAGTTTCTAACTTCAGTCAGTTACTTTGCACATTACATGCTACATCTGAGCCAAAGCAGTGCATTTTCAAATCACAGTTGTATTTTCTTTTCTTTTTTTTTTTTTTTAAGAAAAAAACAAACACTCACCGATTCTGATAATCAGGAAACATGAATATTGGATCTGATAATTGGTCAGGATAATAATTATTCAACTCATAGTACAAAGTATAGTACATACATGTAAATATATGTAAATTTCCGTTCATATGTACTTTTGATACTGTACATTTATTGCAAGGACAGTACTTTTAACATCAGACGTGTAGCATTTGGACGGGTGAGTGTTTTTTCAACGCGAAGTCTTGACTGGTTTGGGTTACAACCTTTCACACAACCGCTTATAATTAAATGACGTGTAATGAAATGATGAGGTTGGAGTGAGGCGAGGGGTGAATAACAACACAAACTTGCACCAAGTTACACAGACGGTGACGCGTTACGGTCCCTGTCGTCTCGCCTCCATCGGCCGGCTTGTTTTGGAAGGTGAAGTTGTCGCAGCACGTGACCCTGTTGGCTGCATGTGATTGGTCGAGTCCGGAGGAATCCAGACAGTTGGGTAGGACCACAGACCGAAGCCATTTTATTATTATAACAGCAGAACGGTGCAGGTGCATCAGTATTCTTTTCTTTTTTTTTTTGCTTTAGTTGCTGTTTTGAGCAGCACAGCAGCATGGGGCAGTGTGGAATCACGTCATCCAAAACCGTCTTGGTTTTTCTCAATCTCATATTTTGGGTAAGCGAACGAGGGATGTTGGGACAATGTGCAGCATCCCGGTGAGGCCGGGGATGGAGAGCGTTAGCAAGCTAGCGATCTGCGCCAGAGGTGCACCTCGGGCTGCGCCTCGGCGACAGGCACAGCTGCTGGGACCATATGCTCAGGGACACAGGGTCGACTTATCCTTGGGTCAAATACGAAGGCATAATGTGACGGGAGCCGGCTCCCGTGTGTCGGTAGCTGCCACCCACAAGTTGTCGCTATGACGTTATGCAGCAGCAGGAGCCAGCAGGCGGATGCTGAGTTTGCCCGCAGTGTTACTGCTGGATCCTATCACGAGGAACACATAACTATATGTAATGTCATAAACAAACAGAGCAGCTCGAAACCATTCGGCTTTCAAAAAGGCAGTCTGTCCCCAGGATGGAGATGAAGATTGCGTGTGGCCCAGTTCACGTTTCGTGTTCTTTGGTTGAAAATAAATGCCTGTGATTTGATATAGTCTCTGAAGGTTAATATTCTGTCAGCACCGGTCATAAATGCAGATTTGTTGTCTTTATTGGCAGCGGCCATGGTTCCTACTAGGCCAGGGTTTAGAGTTCAGCTATTCATGATTAAAAGAAAAAAGATCTTTAATATATTCTAAACTCATTGAATGTAAAGTGAAATATGTCAAGCCTTTTACGTTTTAATTGTGACAATTATGGTCTATATATGCATTTCTCTCTGCAGGCTGCAGCTGGGATTTTATGCTACATCGGAGCCTATGTGTTCATCACCTATGACGACTACGACCACTTCTTTGAAGATGTGTACACATTGATTCCAGCTGTTATCATAATAGCAGTTGGGACTCTTCTCTTCATCATCGGCTTGATCGGATGTTGCGCAACAATACGTGAAAGCTCCTGTGGTCTTGCGACTGTGAGTGTGAATTACTTTGACTCTAACCCTAAAGGGCAACTGATTAAGTCAGGAGGGCACACATGCAGCACATCAATTACATACCAGCGAAGACAGAAAAGCAACTGAAGATGTTGTACTGAAAAGTCACTGAAAAATCATCAATGTCATACAATCATTTTGTTTCTCAGTCGCCTCACTGATACACGTCTGAACAATGTGTCTCTGTTGTCGTTTTAGTTTGCTGCCATCCTCCTGCTGGTATTTATCACAGAGTGTGTGGTGGTAGTGCTGGGCTACATATACAGGGCAAAGGTAAACATTGTCTCCCCGCACTAAGTAATTGTATTTCACACTAAATAAAGAGATGATCATACATTTGTACTGTAATCTTGTAAAATTACCCATTTATAGTCAGATGGTCTTGCAACTATTTATCTTGCAATATGTATGTAGAATTTTTTTTTTTTTTTTTTTTTTTTTTTTTTTTTTTTAAATTTTTTTTTTTTTTTTTTTTTTTTTTTTTTTTGTAGCATTAAATTCATTCCAAGTGGAAGATCAGATGGATAAAATTTTTAGTACATTATTTCTACATGTTAGTAAAATATAATAAATGATCACTTTAATATTCCTATCCTCGCTTAAAGGTGAGTGAAAGTTTGTTTTTACAACATTGTGATTTTATAGGACTATTTCCTAGCGATATAATGTTAATAATAATATTTGAAAAGTGCAGTGACTTAACAGCAACAGCTGCTGTGTCTTTATTTCAGGTAGAGGACGAAGTGAATCATTCCATCCAGAAGGTTTACAACGAATACAACGGCACCAACACTGATGCTCCCAGCCGTGCCATCGACTATGTGCAGAGACAGGTGCGCAAAATGTCTCTCATGTCATTTTTCATTTGTTTGCGAAAATTCACGTAGGACCACATATTTAAGTTTTATTGAATTTACATTGTTTTTGTGCATATAGATATAACAAACCTGTGGAGTTCCACAACTTATATTTTTGGGGTCTTTTAAATTTCCTATGATATTAAGTAAAGATGCACTGACCTTAAAAATAACCCTTAAAATGCATGGACAGGTACGCCAGTTGACCCAAGTGATGTCAATTAGCCAGAAGCTTCAAAGTCTTAACATGATTTTCTGTTGACTTTTGAGGATGTTTTAAGACAAAATCCACTTAAATTTCTGACCAACTGGAATTATGATAAGAACTGTGAATTAATCTTTATAAATCACTTTTTTTTACAAAGCAGATTCCCAGACAGACTTGTTGGACTATTACTAACATAAAATCTGTGCAAGGGTTAAAAACATGCCCTAATTATATGTAAACCTCCAAGTTTAACTGTATCTGTTGATGATTTAGATTCTGAAACTAATTTCGAGTTAACAAAAGACTCTGGACATTTCCCCTCAATGTTCCTCTGTATTCTCCCGTTAGCTTCACTGCTGCGGCATTCACAACTACTCCGACTGGAGAAACACGCGCTGGTTCCAAGAGTCCAAGAACAACAGTGTCCCAGTGAGCTGCTGTCAGCCCAGCATCAGTAACTGTACTGGCACTCTCACTCGACCAGCAGATCTCTACCAAGAGGTGTGAACAGGATACTCATGCTCATTTCTAAGACTACAGAAAAGGGTTTGACTCTTGGACACAGTTTTCAGTTTTTTCTTTTTCTTTTTATTCCTTGAACATACATAGAATGCACACAGTATTGCCTATCTGGAAACTCTTACTGTTGTTTCCCTGCTGTTGTAGGGTTGTGAAGCTCTCGTTGTGAACAAGTTAAAGGAGATCATGATGTATGTTATATGGGCTGCTCTCACTTTTGCATCTATACAGGTAAGGAGGAGGGAGTGTCACCTGAAAAGTAAAGTAAAGTTAGCACACACACGTTTTAGACAAATCCCTATCTTAAAAGTAGTATCCAAAGCACTTATTTGGAAGTGAAGACAAAGGTAAACGTTGAAATTAAAATCCGAGTTTTGTATGTCTGATGGATTGGCAGTGGCCATTCCTGGTTCATGTCACCCCCTACTTTGTCTTCTGTTGATGTGTATGCACTCGCTTTACACATCAGTTGACATAGAGTTTACTGGCAAATACTGCTGTGGTACAGCCACATTAAAACAAACTGAGCTGGAAGTTTTCTCAGACCTCATTGCTTCAGAAGGTTTTTGCTATGTTGAAAATCAATTCGGCAAAATCCGTATGGTCTCACAGCCGTGACAGCATGTTCTGTCTCTTAATGTTGCACTCACACTCATTATTGCACCCTACATAAGGGAAATGATAACACTTCTTGATTTAACATCATTTGCTTGTACCGTGTGATTTCCTATAGTGAGGTGGAGAAAACACTGATTTAATCAGAAGAGAAGGGATTGTTTGTTCCTGCTTTGTAACTAAACAATTTTTTTTTTCCTTCACCCTTTTTTGGATGGTATACAGACTAATACAGCAGCTCTTTTCCTCCTTGCCTTGCTGTCTCCCTGCAGATGCTGGGCATGCTCTGTGCCTGCGTGGTGTTGTGCAGGCGGAGCCACGACCCAGCGTATGAGCTGCTGGTCACAACCAACAGCTACGCATGAGGGAGGGATGCATCAGCCAGCCAAACAAAATCAAAAGAAGCGTCACCGGACATATCCACAGTAGATTTCCGCTGTAGTTATATGCTGAAAGCTCAAGCACACCTTGCACAATTCATGATAAAGTAATGACACTGATGATGATGTGTTGGAGGGCGGGGCTTCAAGGAGAAACCAGTTATTTATTGATGTGCTTTGTAAGTTACAGTTACTTTTAATGTTCTTCTTTTATTTTTTTTATTAAAAAACACAAAGTATTTGCAGAAGCCAAAGTTGTATATGGCTAATTGACATTATTAATGTGCGATGCACATTTTTTTTTCTCCTTTTTACTTCTATCTTCTTAAAGTTTAGACTCAACCCCAGTGAGGATGATGAGGAGTAATTTGGAGCATATGTGTAAAATTGTTGTTGGGAGGGCTGTATGGAATGTGTTTCCTTGTGTGCTAGTCTGCACGGTGACTCTATGCTAAAAAGAACTTGTACACTATTCCTGAGATTAGACTTTGTGAAGATGGAAAAAAAAAACACTTTTTAACACAAGCAAGACAAACTCTTATGTTTTCAATTTTCTTTGTATTTTAGTTTGTGAAGGAGCTTTGTGTTGTGTCCCTTAAAGCCATGTTTGGTAGAAGGAGTTCACAAATGATCAGGTTGTGAATAATGTACATTCTGTTTTGGTGTGAATGTTCTCTCAATCAGGCTTCAATAGTGAGGCATTGCCAATATATAAATTGTGAATGAACCTTTTAATCTCTCCAGTTCTATTATTAGGAGTGTTATCAGTGTTATCTGAGGTCCTGTGTATGTGTAGATGTAGTCAGAGAATCCCCCAGTTTAATTTGTTAGTTATAAACCTGCTGTAAATTATTACCATTACTTCCTATATTTTTTTGAAATTGTGCACCGTCGTTCTATTTTTGAGCTTTTCAGTTTACCCAGTTTATTTAGGTAGTGCCACAAAATAATGATAAGCAAACATGGTGTATATACTGAAGAACAACAGACTAGGAAGCAAATAAACTCACCTTAACTGGACTGTTTATTGTCATGGTTGTGTATGAAAATAAACATGCTACTGTACATACAGAAGTCATGGTCATCAGTCACACATGAAATACTTCATCAACCTCCAGTTTATAAATGTTACAGTTTCTTCAGTTACATGATTTATTTGGTATTTTGAACCCTGTTATCTTATGGACAACAGACAATTACACAGAGAAATTGTTCTGACAGTTTTCTCCACCTCACGAACACAAAACCAAGGAAATGACTCATAAAACCTGAGAGACACAAAATGAACCAATTGCTGGTTTAGCATATACCAAATCAGCTGGATCAACCTATACAGTTGCAATATTGATTTTAACATATGCAAAGTGTACAACTAAATAGAAACAAAAAACAAACAGGTAATTTCAAATAAAATGTGTTCATGTAATGGAGCACGCTGACTGATGTGCATGTTTCAACATTACTGCATCTTCAGAATGGAAAAGGACGTGAGAGAGACACAGTAAACAATATTGTCATCCGAAAGCAGGTATACAATTGTTATTGGATAATGGCTTGAACAGGATCTAGTGGATACTGGATCAAAGGGTGGTTGCTGCCATTGTCGGTGTTCAGTGTTTTTCCCTCAAAATAGTTACTGTCATTAAGATTTAAAAGCACACTAATTTAGGTACACATTCTTGTACAGCTCTATTTATTAATACTTGATTCAATGTTAATCCATGATTGGTAACATCGTAACACAGAGCTTCAGTCAACCAAAAACAGATCATTTCCTGCCTTCTTGTTTGTTCATCAGGCTTAAATTGGAAACGTTGACACAACAGTGTCACTGGAAGCAGTTTGTAAGCAGTCTTTTTAAGTTTGCCACACCAGATGGTTTACCAGTCTTCAGTCCTATGAGACAGCATGTGTGCACAAGATTTAGAAAGAACGAGTTAGGACAGTGAGAATCTCAGCTCTACAACAAATGAGGTACAGGCGTTATGATGTAATGTCTTTGAGAGACTAATTAATTATGAATAAATTATAGTAAAATGCTAATAAGCAAAAGGTATTTTTGAAGTATTTTCATAACTTTTGTAAACCACAAGCACATCTAACTAACAACCAACTAAAGCAGTGGTTCCTCAACCTGGGGCCCGGGCCCCGGGGCCCCCTGCCAGGCTCTGTCCACTGTTAGATTGTTAAATCTGCATATGTTAAATAAAACTAGAATAACATATTTAATAAACATTTTGTGCAACATCCTGTACATAACACTATTTAGAAGGATATATATTTTTTGTTCAGACTCAGAAATATAGATTTCGAATTAATCACTGTCATTCATTTAAGGCATGGGTGCATGTGTGCGCACATGAGACTTTTCTTATATACAAGTGAGGGGAAGCTCAAAGGAGGAAAAAGTCTGGAATCACTGCTACAAAGGACACTAGATTTTTAAATAAGAAAATCTGCATGTTTGAATTGTCTTTGTGTGTATAAGTGTGTGTGTGTGTGTGTGTGTGTGTGTGTGTGTGTGTTTTTTTGACACCTAATGGGGAACATTAGGTATCAAAGAAATTTTGCTAGAAAACCACTAATCTTTTCAGAACCAGTGGTCTTCATGGGGAGCAAAGAGCAGTCCAAATGTAGCATTTTTGCCATCCTGGCTACGGTTAGGGCTGTGGTATTAATTGAGTTAATATAAGGGTTAGGGTTAGGCAGGAATTGGTTCGGGCTAGGATAAGGATGTGTTGTAGAATGTAAACAATAAATGAAAGGCATTGCAATGTCATAACAAGGATAGTTGTGCAAACCTGTGTGTGTATGTATTTTCTATTATTGTATGTGCAAAGTTCAACTTGAAACTTGTCTTATGAGGACATTTTAGACCCAACTGTGTGTGTGTGTTCATCAAACTTTGCCCAGGTAATTCCCTGGCACCAGACCAGTCTGCCCGTTCCTGCTCACTATCCACCAGCCGTCCTCTCCTTGCTCCAAAACATGGACCATGTCCCCTCTACTGACAGACATTTCATCCGGCTCCTGACCGGTCAATATGAACAAAAAGGACAAAATGTTATCCCTTTTTCCTCTGAAATCTCTTACCTAAAAGGTTCTGTACACTGGAAAACTTCAAAAATACCAAATACTATAACAGAAGATTAATTCACAGAGATTACCCGTGCAGTGTATTCATAAAGTACAATGTATCTGTCTTCATCAGCTGAAGCTGCGGCCACTGGTTTTGCATACTGGGTTGGTGCATATCCATCTGATCTCTCAGCTGAAACCAGAGTGATTGCAAAATTTTGACCAAAAAAAAGACAACACAACAAAAAGGATTTCAAAGATCAAAGGTTAAAGGTTACTATACTTAATTTATGTGCTCATAGGTTATTATTGAATCCCACATAACAGTTTTGCAAGCTTTTAAAATAGGTTGAACGTTAATAAGAAAAGAGAGAAAATGCCACCCTCGCCGTTTAGAACTAATTTATATAGTCCTTATCAGTTGTATGAAGGCGGCTCGGCAGCACATTCAAATCACTTATAAATCTTGTGTTTATTGTTTTGCTTGCTTAACGTTCAAATGTAAATTTGTGCGTGTTCAATTTTAAATGTGAATCCATGTTTAGTCCCCAGGGAGCAAAAAGTGGTTAAAAGAGTCATCACACCCCACAGCCAAGTCTTAGAGAGGTCTAAATGCAGTACTCACACTCATCAATAGATGTCAGTGCTGGTTGAGAGTTTGGAAGACTGTCCACAGTCAAGCTCGCCGAACTTGCAACACTTGCAAGGAAGGGATCTGAGCACCTGAGTGATCCAGGTCAGGAGAGATAATAAGGATACGCAGTGGTTTCCAGAAATGCTCTGATCAACAGTAAGTACGGTTCCCAGCAGAAGTTGTGTTGTAAAGGTTAGAAGAAGATAAAGATAATGAATGAAGGGGATACAGGAGGAGAGAGCATTTCCTTACTTCCATGACAGCCTGACAGTATTTATGTGTTATCCTCTTAACTGTGGTGGATTGTAGGCCTACAGTAACTATGCTTTCTCCTCCCGATTCCTCTCTCGCACAAAGGTGGACTATGTCAGACCTGCTAATCATGTCATCTTCTACTTCTGCAAAATGAGCCAGATCGTTGCTGTTCCCAGACGTATCCTCGTGGTAGCATCTCTCAAACAATATAGGCTCTGTGAGGGGAAAAGGGAAGCTGTTCATTTGAGAAGTGAGATCAGTTGTTGCTTTCTACCTTTGTGTCAACTGAAAGAGAAAAGTTAGAAGCTGAGAAGAGGCTGAGTAGCACTCTCTTTTCTGTGTGAACTTCATAGACTTCTTCGAAAGGGGAAGTGACAATCTGCATGTTGAGTAGGCTCTAGAACTGTCAAATGATGTCACGCTGGGGTCACCATGTCAACTCACCTGGAGGCCTCGTTCCTGTGCCTTTCGTCTTGATGAAATAGTTGTTGTCTGTTATGATGTCACACTGTTCCAGATGTTTCCTCACTTCCTCGTAACACTGATTTTAAAAAAGGAGGCAATATCTTTGAAGTCCCCTCTATAGACTGTTCCCATGTAACTTAATTGGGCAGCTGTGCAATCATTATTTAGAGGCCCAATCCCAATGTCCACCTTAAGGCCTCATGCCCCAGCTGATCAGCTGGTATGAAATGGTGAGGGAATGGGACAACATTCCACATTACTTTGACAATGCTAAAACATGTTTAGCACCAATGTGGGTTTGGGATTCTTTTACATTTCCTATCATTTTCATGGCAAAGGAAACTCAGAAATTGACTCTCTGATTTGAACATTCTGCAGGCTCTTGCCTTAAGTAGTGAATGTGAAACAATCCTAACAATAAATCTACTTGTTCTGGTCAGAACAGCATCATTAACCATGATGAGGTTTATTAATAAACTGTGTGTTAAATAGAGAATAAGCTTGCGTTCTTTAAATTTCAAGTATTTTTATCTACGTCTTCTTATGTACATTCTCATGCAGTTTGCTTGTTCCTCTTTCCATGTTTCTTTGTGCCTTTTGTTTTTCTCTGCTTAAAGGATTGCCCTTTGGTAACTTCGTGTTTAACACACCAGTGCT
>KV751315.1:1561091-1574326 GCA_001698575.1 Mola mola
TAAAAATGGATCAAAATTTAATTCTTGAGGACTTATCGGGAACATACCTCAAAGACTGTGAGAGTGGATATTGGGATTGGACCTGAGGGTTTAACTTCTACTATACTTATCCATGCAAACAATGAATTAGTAAGAAAATCAGCCAATGTAAAGGTGCTAAATCATTCACAGAGTATGTGAAAACAACACGTTTATTCTTGCTTTTATGCTTTATGCAGTTGTAGCCACTACGGAGCTTTGAGCTAAATGCTGTCATCAGCAAAGACACTGTTGATACGCTGAAGTTTAACAGACACAAAACTGTACTAAGTTGTAGCCCCAATTATTCATAATCTAAGTTTATTCTGTTAGCATGCTAGCATTTACATTTTTAACACATCTTCTCAGGACCTGAATTGAATTGCAATTTGCCCAGGCTGTTGTGATTGAGTTATTTCAGCAGGGCCAAAGTGGAGCAACCAACAAACAGGCCCGACACTCCAGGACGCCACATAAAAAAATTACTTTTCAAACAACTTTATATTTGTACTTAGTGTTTGTGGCTGAATTGATACCATTCGTTAGCATTAGACACTGGAGGGAAGTTGAAACTGTATAAATGAAACTATGTAAATAAATAGTGAATCAAGCTCACCTCATCATCTTTGACACACTGCATGGATAAATGATTGCAGTGGTCCCACAGAACACACCTGAGAATGCTGATGCGATCCCCCTCCAGCTGCTGGAACACCTGAGGACCACGAAACCAGAGATGTGGTTTGCTGGCTGTATTTTCTGAATGCAATAACATTGGCTGATGAGGCAATTGTTTTGTGAAAGTATGTCAATGCATTATTGTGATATTCTATTTTTAGCACTATGCAAGAAAAAAGAAAAAAATTTCCCCCTTGCCAGCAGCAAAGGGGATGTAATGTGACTTTCAATTGTCGTTAGAAGCTCATGCTCATACTGTGGTCGAGTTAAAGATAGGTATATGTAAATGGCGTCTACAATACCTCACAAGTACTTTTGTGTGTTTCCTCCCAGTCCTGGCGAACATTTTCTAGCTCAGTAGTGTTGTTAAAGTGCAGCGTCTCTGTAAGAGATTAATGGCATAGAGGCAAGTTAGATGGTTGATGATGGTTATGTTATTTGGTCTGACAAGCTCTGTGTTGTTCAATGCAGATAGTTGGTGTGAGAGAAGAAGAATATTTTCTGAGAATGGTGAAATTACTTAACACTACTGTATCTCTGAACTGTTTCTTTATTCAAACCACACACATTTTGGGTTTTTTAATGTCCTGTTATTAACTATGTTCACAATGTTTCACTTCCTTTCTGAGCGTCCCCTGAAACTGAAACTGATTTACATGAGTACATGGGTCATACCTGCTTCTTTTGCTGCCTGTCTGCAATGCTTGGCCCTGTGCCGCACCTTTGAAACATATAATATGTAACAACCTCTGATCACAAACTGGTGAGACTTCATTGCATTTAAACATCACCATCATCATTTTATAGTGGCCTCAGAGTAAATGCTGTGACGACCACACAATAGCACAAAAATGAGCCTCATTGCAAATCTTTGCACATTTGCACAGAACTAACACCACTAATGTCACAATTAATGTGTTGTTCATTAGCAGAACTAAAGCAACGGTCATTGTGCGCTGACGCCCAGCGAGGTTGCTCATTTAATGTTGTACCTTGTCTGGGTTTTTTGATGTAAGACAGGTCTTCTCAGCCCCCTGTTCCGCCTCGTCAGCCTCTTTGGACCTCAGCTCGTAGCTTTTCTTAGACTGTGACAAGTCAGAAACCACACACAGACACTACTGAGTTCTAACAAGTACAGGATGAGCAATGTGGTGTTGGCCATACGCACTATGGTATCAATCAATTTCTTCACAAGAAGTAAATGAGTAATGTTGTATTTCTGGATTATATGTCAGCTTGCTGTTTTCATACCTCCATGGTCTTCTTATACAAAGAGACCTTTTTCTTCTGAACCTTCTCCATGATGCTTTGAAACTGTAAGAGGGAACAGAAAGCTCTCATGCGATGCCAGCTTCCAGTAGGCCAGTGATGTAATGTAACAAAGTAAGCACCAAAGTAAATACCAAAGTGCGTTTTTTTGTAACTTGTACTTTTACTCCAATGTACTTTCTTTGAAAAAGTCACACTTTTACTCTTTCACCAGGACAGAAAATGAGTTTCAATCATAGATACATGATGTTTCCACGAGTAAACACCCTGTGCAACAGATTTGACCTCTCTAAAGGCTGCAATGGTTGTCATGTTTCAGATAAGCATTAGAGGGTATCTGGTTCATTTTCAAACTTTGCCCAAGGGTGACTTCACCTTTTACCTAGGCCACTTTCAATTGAGATATATTTACTTTTGCTCTAGTACGTGCTTTGTATAATACTGCTGTAGATCTTTACTGATGACTGTACTTCTTTCAATTCAGCAGAAATCTAGTAGTCCATGTAGCACTTTGGCATTATTCATTTTATAATCTGGAAAGGGATTTGAATGACCAACATGGGGGAGCTAAAGTCCTGTAATTCTTTGTCAAAAAAAAAAAAAGAAAAAGGAATTGAAATGGACTGTAAACTTCACAGATATATTTGAATAGATGCATTACTGTTGTTATATTACAATGTGTTACACTGATAGACTGTATAGGCCCACCTATACAGTCTGCAAACATACACTGTAAAAATATAGTAGTTGTTTTGATTTCATAAAAGATAATGTCAGGGCTGCCTTAAAATTTTCAGTTATTAAAAAAGTTTCTTCAACTATTGTTTTTAAGCTTAAACAACATTTTTTTTAACAGTGTAAGAAAGAATCATGTGGAGCTAAAGTAAGCCATCAAAGGTCCCCTCTGTATTTGTGTACAAAAGGTTGTGCAACATTTTCCAGTACCTTCTTCCTCTGCTCTTTCTGACGTTCTCTGAATGCCTCAATCTTTTTCACCTCCTCTTTCAATATTTCAGACAAATGGATGTGAAAGTTCCCAATGTTCTCGATTTCTGCAGCCAAAAGCAGCAATACAGCAAAATGAATGATTATTCCCTTTGCATAAAATAAGAACAACAGCATCTGTATTAAGCACTTGGGTTGAGTGGGTGAGCTTACGTTCTTTTAATTGGTCAAATGAGGCTCTCATTGTTCTGGCAAAACAACACACAAAGATCAGAGACAATTCATAGGCAGTGTACATTAAAATAAACTTGGTCATCATCATGCATTCCTTCCTATTCCTTCCTAAGAACACTCAGTCACAAAGAACCGCAGTCGACTTTATGACTGCCGGTGACTAGACAGTCACACCGGAGCAGCCTGAACACATGAGCCCCGTGGTCACCTGACTGCAATGAGTAAACCCTCACAACTTATTTAACCAGAGAACAGGAAACTGGGAGCAGAAAACGACTCATGAGAGTGGGGCCTCTGCAGTATGTCATACTTATACAGCACACAAAATATACAGTGTGCATTTATCGAGCAATAGTCACTAGTTCCTTTCCGTACTTCTCCTCTGCTAGTGACCTGTGCAGAATCAACAGAGAGAGGCCCACCACGTGTGAATTCGAAGTACACAGTATGCGTCACTGTGCTTGCCTGGATGTAGATACCATAATTTTGCACTAGTAGATTTGCATCTGCCAATTTGAATTTTCAAGCCAGGACATTAGCTTTTAACAAGAACGTTCGAGTTACGCATTTCATATCACTACAGCTTAATTAGTATCATAGCAAAAATAATTTGTGCTGAACAAAAAAGCTTCACTTTTGTTGGACAACATGTTAGCTCTATAAGTCTGTCATCATTTATCATATTCTGTATCCAGGTAATCAGTGTTAGTGCTGTTGCTGAGCATTTAAGCCCTGCATGCAGATGTACTTGCACATTATCCAAACATTATATTAATTTAGGAACCTATTAAATCTCTTTAATAGACTAGAGACTTGGTTTGGTTCCATTTAGTGTAACAGCGACCAGTTGACAAGAATCTTAATTAGTATCATTAGTAAACTGTATTTATAATTCTATTTAATGTCAAATGGCTGATGTGAAAAAGTTCTATTGACACAATCAAAGATATTATAATCCAAGCCTCATATGATTTAAATCCAGCATCAATGAAAAAGAACAAAAGCTTCAGTAGCCTCTGTTCCCTGCAGAGTTATCAGTTAGTACTGCGGCTTTGCCCTTCTGTTGCTGCCAGGAGTCACACTTAATTACACAACAATCAGAAACATGTAGCTGTATGGCTTGTTTCAGCTACCGATGTTACCTCATCTTTAAAAGTTCCTCCACATCTTTGCACATTTTCCTTCCATCGTGTAACCTTTGGATTAGAGCTTCATACCCGGCATGGCATGTGAATTCAGTGCCCTGTTTAAAGAAGAATCAGAAAAACTTTAGAGAAAAACTGTAGTTGCCCAATGAATATTGCAACATGTGCTTGAGTCAAACCTGGACTCACTCTGGTAAAAAATACAGAAGTAGCAAAAAAAATGTGCGAATATGTGACATGGTTAACACTCTATGTAGTACTTTAACAAACGGCCCCCTATACGAGATCAAATAATGCATAAACGACATTTGTCATAACTTGTGAACTCAACAAATATGCTCTTACGTATTAACTTGTTCATTGTTTTATATTAAGAAAGTACAATAGAGTAGGTCGGCTAATTTTGCACTGCGGAACAGTGGTTTAAGTTTAAGTATATTATGTAAATTCTGCGGTAGTCTTGCACTGTAAAAAAACAACTTTTTTTACCTATAAAAAAGTTAGCTCCTTAATTTTAATTTGAGGTTATTCTGAATCATTTAAGCGAACTCCAGCTTCCCTTTTATGTTTTTGTTGGCTTTTACAGTGCGTGACAGATCATGACAGTCAAAGGGTTGCTTTGTTTTCCAGGTTTCCAGGTTCCAGATTGTCGTCATAATGAATAAATCACATTGTATTTAACATTAAATGTCACCGTTCAGAACCTGAAGATACATCGTGGCATGTGTAAATACGCAGACGATGCTTACATTTTTCACATAGAATAGTTTCAGCAGAGCATGAGAGTACAAGAACGGACTCACCCAGAAGGCATCTTTAAACATCAAAGGTGTCATCTCAGTTCTTCCTTCCTTGAACTGACCACAGCTGATTTTTTCACCACGAGCCTACTCTCTCTTGCGGGACTTAAATCGCTGAGCAACAATTTAAATAACGTTGTGGACGGTCACTGGGTGCTTAGCTAAGTAAATTGTGGTAGTGGCCCAAATATCGAAACAAGGAAGAGCTTCTGTCTCATGATGTCACTGATCACAGTCAGCTCAGCCTACATGTGAAGCAGCACCTCTTTCGCTACTGTCTGTCCGTTCAGAAAATGTAGTTTGTATGCCTCTGTGTATGTTTGAAATAACATGATATCTGCAGACAAAGAGCATTTCAGTCACTGTTGGCAGGAGTAATTGTTTGCCTGATGATTGAAGGCTCATCTAGAGGATGCCAAATTATTATATCATTGTCATACACAGTAAAACTTGGAGTGTTGAATATTTGGGGTTCAAAATATCTGATTTCAGCCCCCAAAGTGTTATTTCAAAACATTCTGATTTAAAAGGTGTTCAGTGTTATAGATATTTGACAGAGTTGATTCCATCCATCAAAGCTACACCAACTTTATAGACAGTTAATCAAACTAAACTCTGCAATGGCGCCAATGCTCATTTTTGTTTGAGACACTTTGACCAACCAAGCTAAACTCTTACAATGAAAGACTGTACACTGTACTTCCATTTGCAATGCTTTAGTTTACTTTAAAAAAAAAACAACCCACAATAAATATAATTTAATTAATGTTAATTAATGTGTCTATTGGTCATTCAGTTTCACTTTTCAGTGTAGATACTGTAGCTTGACACTTGACACACCGGGGAGTGAAACTAAGACTAACCAGGTTGTTTGAGTAGTAGTATCTCAGCAGTGTTACTTGTCTAATCCCTTAGTGTTGTTTTAACTATATAAACCTTGAAAAAGTGTTTAAATTATCTCTGTGCGTGTTGATTCAACACCGGCCTTTTTGCTGTGTAGCAGAGTGTTTACACATTCACAAAGCCAAAATCAAATCCATATGAATGATATCAGTACAAGTGTCATGTTTGCTCACTTCTCTTGTTCTTTTGGACTTTTTTTTAAATTATTATTTAGACTTCAAGTTAACATTAAGAAAACTACAAACTCTTTTTCAACTGTTTTCCAAAGTTAATTTGTAGAACTTGCTGACGACCACAAGGGGGAGATACAGACCGTTCTAAAGGGTCAAACAAACCCTGGCTTGAATTGAATTGGACCAAACGGTCCTATCCTTACTGAGTCAGTACTTAACTTATTCACTCTCTCTGAGTCGTGTTCAAATCCAATCAAATCAAATTTTATTAATATAACCCAAAAAGTAGGCGTCGGGTAAGACCACAGTAGCAGCTCCCACCGCGACCTAGAAAAACCTGCAGGATGATAAAGCACAAAGACTCCAGGAAGAATAAATGTATTATAATGTCTTGTTAGGGTATGGACAATTGGAGGAGCAGAGACACAGTCAGAGTCAGAGGGGGAGGAGAAGAGAGAAACCCAACCTAAGCCTATAGCAGCATAACTAAGGGCTAGATAGGCCAGCCCTAACTATAAGCTTTATCAGAAAGGAAGGTTTTTAGCCTACTCTTAAAATCAGACAGTGTGTCTGCCTCCCGTACCAAGACTGGAAGATAGTTCCACAGGAGAGGAGCTTGATAGCTGAAAGTTCTGGCTCCCGTTTTACTTTTGGGACTGAGTAAAGCGTGAGCTTGAGCTGACGCAGCTTCGCCTCAGTTATCACTGGGACACTCACCTTACCTTATACCGTAATTAATTTGAACATTCTATGACATTCAAATTCAGCATGGGTTTCGTACATGCTGAGTTTCTACATTCATCAGCAGTACAAAAGTCATGCATTTCTTTTGTTTAGGGTTACCTCTCACAACACAATATGGTTTTGGCTTAAAATTTGACACTGCAAAGTCAATATCAGATTTTTGTCCAAGCGATAAATTAATTTTTTGAATAACACAGAGTTCCACATGGATATTTTATTTAAGCTCAGTGGTAACATTGACATTGACTTGAACTTAATAATGTTCTAGCAGATTGGAGGTAATCAATATGTTCATGTTATCCTCGTTTATACTTCTACACAGCTACTTTTCACCAGAAAATGTTGGCGCGCTCTTCAGTAACTACTCACATTTATGTGTACCTTATTGTAAAGTCATTCCATCCTTAAATCTCCTCAGGGGCTCGGACAAAATATCCCAAATCTCTCAACTGGGTTGAGATGAATACAAATCTGTGCCTCCGGCATCTCTCCGAGAAGACATGGAGCCACCTGACCGTGCACATGGAGGCTTATTATTGATTTTCAAAGTGTGGAGAAGGACACACTGTGGTGTCTCTCACCAGTCGCTCAATGAGATGTGTGAAAATCTCTCTCGCAAAGCCGGGGGACCGTTCTGTCACACACCTAAGGACATGCTAGGGACAGTACAAATCAATACAGCCAGCTGAGAAAATTGTTTACTATTTATATTTCCTTTTATACTAATGTAAAAAAAAAGGCAGCTTTTTGATGTAGTTGATTGAATTAGACATACACATTGTATATATTCATTGCTGTTATTCAAAAGGCATCTTCATAAGATAAACATTTCATGAATTAATAAAAAGAAAGGTACATTTTTCACTTTACTATTCTTTAATAGATAATCCAATGGGATTTAAAAACATTTAGAGGTACACTTAATGAGTTTTCATGATTCCATTGCATAAAAAGTTTGACAATGTATTGATTTTCATTGGACACAGAAATAAAGTAAATAAATGAAAATAAAGTACTCAGTGTCAGACAGGCAATGATGGTTCAAATATTTCAAATAAGGAAGAACTTTGAATTGCTCAGTTAGTGTATGCAATTATCATATAACTTCACTATTACAGCAAATATATTTGACTGTATCTTTAAATTGCTGCTTTAATTTGCTGCATGTGTAGCCTGCTCCCGACTATTTGATGTCAGACAGAAATTCAGGCTTTACTGCTTCTCTTTCTGCTGTTTGATCAAAAGTCTTGAATTACAACCTTCCATCCTTCTGCCGCTCGGTGTAAGGATTCATTTTTCTCGTTTGGGAAACCAAACATCTACATCTCGTTGTGGCGCCGATAATCCTTCAAAAGTAAGACTTCCCAGTTTTCACTTGCAGATGACAGAGTCCGTGGTGCTTGGCCTTAGCAGTGACCCCGTTCGAGAACTCTAATGGAGGAACAAGCTCTGGGAATCAGCTGTGCTTCCAGCATCTGTGCATGCTATGACACACATGCACACACACACACACACACACACACACACACACAAAGGACATACACTTAAGTTTCTTTCCTCTCTCTCACTCGTTTTCTCTCCATCACACTCCCCGGCGTGGCAGTTATTGAACTGTGACAAACGAGCCGTGTCAGAGCAGCCCCCCTACCTGGGGGGATTGGCTAAATGACCTTTCCATTACCCAACCACTGCTGTATTCCCCCTCCTCAGATAGAGTTACATGCATAGCCACAAAGCCATTTCGCCAGGACCAGTGTCACTGTCACTGCCGTTAGCCGCTACATTTCCTTCTGCTTTCTGACGCACATTTCTGTTGTATTTTGTCTTTATTTCCAACCCACACACACACAGACACACGGCTCACAGTATTTATTTAATTGTATTGTTGTGCCTATATTGCAATCAGTAATGAGGGTCTTGAAAACTGATTAAGTCACTGGTCTTCACCATGTGTACAGCACAAAAAATCAATCCTTTGGTTTGTGAAAGATGTCTGTGCTGTGTCTGTGTGACTGTGAGAGAGAGAGAGGGAGAGAGAGAGAGAGAGGGAGAGAGAGAGAGAGAGAGAGAGAGAGAGGAGGGAGAGAGAGAGTCTCTGGCCCCACAGAATGTGTGACTTAACTGGTTTTCACACATACTCCAGCCTCCATTCTTGCTAATCCCCTGTTGACCATTGGCACCAGTCCTGAACCTCAGCAGATACTTCAGGGAACGAGTCAGGAGGAGAAGAATGGAGAGGGGAATGAGAGGAGTGGAGTGGAAAGGTTACAAGTGGATGAGGAGTAGAGAGAGAAAGGGAGAGCGAGGATACGAGAGGAGAGGGAAGCAGGAGGAGAGGAGATATGACGCAGAGAGGTGTAGGGGAATCTGAATGCTGCTGCTGCTGCTGCTGCTGCTGCCTGTTGGATCTGAAGTGAGTCCTTGGCCGCATTAGTGGGAACCTGTTAGGAAGCTGACAGATGGAGAGCTAATGATGTGTAGGCACAAGGGCAGGGCCCTGTAGCTGCTAGTGAGATGATCTGTAGTGGCTGTCATAATACAGCCAAAAACCAACAGCTGAGAGAGGAGGAGTAAGAGAGGAAAGAGCAGAATCACACTAACCCTGGAGAGCGGGCCGGAGGCCTTTCTCACGTTTGATCCACGCCTGGCTTTGAATGAAAAATTTATTAGCTCAGTCTAATCCCTCAGTCTTACTACTAAGAACTGCAGCCTTAATCAATTTGATCCTCATGTGTCCACTATTCCCCGATGTGGTTCAGAACACATACACACATGCATGTTTGTGAGGATTTTCCTTTGCATAAATATTTTATCAGCACTGATGTCACATAATGAGATCATGGCCATGTTTCTGTTTATGTTTCAATTTTAAAGTGACGGTGTGTACATACAGTTTGTTCTTGGTTTAAAAAATAAGTGTGTGTTTGTGCGTTTGAGCCGCTGTGTACCGGCGGTGACCCCTGTAATATACATGCATGCCACAGCCAAATCCCCCTTCATCCTGCTCCTCTCTCCTTCCCTCGCGTGGTCCCTTCAGAAGACTGGATTTTGGTGTTAAGATTATTTACCCAGCGGCCATTCTTTCCACAGGTACACATCCTGTCCCCTTCACCTGATTCCATGTCCTAAACTTCTTTATTGCCCTTTCCTTACACCTCTCGGCCATCTTCTTCTCCGTTACTTTTCACCCCCTCATGCTTCCCCTCTCCCCATGTCATTTATCCATGCTCTCTCCTCTCACCTCCCTTGTGTTCCCCTCTTCCTTCTCACTCCCCCTTTCCCTTGCTTTCTCTCTCCAGCCTCTACATGTTTCTAATCCAGCTGGTCTCTCATGACCTGGCCTTTAACAGTTAATGTGTGCGTGTACTTGTGCATGTACCACCATGTGTGTGCTTTTACCACGTGTGTGTCCACGTCTGGGCTGTAAAGCCAGAGGGGTAAGGCTGCTAAAGTGGTTCCATCCATCTGACGGAGGGCAGAGATTCTGCTTGGCTTCACTGCTCTGATCCAGACCACGAAGGGGGGGGGGTCAAAGTCTGCCCAAGACACAGACCAGCGGCCGGTCGTTCAGGCCCTGCTCCTTCCTCGTTGTTTCTGTTCAAAGAGTACAAATGGATTTTTAAACTGTCTGTGTGAGTGTGTGTGCATGCACACAACGATAAAAAGGTATCAGGTTTGTTTTCTTTGATTTTTGTGTATGTTGCACCTTGAGTTGTCGTTCGTCAAACATAGTGAAACGAATATCATCCTTTTTATATTACACTGAAATGCATATACCTGTTCCGATATTATGTGAAAATTTGACAGATTTAACTTACTCCTGGCATTTAAAACGCTATTTGGCTGTATCGAACCCTTGAAGATATTTGCCTGGGATTGTGCAGTAATACCTTCCTGCACTTTGAAAATTTTGCCTGAGGGACTTAGTATCCATAAATCCATCTTTATTTTTTGGATTTGATTGAGTTTTAAAGGGCTGCAAGGGCAAGGGAGTATTAAACTGAAGCATGAGGTCGGAGGAGAGGCAGATAATAATTAAAAACAAAAAAAAATCAAAATCAAATCTACACAGGCCAAAATATTTAAACTTTTAGTCAAAAATATGAATTAGAAAGTCACTGCATCCTAGTCTGTCATTTCATACATGTCCTGCCTCTGAAATGGACACTTCTTTCAAATATCACACTGTGGAAAACAGAAATCCAACCCTAAATCTGTTTTCATATGTTGAACAGAGGTAAACTTACTGTATAAAAACAGTGGAGTGGGCCCCTAGTTGAGGTATAGGCTTGAATAAACCAATTATTTTCTTTCCTTTATCTGAATTTTATCATGACTTTTTAAAGCTACACTGCTGCATGCTTTTAAATCATGGGTCCCGTTAAAGGGACTCTTGGTACAACAAACTTGAACCCCAAGGACATTTCACTTGTGGAACAGCAGGTGGGGCTGTCGAGTTTCTAAACTTGTTGAGATGACTTGCCACACACATCCCTCAATACACATTCCTGTTGTTTTCTGCTCTGACTGACAGCGCTTGGTGAGGCCTGCTGAGGGAACTGGCTGCTCTGCTGTTCATGCAGGAAAGCCTGATAACCTTGAGCCAAAACTTTTGTTGCTGTATAAAAACACAAACAATTAACTACATGTGCTTACATAACATTGTAATTATTGCAAAATTTTCCCACCTTCATCTGAAAGATTGTATGAAAAGATCTCAGGAATCCGCTGCGTCACTTTTTCAGTAACACTCAGATAGTGAGGAGGATTAAGGCCAGGAATGAAAGAAAAAACATATGAAAGTATGAACACTTTTTTCATTATGCAGCACCAGAAAAAAAAGTTGGAATTTTCAAGATATAAAGATAAAATGCAATACAATTTCGAGAATAAAGTCGAAATGCTGAAATTAAAGAGGAGATGTAGACAACAATACTGAAATACAATTCAGTCAGATGCCAGGGTTGCCTGAGCTCCACTTCTCCAGGATCAAACAACTTGATCAGTTGTCTTATTGGGTCTTGTGATACAATATATCCCCTCTGAATTGATCATTGATACGCTTCAATTGTCCATTACCTGCTATTTCAGTTTGCATGAATGCAGCCATCCTTCTGAACAGACGCTGTTTCAGCACAGTCTCTTTAGAGTCCTAATGCTGATAACTACACTGTGCTTAGGAGCGACAAGAGAATTTCTGTGTTAATAATGCCGATTCTGCATTCTACATTTTACCCAGTTTGTAGATGCATTGTTTACAGTCTTAATGGTCCAATTCAAATTCTCAACATTACAACTTATATTCCAAACATTTTGGCTCTTCTTTTTTATTTTTTTTTCGTCCTCTCATTATAATTTTTTTTTTTGCCTGGCCCTAATCCTCATCCGTCCATAAAAGCTGTATTAAAATGATTGGCTTATTAAAGATCGTAACCATCTTTAATAAAGGAAGAATGGTTGCTTTTTACTGGCATTTTACTCTAACTATTGAATTATTTTCTTAAACAGCATCTTTTAAATTTGACTAAAAATGTGCGAAGCCCATCACACACACAAAATGGTGAGTAGTACATTTTCTCTATACGTCTTTCAAATTCTCAGACTTTTAAATGGTTCTTATGTTTAGAAAAGATTAGTTCCTATTTTTAGACACATTTGCAATTCAGTGAGCTCATCTTTATTTGATGGTTACAAGCCAATTGTCAAATGCATGCGCTTTATCATGTCGACAGATATGGTGATGTCTGAGGTCTGAAAGAAGAGAACTAAACTGTGGTCACAAGCTTGGTCCTTGGTGACTGTAGACAATGCAAAAGTTACTTGGTGGTACAGATGTAGGATCTGTGTAAGAGCTATAACAGCTTCTTTATGTGACAGCTTGTCTTTGTTACTGTGTTGCTCTGCAAGGTTGGTTATTGGTGAGCCATCAGACATTTTATAGCCACAGTAAAACTGAAGACAGCACAGATTGCATTTTACAGTACTGCAGGTAAAAAAAAGGCAGCACTTGCCCTTGAGTTATTTAGCTGTTCTTTTCTTTACCCCTATCAGGGAAATATGTTCCAGCTCATAGATAATGCATACTGTGTATATGTCTACACAGATATGGGTACAATACTTATCAGAATATTCTTTGCAGTCAAATAGAGACCCACTGCAAGACACTGCAGTCACAATCCTATAAAAAAAATAACTATGGTCATTATCTCTCCCAACCCGAGGAACTAAATGTTTTCTTGGAGTGTGCATCATTAACAATTATCTTTGATGGTAATTACTACAAACCAGTGATCATACACTGTTAGCAAGGCTAAATGAGGGAAAAT
>KV751315.1:1582688-1604412 GCA_001698575.1 Mola mola
CCCCCCAAAACCCAGCCATATCATGAATGTCTTCTTGATTTACAGTGCTAAGATGTGACTTAACCTCTAGTAAATTATATAATATTAGTGTCCACTGGAAGAAGGTAATTATTTTGTTTTCACAAATCACAGGCTATTGTTTCTGATTTAGCGTTGTGTTTGCTATTCAAAGCTCCTTTCCCAGCAAAGCACAGAAATTTTGACTCAGAGTGGCTTTGCTCCAGCTCAGCAGTGAGCTCAAGAGTTTCCAACTATTAAGTTAACACTGCTGATCTGTGCAGGATAAACAGAAATTGCAAACCAGATTAGAGGCACATTCCCTTCTCAGATGCCCAGTCTGCACTGTTAGGCCCTCCCAGTAAGGCCAGTGGAGCAAGATGGATGATCAATGGCTTCTCTAAAATTCGTTTGTTTAATCTGATTTGTAGGGATTTTCTCTCCTTCAGCAACGGAAACCAAACAGGGCTGGGAGGGAAAAACTGTGGTGGAAGTCTGATGAAACATTGGTTCAATATGGACATTATTCTGAAACCTGACACCACAGGAAATAGATATTGATCATGATGAGTATTTACTCACTCTGGGTGCATGGGGGGCAAAGGAATACCTACCAAGAAGATACTTAGTTGAACAGAGACGGCACTAATGCCTTTTAGGCCTGTTGCAGACAAGTGTGTTAAATATTTGTTTTCAGGGTAATCTGGTAAGAATCATATATTTTTTTATTTTCAACAAATCATATGAACATACTGAGACCAAGAAGAAATTTACACTACTGTTAGGTGCTGTGTATGTATATAAAGCTCGATTTAGCTTATTGCTCATTAGAGTGGGCACTGCAGTTCATTTAGAGTCAACTCCCCACTTCTAATACCACAGATACTCACTACACCACTAAATCCACGGCTGAAAAATCCCACAGTGTGCTATATTGAAACTGCTATATTGAAACATTGAGTGTACAGTATATCATGGACAAAGTGCCGTAAACTTGTTTTCTTTCGAATGGTCAACATGAATTTAGATAACAGCTATCATAGAGATGAAAATTCACCTGCACACAATAACTTCAGGCTGAGCCGTTTTGCTCGTTTTAGGATATGTTCTGGCATATGCATAGATGTAACATGTTATTATTTTATTAAGGCACACTCACACGCGGTCCAGTTGCTTCATACCACACTCAATTGTCCCCCCTCCCCAGTCCAGCACAACCGTATTACCTCTCGTACACACGTCATCACGATGATGACCTGACAGCAACTTTACTTGATTTGTGGCTTATTTGGAGTCTTTGTTAAAATGCGGCCCTCTCACATTTGTGGATTTATCAAATATGCAATGCGGCCAATTCAGGCTGCTTGCAAAGGAGGTTTTTTACGGAGCCAGCAGGAGACGAGGGGGGCATTCGATTAAATGTCATGTCCGAATTTTTGTATCCGTGCTCGTGCTCGTGCATGAGCAACAATACTGTGCTGATGCTCTCCTTTTCCTTTGGCAACACCGGTAGCGTCTACAACGGTACTACAACTACAACGGTAGTTTGCAAACCAATGGGTGAAATCATGGTGAGTTTACACTTGATAAAAAAGTAGAATTGTTTTGTTTATAGATTTATAGTTTATACCACTTGAACAGAATTGGGTATAGTTAGTTATGTTTAACACCCTGCAAGCTTGAAATCAGTTACAATCACTTCCTAGGAATTCCTGGAATGTTTACTTTTTCTATTTAAAATATGATAAAATCAGTTTTTACAGGACAATCTTCCTGTTTCTAACAACTGATATTATTGCTCCATGACGTTTAGCCTCCGACTTTAATTTTATTATTTCTTTTTCTTCTGCTGTCTTCCCCCCTGCAGAAGATATATTGCATCTTAATGGGGCCTCTCTGGTTAAATAAAGGATAAATAAGCAAATAAAATCAAATTACGGAGCCTCTTTTTCAATAATGAATTTATATATATGTGACCTTTTTAAAATCTTTTGTTGGAATGATTGTTCTTGGGTCTGAGAACCACAAACATGTAACATAAAATTTGTTGATTATAATAGAAATATTATCCAGGAGCCTATACTTATATATTAATTCTATAGTCTACCTTTTAAGATTTCTGTAAAAGTAAACAGGAGAAAACATGATAGACTTGTAGTAAATATAATTTCTTAAATATTAAATTTCCAACTCATAATGTTGTGACAAGAACCTCTGTGCAGAGGCCCATCTACCAGGGCAGCACATATTTTTGCTCTAAATACCATCAGTAGGAGATGGAGATGGAGATCCTCTTCTTGTCTTTGCTATTTATGTGTCTCCTCTCTTCTGATTTCTACATTATTCATATCCAAGAAATCTGTTTGCTCAGACACTAAAGCTTCGGCTTTCAGCTTCTGTTAGTATCTGCATTTCTTTTTATCTGGCTCCTGAACCTACCTGTTATGTTGAAAAATTCATTGGGAGGGTCCAAATGCACCAACTAGTCATGCATGTATAAAGGACAGGCTAATGCCCTCTCAGAATGGTCCAGTTAGCCATGATGCCATGAACGGCTTAACTTGGGTAACGTTTTATAAAGGCTTTGCTCTCATCAGCCCTCATACATCCACTGTGTCACAGCAGCTTCATTCTCTGTGTGATTGGCCTCCAGCTCCTGCAGTTTCTAGGCACCACTGCCTGGTGTTTACCAAGCTGTTGCCCTTTTATATTGGCTGTAGGATTATAGGAATATAGAACGTCTGATTTTACCATGATAAGAAAATGATGGTCTTTGAATAGGTCACTATTTCATCACAAGCTTTACTTAATCTCCCCTGATAAACATACTGACATTATTCTATACATGCATATATATACTGTAAGTATATGTCTCTTCCACCAGTCTCATCCAAGGCATTTCATCATTATCAATATGGACAAACAGGATGTACAGGATAATATATGGAGAAGACAGTGGGGTTTTTGTCTTAGATACTGTTAAACTTTGAGATCTGCATTTAGACCAGATGGAGTTGATGTATGAGGGAACAGCCATATGACTGTACATGTTTGTATGAGGGCATGAAATCAAGAGACTAAATCAATACGGTATGAGAAAGGGGAAAATGTGTGTTTGTCTTATTTGGGTTGTTCATTAGGCTCGTGTCTCCCGATGAAAGCTGAGAGTATCACGCAGCGTGTGGGCAGAATGTGTGGTCTGAAAGATGGTATGGGACTCAAGTCTGGGCAGGGGTTTCCTAGGACACTTAAATACAAACAATATCGTGAGCTCCATTGTAGACTAATGCAAAAAATAAGTATATCAGTGCGGAGTTCAAAATAATGTTAGCAGCTGTTTAAGGCCAATCAGACACAATTCAGATGTGTAACGAATATAACGTTCTCCATATTCATCTTATTTCACTGTGTTGCAATGCTAATCCCTGCTAGTTAGTGTTAAAAACAAAAGAAGTCAGTGAGAGATTGTTGCATTCGACAACAATTAACTCAAAACCAAATGTGTTAAGTACATGGTGGCACTGAAGAGGGTCAGGAATATAGATATCGTGTTCATCTTAGATATCTGCACTGTTTTGTGTTATTCCTTCAAGATAAAAGACAAAATGTATCATTGACTGCCTTTATTTTCTTTATTATTAAAACCAAGCTTCACTGTGGCTTTAGCGATAAAGAACTACAGGGTGGGAAAAACAGTACCGCGTACCATCTTCTTTACCCTTAGCATCATGATTTGATGAGGATGAATTCCAGCTTTCTTGACGACATTAATTATTTAATCAAAACTGTCACTATTGGCAAGCTCAGTGTGAAACTTAGGACCCTCTGTAATGGATTTGCTGTTGGCTGTGGCTAATTACAGCAAATAAGTGTTTAAACATAAATCTCTCTAACTGTACAGCAAATAAAGTCATGACACATATATAAGCAAACACCAAAGCTGCTACACAACGGACCCCTTAACACTGGCCTGTACTGAGATATTTCAGACCGGAGTGAGGTGGTGTGGGGGTTGAGCTGACTCCCACAGGAGACTGTGACACCCAAACAAATTCGATAACTTAACCTTGTTAGCTCCAAGTCACATGGCACTGGCCTCCATAATATCCCCCCCAATTCAAAACAACAGCTTAAGCAGACAGGCAAGACAGCCAATGCATAACATACACACTTATGTGCACACGTGTTCACACACTGACACACACACACACACACACACACGCACAGGCAGTATAATGAATGAGTGGTTGTGAATGGACGACTGTGTGCACTTAGCGCGAGGTGCAGCCAGCCTCAGCCCTGGAATGATGAATTGACAGGAGCTTGTAGGAGGCTGACGGGAGAGGAGAGGAAAAAAACGGCTGTGTGGGATGATGTAGAAGAGAGCAGAGAGAGCAAAGAGAGAGAGAGAGAGAGAGAGAGAGAGAGAGGACTCCATGGGGAGGGTGATGAAGCATGCAGCTCAGGTTTCCCGTCTCTGATGTAAGACCAGCCTGGATCGATGGCTCCGCTGGGGCCCAGCCAGCACACTCCAACCTGCCCGCTCTCTACAAATCTCGGTCTCACCCTCCTTTTGTCTCTATCCCCTTATCTCTTTTGCTTTCCTCTCCCACCTTTGTCATCTGCCAGTCTCTCCGCTCCTCCCTTGATCTGGTTCTCAGTGTAGCTGGTGTCAGTCACAACAAAGGCCATCCCAGCTACTTTGTCATGTTACATGGACATCGTTTCATTCTTTGTGTGCAGATAAATCGATCACACAGTACTAATATCAATTACTAAATATATTTAAAGGCCTATTGATATAGATGTTATGCTGCACTTAAGTTCTTGCTAGAAGTTTCAAAAATCAGAGTTACAGAAGTAATTTGTCATTTCCGTTCTATCTGTAAGGTTCTGTCATTTAATATAAAGCTTGTCTAAACACATACATGATGGTTAATGTTTGAAAGCAGTACAGCGGGCAGAAGTATTAATCTGATCATTGTTTAACTAAAAAGGGTTACCATCAGGGCTGCAATTAATGGTGATTTTAATAATCAATTAATCTGTCGATTATTTTTTTGAGTAACCAATTAATCTCATGTATAAAAGCAGGCATATTTTATTTCCATCGCTTTACTTCAACCATTGGGCAGGAACAACCACGTCACAGTAAAATCGATTTTGAATTATATAATATTAAAAAATACAATGTTACGGGTTTTGCTTTACAAAAACATTTAAATGCCTGCTGTATGTGTGCAAAAGATGTATGATGTAACTATGTTAAAGCGACCTTGCATTGCACTAGCACACACACACACCCACTCACTATATGTCATTGTCTTCCTTTAGGAACTTTACATTGCAATGCAAAAAATGATAGCGTGTCCACATGCTGCTGGGTAGTACTGACCCTCTTTTTGGAGGCTATGTTGTCGCTGCAGAAAACAGCCACTCAGATGGTGCTGAGGTGACCAAAATGCATAAGTAGGATTTACAAGTAGGACTTTAGTGCTAGCAGACTAATGTTAACACTAGCAGGCTAACAGTATTTGTAATGCGTGTCATATTGTTGTGCTCTGCACTTGTGACATCTATTGCATGTCTACCCGTCCTAAGGAGAGCGATCCCTCCTCTGTGGTTCTCCCTGAGGTTTCTTCTTTTTCCCTGTCTAGGGTTTTTGGAGTTTTTCCTCACCCTGTTCGAGGGTCTAAGGGTAGAGGGTGTTGTTAGGTACAGATTGTAAAGCCTTCAGAGGCAAATTTTTATTTGTGATTTTGGGCTATACAAATTAAACTTGATTTATTGATTGATAGCCGGTCAATGTTAGTGCCAGCTGGCTAATGACACACTTCTCATGCTAGTCGAGCTGAACTGGGAGGGAATCACACATTATGTCTGCTTCGCTTGTTTTCAGCTATCCTTGACACACTGGGTATTACAATAATCACACGACACAGCAAGCTAATGATGTAATTTACTGCTAGTGAGTATAATAATCAAATTTTATCGATTTTACCAATTTATTGTTGCAGCCCTAGTGACCACGTTTTTTATGTTGCACATTTTTTACGGTGCGGTTTGTTAGATATTGGCAGGTACCTGTTCACCCTGGTCTTTTTAGTGTTGTTTTATGTATTCTGCCTCTTACTTATTTCTTCCACAAACAACAGGCAGAGGGCTGACAACACCACTGCCATTACACATTACAGTGCCTTTACAACTTCTGCAGATATGTCTTCTGGTTTCCCTCATTGACTGACATGTACATACTGCCTGAAAAGTTATTTCCCCGCCCCACAGGTGCAAGCCTACTAGTTGGCAGTCTGCCGACGTCTTAGCGGTGTTTTCCAGTGCAACTTTTTTGTCCAGACATATAGGTCACCACAACAGGGAATCTCCCCATGGCTGCTAGTTTTTGATGTTTCCCAGCCCATATCGTTGTCTGGCCAGGCAGATTAGAATCCAAAATTACACCTTGGATTTTAACCAGTTTGAACATTTTCCTGTCCCATTCGTCATTCAATTTTGTTGTTATTTGCATTTGTTTTTTGTAGCCCTAACTTTACTGCATAACAGAGCAATCTGTTATGCAATCTGTTAACAAAGGATGCATGAGCTCAGAACCCCCACTCTGCTTTTTTTAACCGGAAACCCTGACAAGCAGCATTTTGGCAGAGAGAGACGAGAGGGGTTAAAATATAACAAGCAACACTTGGGCTGCGTATGACTGGCTGCCATTTGTATTGAGACAAATGGCTTTTTAATAGCCTTCAGAGATTGATACCGATCTGGGGAAGCTGGCCTGGCTCTTTCTCTCATTGGGGGCTAAGACACCAGATTGGGTGGCAGACAGCCCACCAGCGTAGAACAAAATGCCTTGCAAACGTCCACGTTTGACAAGAAGAAAAAAAAAAACTGCAACAAAGAAGTTGTTTTTCTCTTCAATTGACATTCATAGTATAGCAAATTTTTGAATAGATATCAAAAACATAACACACAGCCTGTATCTGTAGTTTTATTTTATTTCACTTTGAGTTTAGGTTCTGTCCAGTTGCACACTGCAGTATAATAAACACAGACTGACGCCATATATATGGCAGTCAGTGTTTAAAAAGTGAGATTTGATCATGTCTGAATTACTGTTAATATTGCTAGTTAAATTTTACTTTACTTTGCAACATTCAGAACACTCTTGACAACACTCACATGGAAAATACACCATTTATTTGCTATAAATATGACACTACATATATTTTGGATGGAGGCCTTTGCCCATCACAACTGGAGGTTCAACTACTAAAAGACATAACAAAATTTTTCATTTTAGTGTGGCTTTACTCTTCACAGTGGCAACAGTCGTGGTGCTGAAGGAGCCCTGACTCTCCTTGTCCTCATTAAGTCTTGTTAGCAGACATGGGATTGGGGGAGCTATTGTTAGTTGGCCTGAGTCTGGGGTTGTCATGGAAAAACTCTAGTCTCATCTGTCAACAGGAGGATAAGTATTTCAAAACTAAACACATGCTCCTCAGACTGCCAGCCTCCATAACACCTTTAGGGGCCAATCAGACAGAAAGCATTTTTAGCAGTCCGAAGTGTCTTTTTCCAGTTGTTTTCTATGGTCAGCAAACATTTTGTGTGTCACTAATTTGGCTTAGACAGCCCACTTTTAAGATGGTCTGAGGCCCTTAAGTTGACAAATTAAACTCAGACCTGAAAAGCATCAACATTTCTTGATTTCCTTTGTTCTTCACTGTGCCTTTAATTTGATGTTAGTGATGCATTGTTAACATAAGCAGCTGTAACAATTGAAAATCATGCAGTGGCCTGTAAATAGATACAGTATGAGAAATTGCATTGCCATAGTGGCAAGTGAGCACACAGCATTGCATATGATAGGAAAGTGTGGTGTTATTTTTAAAGGACCAGTGTGATATTGGTATACAGTAACATGGGTAATATAGATATTAGCCATAGGTTGTACAGATCAGTTTTAGAAATCAAGATATTACTGGCAGGTGATATACAGTCAAATCATAAAGAGTCCTCATGAACATTTTTGAACTTATAATACCATGACGTTTGATGCTTGTTAAGTCCTATATTAGGGGCTCCATTTACTATATATTCTATATTTCAGGCTAAGATTGTACATCCACACACAAGATTCAATGTTTGCATCAGTCTAATAAATAAAAATTCCAGATTTCACTTACAATTTAAATTCATAGTAACTTCTTCCCTGAGTCATATTCAAATTATAGTGCCTGGCCCACTGCAAGTACATTTATTAAATTTCATTTATTTTGTGACAGAAATCCTTAACAGTTTGCAAGAGATGTTGAATTATCTGCACTACATGAGGACTCAGTTCTGAAGATATGAAGTAGATATATGAGGTTTCATCCAGCAGCAGAGATGATGTGTCTTGGCAGGCTGCAGCACAGTGAGACAGCCGATCTCTTACCATTTGTGCACACAAGGGCTTCTCGTCATAGCCTGATCTAAACTTATCTGACATCCAACATAACCATAGCTGACGCGTTGGGGCTGATATCACATGAGAGAGCAGTCAGGGCTTATCTTGCAGAGAGATTCACTCCCTTGTGCATGTGGTCGGCATCCATTTCCCCATAAACGCAGCACAGTGCCCATCTGCGCTGGCTAGCCCCATGAATATTTCACCTCGAAAAACCAAGAAGCCAAGAAACCTTGGATGGGAATCCAGCAAATAATTTATACATTCTGCTGTCAAACACACCCCGAATCCCCAAGTACAGGGTGGTTTGGTATCTGCGGGGAGAGGTACTGGAAGGACAGGAATAGAGGGATGTATTGTGTAGTGTGTGTCTGTGCATGCTTGCCTGGTGCTCTTACATGTGGTTTTTTTGTAGATACAATCCAAGGCTGGAGGCCATTTACCAAAGCCAAGGAGCTGGCTGGAGGAACTTAAATAGACATAAACACAGGTTTGTTGGTAATCTGTTGATAGACCTATGGCAGCACAGGCCTCAGAAAGAAACCATGCCAAAGATTTAACAGTTAAAGCGCTTGATGGGAGGGGAGAGAAGGGTGACGACAGTATCAGCATCAATAGCAGTTGAACAACCGCTGCAGTAAGACGTGTAAAAAATCACTCAAAAACAAATATTGTTTGCAAAAGGCAATAAATATGGCAGAATAATATTATTCAAACTAAGCTATGATTCAGTAATGGGTATTGACAGCAGAATACATTATCAATACATAAAAAACAAATTGGAACGTGGCGAGTAATATTCATAGAGTCCTGCAGAGGGCAGAGCCCGTGTGAGGCAGACCTTGATCACAAGGCCATAAAAGCTGGTCTACTAGTTTGGGTTGACTCTGTTGCTGTCATTCACTGATGTGCTCCAATCTTCATAGATCTTTGTTCATCTTTAGTTAGGCCCAGAAGTGTTTGGACTATAGCGCAGTTGTTAGAATTTTGCCTCTATACATCACCGCAATGGATTTGAAACAAAACCGTCAAGATGTGATCAAATTGCAGACTTCAATTTTTTATTTAAGAGGTTTCACAAAAATACATTAACCGTTTATGAATTACTCATACATCATTTTATGCAGAGTACCACAATTTTCAGGGGCTCAAACATTTTTGGACAAACTAACATAATTTCAAATATATCCCTAGTTTTTAATATGTTGATGAAAATTCTTTGCAGGCAGCTGCCTGAAGTCTGGAGCCCATGGACATCATTAAGTCCTGACTTTCCTCCCTGGAGATGCTTTGCTAGGCCTTTACTGCTGCCAAGTTCAGTTGCTACTTGTTTGTGGTCTTTCTGCCTGCCAGTTTTGTCCTCAGTAACTGAAAAGCTGCTCTATTGGGTTGAGATCAGGTGACTGACTTGGCCATCGAACAATATTCAATTTTTATATGCCTTCAAAAGGTCTTGAGTTGCTTCTGCACTATGTTTAGGTCCTTATCCAACTGCATTGTGTTTTGCCATCCTGTCAGTTTTGTAGCATTTGGCTGAATGTGAGCAGAGAGTATAGCCCTATACACCTCAGAATTCATCCTGATACTTCTGTCAGCAGTTACTTCATTAATAAACAGCAGTGAGCCCGTTCCATTGGTAGCCGTATTTGTCACATAGTGTGGTGCTTTGGATCATAAGGTGTTCCTTTGCTTCTCCTGATGTTTCTCTTCCCATCATCCTGATACAAGTTTATCTTGGTTTCATCAGTCCAAAGAATCTCATTCCAGAACTTGGGAGACTTTCTCTGGCGAAGTCTAATCTGCTCTTCCTGTTTTTGAATGTTATCAAGGTTTGTACCTTGTTGTAAACTTGCATTGATAGACAGAAGAAAACTTGCATTGATATCTCCTTGGACTTCACATTGACAGCTCCAGTCAAAAAGCTGCCAAATGCCAGTTCAACACCTGAAATAGACTCCAGACCTTTTATCTGCTTCATTTATCTTGAACTAAAGATGGAACAGAACACACTTGGCCATGAAACTGCTTGTCAGTCCGTCCAAACACTTAAACACCTTAAAATGGAGGTACCTTGCATAAAAACAGCTGACAATTTAGGCTGTCCTAAACAATAAATGTCATGTTTTTGTGAAACCTCCTCACTTAAAGCTGAAAGTCTACACTTCGATCACATCTTGATTGTTTTATTTCAAATTCATTGTGGTGGTGTATAGAGGCAAAATGATAAATACTGTGTCATTGTCCAACTACTTCAGAACCTAACTGTATGTTAAATTTAGTTTAATACAATGTCACATTCATTATTCAATAAAAGACAAACAAGCTACTAGTCTGTCAAAAAAGCAAATGTATCTCTCAGAAATACTAAACATCACTGCAATGGTTTATTTCCTACATAACACAAACCTAACAATTGTATTGTTGACATTTTGTAATGAAATGCACAATATGAATGTCGATATTCACCTTTTGTTCAAAATATTTGCAAGCTAAACTCATTACCTTAACTTAATAAATCGTTTACTGGGTGATGAAATACATAAAAATTATACCTGTGGCAGGACTTGACACTTAGCACAACATTTTCTTGGATATAGTTAGAAACACTGGTGGTTGCATCATGAACCAATGACCTCGTGGTAGTTTCATTTGGGTATTTATGCTAAGTAAGCTTGGTCTGAGATATTCACACTTGTTGTGGCTTCAGTGAAGCATGCAGGTGTGTTAACAGCTGTTTGAACAGGGATTCGGAGTGTGAGCCTCTGGTGGGCAGGGAGCTCTGGCGGGTCTCAGCCCATCACGTCCTACTGATCTCCGTCTCATCTCGCTGCCACACTCACTGAGACAATATTGGTGAAGTTACTTTTTCTACAGGGGGGCCTCCTCAGAGGCTCTAAGGACATGCATGCATGCACATACGTGTAGTAGTGATGTTTGAAGAGCTTTAGCTAGTTTCTTCCTTTTGCTACATCACAAACCATCATGGCAGGCCCTACAGTGAATCGATCTGTGTGTTCAGAATGGATACAACCTCATTTTAAACAAGGTCTACAAAAAAAGGTATTTCAAAGGTATACACACACAAATACACAAACTAGCATATAAATACTTCAAGTGCCATACAACATATTCTCTCTCCATACAGCAGAAAAGAAGTGGAGTCCTGTATATGCAGCTATTTCTACCATTTATGGACACACACACACACACAATTTTGGCTGAGGGTGGCGGCTCTGCCAGGCAGAAACATTTCGGTCGCTAATGTGTTCCAGCCAGCCAAGCAGTCAGGAGACAGTGACCAGTGGAGCAGATAATCACATCAACTGAGTGGGACCTGCACAGCCCAACGATGCCTATAATGCTGCTGCTGCTGCTGCTGCTGCTGCTGCTGGTGGTGGTGGTGGTGGTGCTGCTGGTGGTGGTTGTGGTGGTGGAGATAACACTGATGCTGCTTTATACCCTGAGAGCAACAAAATATGTTGTATGTGGGTGTGTTGTTCCTGCTGGTGCACATTATATTATTAACTGCAGTATAAAGTATGTCCGTTGCGAGGCCTTTATCTTCTTAAATGTGAGTTATGTGACTGTGTGTGTGTGTGTGTGTGTGTGTGTGTGTGTGTGTGTGTGTGTATGTGTGTATGTGTGCATGTGTGTGTGTAAGTACTTCCACATATGTATGCCTGCCTGTTTGTCAGACCACTGTGTTATTAGGAAATTTTTTTTTTTTCTCATAATAAAAATGTCTATTGAGCTGAGTAATCATTTTACAGAACCTGAGTGATGATCTAAGCATCACTTACGAGAGAAGGATGTATGGCTGCTTATATGTCTAGTGAAAAATCAATGGGTTTCCTGATGATGGATCAGTGACTGTATTACTGTCTATTGTGAGTCATGGAAACACTCAGCGCCTCAGTGAGAAAAAAAAAGCCCTGTAAAAGTTGAACTCTCACGTTTCTCTGCTAAAATGAGCTAATTAAGACATAATTGAGGGTGAGGCACAATTTGATGGGATGGCAGCTTTTACACAAAGTTTAGCTACTTTTGAATTACAAAAATGAATTCATTTTCAACTACTGAGATTATGTTAATCAATCTGAATATTTTTACAGCAGATATTTTTAGCTTGTCATTTCAAGTAAAACAGAGGTGTAACTGTTAGTGTCTTTTGCTGTTATTTATTCTAAACTTATCAGCTAAATATTGGGATTTAGGAGAGACCCCTGGCTACAAGCTTTCCACAATCTTAACCATATTATGACAGCAATCTCCCAATCTCAATGAAATAAAACGCAAGCCCTGATTTTGTCCATACATTTGGCCATGTTGTATTAATTAATAAACCAGATTTTAATGTTTTAATATCATTAAACACATTCACTACATTCATTTTTTAACAGTGTTTTGTATGCAATTGTTGATTCAGGAGGGAACCCGAACCATAACCCCCTAACTCTAACCCTAATGAAGCCATGTTTTGCTCAAAAATTTACCCAAGATGTTTTTGTGCCTCAGCTTAACCAAACCTTAATGTTTTAATTTCATTAAACAGTTTATTTTTCAACAGTGATTTGTTTCAGAGGGGAAAAACTAATAATGATGTAGGTGATGATATGGATGGAAACAATGTATTTTGTTGGTTAAAGGTGCACTGTGTAATTGGTTGAGCCTCATTCACAGATAATCAAATGCTAATGCTTTGGGTTGCTAGGTCGGGCTGGTTTTTGATGACCGGGGATTGAGACTCAACAGTCAACTGTCTTAAAAACTGCAGTTATATGTATACATATGTACTTGTAGACGATAGAGGAAAAAGTGTGCCTTCTTCTTTTTTTGCTTGCTCCCCTTTAGGGGTAGCCACAGTAAATAATTGGTTTCTATCTTGCTGGCAAACTGATCCCCCACCCAGTATGCCATGGAAATCTGATTTGCAATCCACATATTTGATTTGGCGTAGGCTTTTTACACCGGATACTCCTCCTGACATAGCCCATCCCATTCATCTGGGCTCAAGTATGTGCATCCCCAGTGGCTGGGGAGCAAACCCGGGGTTCAGTGTTTTGCTCGAAGACACTTCAGCATTCAGACAGGAGGAGGTGATAATCGCACAATCGACCCTGTTGGAAAATGATAGAACTATGACAAGTCAAAGTGCAAAATTATGAAGAGGCCTGTTTGGGACATAATTAGTATTTTCTGACCAGACAGAAGAAAATGCAATTATTCAAGGCAAAATAATCATCCCTTATTGGCACTGACATGCAGGCAAGTAAATATAATCAAACAGCAGTATGTTGAATTATGGTTCTCAGCAGAAACCACTGAACTATTACCATGTAGCCATATTTCTCTCCTAGCGTGCAATCTGCTATCGACCAGATATTTAAATTTAAATGAAAGTAAAAAATTAAATTGCTTTGACACAGTTAGCCCCTGCACTCTTGTAAGGGCGATGAAAATATTTAAATGGGTATTTAAGCACATTCATTGAACATGAAATGACCAGCATGATAAATGAACTTTTTATGTTTATAGAGGGGAGACAGCAAGCCACAAATCAAACTATACAGAACGTTCCTCTGCTGTGGAATGAAATGAAATAAGCGAAACAATGACTGAGACCCAGCTTCTTGTTGATTAAAAAGATCCTACAGAGACGAAAATGATGTTGGGGAGGGGGGTGGGTATAGTAAAAAAAAAAACAAGAGCAACAAAAACCTGACAGTGAAATATGGTTAAAAAGGCAAGATGCATGGAATGGATAAACAGAGAGAAGCAAGTAAAGTGTGACAGAGAGCTCAGAGGATCAAATCTTGTTAACAATGTGGCATGACCTTGGCCAGCAGCTGACACCAGCGATCATCTTTAGGTCACCGTCACTGAGCCACTCTGTTTAATTGACATTAGCCACAGCATCAGAGAAGAGTTGCACCTGTCATCTTCTGCCCATGACGATGCAAGACAAAAAAAACATTTTTTTCTTTAATACTGCTGCAGAGAGGATGACTGGCTGCTCTTAAAATCAATTTTTAGGATCGTCCAGCAGTTTATTATTTGCACAAGAGAAGTCAAAAAGTCAAATCATGCGCTACATGTTCTGATCACTGCCGTTTTTCATAGTGTTCCAAGATTCATATTTTGGTCACAAATACTCGTTTGGTGGATGTGATTGGTGCATGATTACTTTCTTTGCATTTTAATTGTCACTGCTTTAAATAGAAAAGAAAGAAAGAAAGAAAGAAAGACCTCAGTATTGTTATTACAATATATTGATTTTTTTTTAAAAAGCACATAATCAAACAAATATTTCTAAATTGCAGGAATCCTCATATGTTGAGAAAAAGTATCTGTGCTCTGAACTTATGCTCCGAGCTAGATTTATACCCATAAAATAAAATTGAAATAACTGTTTCTGTGTGTATCCATGTTTCCTCAGTCATGTCAGACAAACACAAAAAAAAAACCAAAACAACTATTATAAAATCTAAATATATCTCATGATTAACCGTAAACACGTGTTGTCAGTAATGGTCATTGTAGCAGGAAATGACATCACTAAAAGCCTAGCCGACATCAGAAGGTTACTCACATTCCCACGTCTGGGTCCGTTCATCATTTACGACTCGGTGAGACGGCTGTGCTCTGTAGTGTTTCACCGCAGGAATAACAAAACGGTGCGTCAGAAGAAACCGGCGCATGAAGCTGGAACGTCAGTCAAGGAATCTGTTATTGACGACCCCTGTGTGAGTCAGGACACCCGGCACTCCTGACCCCTCCATGCCTCATATCAGAGTCTGTGTCTGTACCATGCCTGCCAGCAGAACTTCTTTGATGGGCCCAGATTTATGTTGATGCTTTACTCATCGCACCTATGGGGGCAGGCCAGCCAGTGGGGGGAAGAATGAGGTCGGCACAATTTATACTTGCATCAAGATCAGGACAGTGATTCTTTACATTCAAGAGGCAAAGGAACAGACCTGCAAAGCAATCAATCTTTGAAAAGGAAATAAATAAATCGCATTTATTTAGGTTCAAAAAGGGAAGTGGTACAGTTTGAGTTACATAGGAAATAATCTGAGTCACCATTACGCTACAAAATTATTGCATTTCAATTATGCTGTGGTGAAAAACAAACTAAATTCTAACTTAGATAGATTTCACAGCACAAAAAGTTTTCTTTTGTCAATTCTATTAAAAAATAAAATATAAGCAGTAGAAAATGAATGAATGAATGAATGAATGTGCTCAAAATGTTGAGCTTTAAATTTTTAATTAGTTGTAAATTTTCACATTGAATGCAAAGATTTTCTGCCATCCCACACGATGGCTGCTATAAGCAGACGAAAAAAAAAAGTCTTTTAAATACGAAAAGCTCATTCTAAGGCAACAAAAACACAAAAATGACAAAATAAATGAAATAAACTCCCAAACTGAAGCTTTTGGCTTCGCAGGTGAAACATTGCCCAACATATAGAGCTCTGCTTAATAAACACGCTGAGGCTGTCCGACAACTGTTGGTGGTATATTCCTAACCCCTGACCTTGCAGTCATTCCTCAGTGGAGCCACTCTGCAGCCTAATCTCTAATGCCTTCCAAGATACACTCTAATTCATTACTTCCCCTTCCCACTGCCCTGCCTGGGTCAAATAAACGACACGCAGCACACCGGACCTTATTCTGACCTGATCTTTGGTGCATCCCTCTGATGTCAGCTTGTTTGCGCAGAGGCAGTGAGGAAGAGAATGTGTTAACTCTTAGAAACCTGTCAAAGGGAAGGCAAATTAAGATTTAAATAATAATTAAAAAAGAAAAGCAAAACTTTTGGTCATGACATGTTATTTGGCTCCCCGTGGAAAAAGTGAACAATAGCCTCAGCAGAGTGAGTTATGGTGTCACTGGGAGGGCCACAGTCTATTAAGGAGCAGCAGGGAGTGTGATGGAGGCCCTGGGAGGATGAACTTGAATAAAGATGACAGACTTTATGTTGAGGGTTTTTTCTTTTTTTTTTTTTTAGTTCACAATAAAACGCCTATAATAACTAACAATAAAAAACTCACTTTCTTGTATTCCTATTTAGAACATACCTATTTCAAGACATAATTCCTGGTTTCTTACTCGTTGAAGGGGGTGATGTTATGTGAGGTAAGCTAAGGTGTAGTTATTATGTGGAGGCCAGGCAGTTAGGTCTCATCCATTGGTATTTAAAATGATTTGCAAATGTGGCCTCACCATACTACATAGTCATTTTAGGTGTCTCGAATTACCGCCACCGCCTGTATATTAGAAATAATACAAATAATGGACTATTGTCTTTTTTATATTCATTGGCGGCACAGACATGACATAATAAGCAATAAGATCAGAACTAATTTGACGATTAATTTCATGATGAACACCCTCATGGGTTTTACACTCGTTGCGTTTCTGCCGTTAATTTTATTCATATGATTACGCCCACAACTGGAGCTCCTTCTCTTGTTCTGGTGTGAAATATGATATACAGAGAGCAGCACTCAGATCCCAAATGAAGATTTTAACTGTTGCTTTTTTTTTTTTTTCAAATTAAACAAGATAAGCTTTGTACTACACTTCTCAAAAATGCAGATATTTAGGATGAGCATGATGAAGGGGAGTCAAAATTGTCTTTATATTTAGGCAGCTGACCAAGAGAAGAGCATAAAAAATGCAATGACTTTCAATGAATGCACCAATGTTCTGTCTCCGTTTCTGACAGATGTTTCAGGTTGAATAAAAGTCATCAAACGCATATCTGTAAGAGCCTGTCCAAAGTCAAACAGCTATGCAATAAAGCCACTGATAATGCAATAAGATCAGGTCAATGACAGCAGGCCCCTATAATATCATATAAAGTTTCATAGTTTCAATAAAGTTGTCCAGCATTACTGTACCTTGGCCGCCTCGAAATATGGCCCCTTTTTGGGATGTGGCATCCTCCGTCAGGTCCACTTGATGAAGCTATTGCTTACCATGTTCACGCACACAATTTGTTATGTGGTATTTCATTCAGCAGGCTGCCAGCACCCCTCGCTGTACCTTCCATAACTCTTGCGCCTGTGAAAGATTTTTAATTAAAATGAAGACAGCTGGCTGAACTGTGGAGATGTCACAAATAGTTTTTGCACCCAAAGAAGCCCATCAGTGTCTGCAGGCGTCAGATTGCGGGCAATTTCAGCTTTTTTGAAGAACTTGTTAATCACATCTCCTTCTTAAGTCAATTATCAACAGCTGCAGATTGATGCATCTGGAGATAGTGAGGATATGGAGAAACAGAGAATTTAATCGCTTTCCATCGTCTTATGGCTTGTCATCTGTCCCCTTTCTGTATTATATATTGATATGCAGCTGACCCTATGCATTTACTGTATTGGATTTTTTTATTACTCACCTTTGAGCCCGTGCTAAAGAATAACCACTGACCCCTCAATGTGAACACAGGGAACCTGAGTGTGTGTGTGTGTGTGTGTGTGTGTGTGTGTGTGTGTGTGTGTGTGTGTGTGCGTGCATTTGTGTGTGTTTTGTGTGCATTTCAGCCTGTTTGAGAAGATACATAATATATATATATAGTTTTGCATGCGTAACATTGGGTTTGTCTTGTCAAGATGTGGTATGTGTTGTGGATCAGGAGGTCAGGGGGGTACTTGGGGTTTGTTTGATGTAGTTGGGGGGTGGGAGAGGTTGGCTCTCAGGGCTGAGTATGGGAGCCAGAGAGTTGGAAGGTCACGTTCATAAATTGTTACCAGTGTGCAAGGGCTTAATTGAAAATGCTGGAGAAGGAAAGGGACCCCTGATCTGTGGCCCTACACCCCTCCATCGTGACCCACGGGTCTTCATTCATTGTGTATCTGTGCATCTGTCTTTCTGTCTGTCACCGTGAGTGCAGTTTCATCTAAAGTGAATCCTGTCACTGGATTCACTGTTAGTCTTGTCCTTCTTACTGCATAAAGATCGTGAAGCAATTTCAGTGCCTCAGACTATATATTATGTCTTCGTTGACCTGAGAACTACAATGTGTTCCACAGTCAGGCAATTTCAATTTGGTAGCTAGGGATGATTTTTGTGGTGGCACAAAAAGTCAATATATAAGCAAAGAAATTCTTCTGACATGGAAATAAAGGGGCATATTTAAGATACTACAACCCATCCTACCCCCCATTATTTGATATTCAGACAGTGGTTGAATTGATTAAGGAATATTCAATTTATTTGAGTACTGGTCTTAGCCTTACAGGCAAAGATTTTTTGTATCCAAACTGTCATTTTCTATCATTGTAAATATAAATGTTATCATATCATGTTTAGGATGTTACCTGCTCAAATTATCGACTTAGATTGGTGAAGCTTTTGAAAGCAAGTTAATTATGAGTTGGTGAATGTCTGTAGTGGTGGGATAAAACCTGAAGTAAATGAATATAGGGTGTCAAGACCTTAATGCACCACTTTAAGGTTGTGATGTGTTTTTATGTTCTTTCCTTCACGTGTCCAAGACAAAAACACTGGAGTCAAATATGTTTATACATACCTTCTGTGATTCTGATTCTGATTCTGATTCTGTTTGTTTGACTCATACACAACCTACTCTATATGATGACTTCTAATGTTTAAAATATGTCATTGACAAAGAAAAGAATCAACTCCACACATTTGACAACAAATTGTTTGTCCTTTTTGCTAGGAAAAAAACGACTAAAATGACAATTTAATCATCAAAATAGCAGTAGATTAATGTGCTTTCATGTCACTACCTGATCCCCTGACAAATTGCTGTAGTAAAACTAGTTCCAGTTACTTTATTTTTTTATACTTTATACTTTATTATTTTTCATTCTTTGCAGCAAATTTTTTAAGGGGCATCTTTTAACTGATGTGTTCTTTATACAGTATTTCTAACACCATGACGGGGCCTCGCTGGTAATTATTTCTGTCCATTAATCTTTCAGCTGCCGCTTGAGATAACCCCACTCTTTTGTTGACAAAGCAATGGCTCATTTATGATCATAGGTACCACCTTCCCATTCTCTATGGACACTGAAATCTGTCCACCACACAAAGCAATCATAAGCATGAATAGAGTTCCGCAGTGAAACTCTATCTAACGTGTATTTTCATTCTACACAGGTGATACATGGCCGCGTCCTTTAGAACAAGAACAGTGAGGAGAGTGGGCACTCGGCAAGAAAAGAGGGAGAATCTGTCATTTCACACTGGAATGAAAATCCATCCAGTATGACTATTGTGCTGGATAATAGGCAGGAGATGGTTGAACATATCATTTTGACACGCTGGGCGTTATGTCACGGACAGTTTTACTGCTGTCATTGGTGTAAGGAAGGAAACTCCCTCTCGTATTACTCCAAGCTGTCATCCTTTTTCAGTCTTCCTCTCCTGTATCTTTGCCTCTCCCTGTCTTTGTGTGTGGATGTCTTGGGTTACTATGGTGATGAGAAGACAGCTCCGGAATGAATAGTTTTAGGATATAAGCTTGTTTTTGTTCTTGCCTGTAGATGAGCATATTGATACTTGATGCGAAGCTTCTGGCAGGCCTCAGAAAGCCCACTTCAGCAAAAAGTCAGCCAACCAGCACTTTTCCAGATCATCAAATACCAACATTAAGGGTTTCCCGGGCCGTTGGGCACAGGTGCTTTAGACGGGTAGGCAGCCCGACCCACCATCCCAAAGCATATTTGATGACTCAACATTTTGCTATTTCAAAGAGCAAAACGTGTTTTACATATTTTTAAGAACTAAAAAAATAAGGATTTAGACATCGCTGTTAAAATGAAGTTTTTTTGTTAGTGTCCAGGCTGCATTAAAATTTCAAGTTTAAAACTTAGCATGTTCCACACACTAACTTTTTAAAGTAAAAACAATGACTTTGTTATTAAAGTAATACTAGTAGCAGGATTTTGTTGCCTGTGGGTTAGCTTTCCCTCTTTAATTAGCGTATCTGTGCTAAGTTTGCGAAGCATTCAGCCCTGAGAGTGGTATCTGTCGCATCGTTTATGAAACAAAGTATTTTCCAAAATTTCTACAATACCTTAAAAAAGGTTATATACAGTATGCCGCGAACCAAAGAATCTCACAAACTACACTCACAAAAGTTTAGATCTGGCTTCAAGTGTTGACTTGCCCTTTCTGGTCTATGAACTTTTTCGGGGCCTATTTTGAAGAGGACACCTTTTTTGACAGCACCTGAAAGACATCCATTAACTGTGACAATCAGGCTTCCATATGGTGAAGGGTTTTCACACTTTCAGACCATATCAGCTCTCTGCTTCTTGTCAATATGTCAGCCATCTGTTATTAGACAATACATACTCCAGGGAGGGGAGCTTTGCACTATTTTATGATTCTGAGGTGTGAACACACACACACACACACACCTTCATCCCCTGACACTTGTGCAGCCTCTCTTCACCGGCTGCGTCCACCTGAGGTCCCAGGACAGCAGTTATGGGGGACGGCCGCTGGCTCGGCTCTGGTCCGATGACTGTCTCTTCTTAAGGTGTAACAGAAACAATCCCATTAAGTGGTGGATCGCCTTTCACACAGATTACTAAGCATCTGTCAGTCCTGCAGCCGGGGGGCAGGGGCGGGGTCTCTACAGCTGAAACACATACACACACGCTCCGTGTGCTGGCCAGTGGGCAATCATGCGCAGACTCACACTTTACAAACTTGCTATGGCAACCTGATAAAGTTTAGCCAAAGTTTAAAATATGTGATCAAAAATAATACCGATGATAATCCACATGCTCCAAATGAGTAAACAGCAATTGCCCTTGAAAAGTAACAATCATCAAAGGACACAGATGAAACAGTGAAAGTCATGAAAGCTATTAGTACATTTGACACTACTGTATATTTGGGTGGTAAGTGAATCAATCAATGAATTACTATTCTCTGTTATATAAATCCATGCATCCATTTTTTACCACTTATCCCGTTGGGGGGGTGGGCTGGAGCCTATCTCAGCATCTTCAGGTGAAGGCGGGGACAACTTGGACAAGTAGCCCATTCATCGCAAGGCTGACATATAGACACCAAACACCTACGGGCAATTTAGAGTGACCAGTCAACCTAACCCTCAGTTTTTTGCATGTTTTTGGACTGTGGGAGGAAGCCAGAGTACCCGGAGAGAACCCACACAGACACAGGGAGAACATGCAAACTCCACACAGAAAGGCCCTGACCAGGAATCGAACCCAGGACCTTCTTGCTGTGAGACAACAGTGCTAACCACTGAAC
>KV751315.1:1604436-1655119 GCA_001698575.1 Mola mola
CTGCTAATCCATAGGATGTCTATAGGCTGCTACAAATTATCCTGCAATTCATACACTCACAGATATTCATTCATTCATTCATTTTCTACCGCTTATGTTATAGATAATTTATGTAGTAGTTTATTGACAGATTGTCCTCACACCTGGAGGGATCTGTATACAACATTAACATACTGACACCTGCTACCTGAATAAGAAGCCTCAATTCAAAAACCTTATGCTGCAAAGGCTTTTGATGTCACCTCTGTGATGTCTGTCCCCCTGGTTTCTTTTTTTTTTTAGAATTTGCATCTTTCAGCGTGCCACTGACTGTCTGCACAGCTCAGCTCGTCAAGTCGGTGTTGTGTTCTGGTTTCCGCGGTGCTCGGGGGGCCCCGAGAGATGCCGCCTCACGTTCAGCCCGGGTGAAAGGTGAGAACTCTGAGAACAGAGTGTTCTGGTCTGCTGGAGAAGACCTGCCTGCTCTGTTCTGCATGCTTGAGTTTTGGGCGAGGGGTGACAGAGGGGGGTGGGGGCAAGAATATGTGAGAGGGAGCTAGCAATGTGGGATAAAAAAAATTAGTGCAACTGAGGACAAATGACAGACATTCACTGGTACAGACAGCTAGAAAAACAGAGGTGGAAAATACTTGTTGCGTGTTTGTATTACATTGGCCAGCTAACAGCAGCTGCTGTTACGGGCCTAAATTCAGAAATATCATGGACTTTGCTCACTTTTTCTTCATTTTGTTCAGTGTCCTCCAGCTTTGGAGACTTGGGATTTATGTAGTTCTTGTCAACACTAATATGGGTATTTTTCTAAGCAGGTATTTTCCCCCTGTTTTTAAAAATAAAAATCCTGTCCGCATGTCTTTTCTTTTACAAGATAACTCCATACACACAGCAACAACAAGCATTCCATGTCAGTAAATTTTTTAAATCTAAAAACAGCTATGAATAACATGGTAACAAACATTTTGCAAGTCAATAAACTGTGTTTATATTGATTTTGGTGAGCAAATAATTGTTTTTGTCGGTTACCATGTAAAGATACTGTACATACAAGAGGTAAAAAGTTGTAAAACAATAAAAGATTACTCTCTTTTTATACTTTAAAACATTTTGACACTACATTGAAGAAATAAAAATATCATTCATAAAAGTAAAAGTAGACAACAGCCAAGAGTTTAATCTTGAAAGTAATTGCTGTCTCAGTAACATCGTATTGTGTAGAGTAATTTGATGATCTTAAAGAAGTTTATTCTGGAATATATCTTTCTGTACATGAACAGAAATTGGAGTACATAATTACATACAAAAGCACTGTGACTCTATTCCCCTCTTCAGAACGATATGACGAAGCTGTCGTATTTTATCTCAGTGAAAAAAGGAAATAATTGACATGGCCCCTCAGCATGGGTCAAGTCTGTGTGTCACTGCACAAGACAGAAGTCAAGTGGACCTTACATGCATTGAACAATTGAACCCATGTCCATTTTGTTGCATGCAAGCTGTCAGTCCCTTTCATCTTTATTGCCCCTTTGTGTTGTTAAATAGAATTGAAATGGCACATCCAATGCTCCAGTGCCAAAAGTATTGTATTTACTGTTATATTAATAAAAATAATCCCCAAAAGGTGTCGGTGAATTTCCGTGACCACTTTTAGACAACTGCTGCTTGTGTTTTATTGAAAACAATGCAGAAACCTCATACATAATGACTCTGAAGCAATACAGCTAGAGTGGCTGATCGGAGGAGTAGAATAACATAACTTACTGTAAATTACTTTACACTCCCATTGTAAATTCAAATGCAGTCTGACAGGTCAAATTTCACTGATATATCATTCTGTAGGCACACTGTTTGCCTGTTATTTGACACTTGTCCTTTCTGTCTGTCATATAATGATGGAGTATAGGGCACTTATTCCAAAAGTGGGGGGGCTGTGTAAAGAGTAAAGGAGACCAAGAAATAAAAAAAATAAAAAGTTGCAGCCATGCTTCATGGCTGTCTTCAAAACAAAACAGATGCGCTTTAATTTATGGCCACTTTCTGTGATTGAAGAAGAAAGCTCAGAATCGATCTGGGCCTCTCTCTTTCACCTGTTAAGAGCTTTCCTCATAATTGGCTGCTGCCATCACAGCTACTGCCAAAACTGCGGCCTTTTCTGTTGCACAATAGTATGTTAAAGTATGTGTAAACTGCATCTATTTTTCTTGTGCTTTGGCCATTGATTTTTAAATGAAGTATCAAAGAAAATCAATAGTAATCAACAAATAGATGGCAACACGCTGTAGTGTCAGATCCTGGGGCACAGCATAATCAATTTAGATGCCTGTCACAACATGGGGACGAAGGGGAGACGTAAAAAAAAAAAAACAGTTGAGAAACGGGTATGAATGGAAAGTGAATTGTAGGCTGAGCCATTTGTCATTAGAGAAGATAAGAAGAGAGGGATGAGTAGATACAAAAACTTCCACCCCCTCTTTGTTTCCTGCCTGCTCTTCCTTCTCTTCGATGGCCTGTGACAGAGCGCTCACCCATAGTTTGGGGCGATTCATGTAAAAACATTACAGTATCCCTCAGGACAGGGCTCAGATTACACCACGACGAGGCCTTTTCCAAAGGCGCCTGTCAAAAATGCTTAATGAATCTCCAAGTGAACTGTGGAATAGGTAGTCTTGCTGCCATTCACTGTCAGCACCTCGCAATCTGTTAATGTCGTATGTCTCCTTTCTCGCTGCATGCCTAAATGTTGAGCCAATGTTGGGCCCACGGTGGCTGGCTGCACAAACCTACAGGGAAGGAAGTCAGTAACACCCCGGATGAGTGATTCATATTTTAACAGGCAATGGCAGCGATAGTAGAGATGGGGGCCAAATAATGGACCAGTATGTATTTGATATGTTTACCCAAAACTTTTTTTCATTGATCCTTGATGGCTGATATCTTTTACATTTTTTTTCTTTTTTTCCTTTTTTTTTGTAATTTTGACTGTCACAGCAATGTGTATGAATTAATGCATCAATGGCAAGTTTGATTGGGATATGATTTAGTGGTTAGAGGCAGAACTCCCACTTTGAAATACCTTTAATGAGTTTCATACCCGTCTTTCTCTCCCTTTATACTTCCTAGTCAAATCTTTTCTGTAGCTATCAAATACAGAAAACATGCCAACTTTCGCAAGAGACTGTAGAGCCATGGTCAGATTTTCAAATTGTACAATATTTAGTTAGGTCGTTTTCTCACACAGGGACAAATCTTCAGAAGAATATCACGTGGTGAAAACGTACATTCATCTACTAGACAGAAGAAGTAAAAGGTAGAGGAAATCCATTCTCTTCTGCCGGTGTATCCGCCTGAGCAGGATACATGAACACATAGAATAACGCTTTAACTTCGGTTTTAACCTGATAAACCTTAATGCAGCATTGTCCAGTTGAGTGACTGGTCTACAACTTTGTCCGTCATCAATGTCAGCTTTTCTTTCACACGTGACTATTTCACTTTTTGTCTACCTGTCAGTTGATAATTGAGATCACAGTGTAACTGACTTAGTGGAAGGCATTTAAAGCAGCTCAAGTCCAGGCTCTAAGCTCAAAACTACATTTTTACTCTACAGCACTTTCTGACTGTGACTGCACTGAACCCCCCCAAATCAAACAACATCTGGACAATATTCAACTGATGGTGCTACGATTGCTTTGCCATTAACCTCTCCTTCTGTCTGGTCAAATGTCACTCAGCTCAGTCTGGTGTCTGTGTTCACTTCATTTCATTCTGAATACAAAAGGGCAGGAAGCTGTGCCAGGCCTCCCTCCAGGCTACACTTTCTAAGAAAATTTGAGACTGTAGCCAAGTTTCTGTTTGTGCCCTTGCAGGTCCGTTGCTGGACTGGCCAACCCCACCCCCGCCGCCCCCACCACCAACTACACAACCAGGAGCAGACCGCTGTGCCAAGCCTCCCTCTAGGCTAAAGTGCCGAGAAAGTGACAACATAAGGTCCATTCTGTTCCCTGTCACTCACAGCCCCAGGCCCACTGGTAAATGGAAAACGCTTTTAGAGGCTGTAAAAGGGGAGCAGAAGCTGAGAGGGAGGTGGGTCACAGTGGACATTTCAGTGTGCGCGTGTGTAAGTGTGTGTGTGTGTGTGTGTGTGTGTGTGTGTGTGTGTGTGCGTAACACACCTATAGAGCACAAACAACTGGGAGTTAGGGGAGAACAGGTTGCTATAGGTGAGGCTAGATTAGCCTTTTAAATAGAGCATGGCATGTAACCTGTGGGACACCGTGACCGTCCACATGTCTGATTCTTAGTACTCACTGCTCCTCAGAAGGAGCTGTCCCGTGGCTTATTTTTATCACTGTTACCCTGTAGCAAGTCTCCACTCCTCCCTCTGTCCCTGTCTTTAAGAAAGCAAACTGTGTTACATGAGAGAATCTGTTTAATCACAACCCATAATAATAACAAATGGTCGGCTTTTGTCATTCTGAGTTGTATTTTAAATGCAGTCGCAATACCCCTGTACACTGTAATACCCAGTCTACAAAACCCCTGAACATATTCATTTGCTGATGATAAATCACTGTTTAACTAAAAAATTATTCATGGTGCAACTGACTCAATACACATGGTGAGAAATGCAATGTACTGAATGCCCTCATGATGCCTTTTAAGCAGATATATGTACTGTGTCAGTTCTTGATGAGCACCACTGAAAACCAAATTCCTCAGTGATCTCTTTTTATGACAAGGGATGTCTACATCAATTCCCCAAAGGGGGTGAACGTGGGGACACTTGATTAATTGATTATTAGTGCAGCTTTGAAGCTTTGTGTTTTCCCCCCCTTTGGTGCTGCTGATCGCTCATATTTATAACCTATCAGCCCATTTAATTGGGGTCAGATTTCAGATGTAAAATACTGCTTTGCAATATGTTCTCATTTAACCGTGATAACTCTAAAGTTGTGAAGGAACTGCACAAAATACAAACTGCAACATGAGTTCACCATTGCCAACTAAAGTCTGAGACTTTTGTTCACAATTCAACAAACTAGAGATAATTCAACTTATCTTTTCAAGTTAAATGAATGTAAAAATTTCTTCAGCTTAGACACAAAAATAAGTAGTGTGACATAAAGATTGATCATGCTGTCAGTCAGAGATAAGCAGCACAACCAAGCACATTCAAACAATTTCATCAACAGTGATTTAAATGACTACTGCTATTTGTATTAAATGGGGCTCATTTTTTATGCGTTCCATCTATTACTGTTTGACCAAAATCTTCTCTTCCTCTAAAATTAAGAACAGGGTGGATCCATGTATCAGTGCTTCATGCATTTGAATTATTTTTTTTTTTACTGATGCAGCAAATATACTGTAAATTAATTGTTTTAACTTAAAAAAAAATGTCCGTAAAATTTTATGTTAACTAAATTTACATTTGAAATTAGCTTAAAGTTAACTCGTCCTTTCAAGCTGAGAAAAAAACCCATTTTAAGGCAGTAACTTTTTTTCATTAAGATTTTACAGTGTATGTGTGTGAGAGAGATGGAGAAACTAAATTGTATTTTACCCGCTTTGTGACATGTATTGTGCTCAAATATACTGTAACTACTACTGACAAGAGAGAGAGGGAAAAAAGAAAGATCTCAGTGGGCAGCTGATGTGATTAGAGCTCATCTGCAGAGTACAGAACACACAAATGTACAGAAATACTGCATGGCTGTAGACAAATAAATAAACATAAACACATGCATACATGAATTTAAATGTACATCAATAAAAATGTTGCTGTACATGTGCACCATATACTGTAACTACAAATTTATATATTTTACAAATTTTCTGTTTGTTCTTCTGAGCATTTAAACAAAACTAGTTCGTTTCTTATAGTTTCTTAATTGTTTTTTCTTTTCTTGGACTGTTGTGTTCCCAGTTTATCAACCATTTATGCCCATGTAACCACTCAAAAAAAAATAGGGGAGAAATAAAATAGAAAACCCTCTTTAATTCCTTAACACTACATTGGAAATACAAGTTTCCTTTGTGACAGGAATGATGGATTGACTGTGGTGTGTCCCTGGGTTGTCAGCAGTAAGTGTGATGATAGTCGGCTGAAGACTCTCACCTGTCGCTGCTGAGGCGAAGTGAGGGGACGCCTGGCGCCGGCCCAGTCTAAACAGGAGTCGGCCATCGCTGTCTGAACAGGTCTGCTCTACACTGAGCACGTCGTGGGGAGGGATAGAGACACACAGAGGAAGAAATTCAGATGATCACACACATGTACAGGGAAAACACCCTCCAGCCCACCTCCATATCCTTCACACATATCTCATGCTGTCTGCACACACTTCTTCACTGTAGACAGCTGGATGAGATTTCAAAAATACCCTTCCGCAAGGATGTTTGCATCCACATGTGGCAAGTTGATCTAACCACTTATGTTCTGTCTGATTTCATCATGAGTTTTCAAACACACTAAGACACACCCCCATGTTCTAGAGTTTATCTGCACCGTCACGCTCCCATCCAAGGCCCTAATGTGTGGATATGATAGTGCGTCTGTGTGTGTGAGAGTGAGGGTGGAGATGAACCATCTGTCTGGCCCCCTCTGTCTTGGTGTGGCTGCCCCACAGATGTTTTGGTTGTTTTTAGTGCCGCTTTGTTTTTGGTTTCTCCTCGTTTGTTTAGAACTGAAGGGATTAGAAGCCATCCATGATGGGACATTTAATGACGTGTTAGTTAAATCTCTGCGTCGTGCCCCTTCTGAAAAACTGCCTGTCCCATTCAACAGACTTACATGAATTTACTTCTTTTTAAGCATATAGTATTGGCATTTTAGACCATTTTAGGGATTGTTACAATATCATATGGATACATAAAATCATGGAATATAAGATACCGCTCTCTGCTAAAATTGTACTGGTTGTACTAGTTCATTATACAGGTGAAATGCAATAGATTTGTTATTCACAGCTGTAAACATACTTCCTTTCTTGTCATTATACAATATAGGGATGCATAATATAAAATGAGTCATATTGGTATTGTTGGTATTGTTATTATATTGGTCATTTTTTTTGTTTTTTAATATCAGTATCAGAGCTGATGAGCTATTTTGTTGTGAACTGCTGATGAATTTCAATGTTTCTGCCTAGGCGTATGTATGTGATCTGCTCTCTGGTTCAGAAGGTGGCAGTAATGCAACAAAAAAGCTTTTTGCCAACTTCCAAATAGAGCACAAGAAGAAGAAGTGTGTCTGGCTGTGTTTGTTGTTTAGCCATGTCAAATTTGTACGGGTAAACATTACTTTTATAATCTTTGGAGGAAGCAATGTCTGCTTTTCACCACACCATTAGCCGTTTTTACATAGGGAATCCGCCTTATCTCTGCACTGAAGGTCCCCCAATTCCCCACCTATGTTAGTTCACACAGAACTGAGCAGTCCTTCAACAAGGCATTTCGGTGTGGCTGTTTACACAATGTACCGGCACTGTGGAATCAAAACAGGTGTGACTGGCATAATGTGTAACATGAAAGCATCCCCCTTTAGTGTGACGTACTTTTCGCGTGGCAGGAAACAGCCTCATCAAAACAAAGTAAACAGCAATGTCAAGCAGAGCATCCATATAGTCAAACCCTAAGCAGCACTGCTGCGAGGGCAGTGAACTGCAGGTCTAAAGAGAAGAATGCTGGAGTGGCAGGCTCACTTATATTGCAAACAGAATGAAAGGCTGAGGAATATGACAACTACACACACTGTGCCTGCATTTGCCTCTCTGCCCTGGACTTGCCTGCTGACGTGAGGTTTTATTGTCAACTAACACCCCCAAAAATGTGAGGGTATGGACACGCTTTCTTAAAATGATTTTGGGGGAAAAGGGCTATTTTTTTTTTGACTCTAAAGACTCTAAAACTAAATTATACTATGCTTAAGTCTACATTTTCCACCCTGCGCTGTCTGAAGACATGGTTACACATGAGTCAAAATAGGCCGACAAACGTCTTTCTAATGTTCATGGAGATATTAGAGACAGTCCGGATCAGCATCAACACAGAGAAAGGCCACGTTTGGAGTTCTGTGATGCAGACGTGTATTTATTGCAGCCACTGCTGTGCAGCGTGTATGCTGTGCGTGAACCGGTCAGTTTAAGTTTGGGATTTTATCTTTTCACATCTGGATTGGAACTGTGCAAGTTGCTAATATTTAATGTTGCTCATTTAATCTTTCCGATCCCTGTGACCTGCTCCGGGTGGTGAATTGCATATTTAGAGACCGAAAGAGTTGAAAGTTTTTAGGTTGTTTTTTCTTGGAATGGGTGTCGTAAAGTGTCAATATGCGCGCTCATAACGTTGTTGATTCTGGAAGGAGGTTATCAGAGTTGTTATGATCAGGCCTCTTAAGTAGCGTTATTTATATAAAGATCAGCAAAATGTCTGCATATTTCACACGTTAATATTGTCGACACATGGAGCACACTAGCCATGCATTGACTTGGCATTATGCTTGTGGCTTATTAGCGTTCGTGTGTTGCTGCTGGTTTTTGCTCTACATACAGACTGGTGCTTGTGTGTTGTTGCTGTTATGGTAAAATATAAACGGGGGGGCGGCCTGACAGTGAGTGAACTGCTTGTTGCGCTTGTGCGTTATCATAACGCTCGTCCCCTGATTCAGCCAGCCGTCTTACACGTTTACACAGACACCAACTCACCTCTGATACGGCTTTGATACCGCCTCAGGAGCCGGATCAGAGGCGCATCGAAACTAAGCCCCCAAGCCGCCTTGGTAACTTTTACACAGAAGACAAGGCACAGAAAAGGCGCACAAAGGGCGACTTGAAAAGGCAGTGTAAAAGATGCTATTGAATACATGTGTGTCAGCGTTGACATTAGCTTCTATCATTGTCTTTATTCCTATGCAGGTCCATCTTGAATTCATTTTGAAAATCCATTTTGAAAATTGGCTCTTCTGCTGTTCACTTTGTATGAGGTTACTTATGTCTCCATGTGAAAATAATGCATATACATTGAAAGCCAGATTTACATACTGCTACTGTATACACTCTGTTACGCTGACTGTTGTTCAAGAGCTCAGATTACACAATGTAGGGATTTTCAGATTGCATCGTATGGAGCGGTCCAGACCACTCATAATTTAAGTCCTTTTCTGAGCCGTTTCCTGAAATAATTACACAAGAGCGAGCCCATTTACAATATGAGAATGAACATAACAAACCCCTGAAAGGGTCTGGCAGGGATCTAACTTTAAAAGGTCAATTGTGTAATAAAGTTATTTCTTGAAATCTGTGTAGTCTCCCCACAAATATTTCTTTTCCAACTTCAGCCATCTGTTTTTTGCCATATGTCATGAAAGCAAATGAGTCATGCCGAATGAGAGAATCTTCTGGTATCTGCTGGATCCAGTTTATCCTCGTCTGGCCTGCAGAGTCTCTTTTACTCTGTGTTACTGGGATCTCACCGAAGGCTCTTATCTGTTGGTGCCGTTGCGGGGTTATCAGCTGTGGCTTACCTAAGTCTTAAGGACCTCAGACCTCACACAGACGGCAGGAAAGAGGGAATGCTGGCGTTAGGCCTCTTATTGGTGTTATACCTGTCTGAAAAAGCTCTATTAATGCAGTCCGTACATTGTAGCATGTCAGCAGTATTTCTGTGCTCAGTCATTTTTACTTATTAATGTCAGCCATGTGTGTGTTGGCTGTAACTGCACTGACAGAGTCTGAAGCATTCAAGTACAAATTAGTCAATTGTTGTTCTTGTTGTTCTTGAGAGGCAATAGGCCCAAACTTGCCCCATATGTTTTGAGTTGGCCTGAGTGGTGAGTGGGGTTGGTAGTGTTGACTCTCTGGTGAAAAGTGGCCTTGATCCAGCCCTACGTGGTCACTTCCAGGTCAGGCCATAGGCAGAGCTGAGGGGTGCAGAGGGGGAATGCAGGATATCAGAGACAGGCCAAATAAACAAACCTGTCAGCCGAAGCATGGCCCTCTGACCTCCCCTGTCCCATCTGTTTTCTTATCTACTCCACTGCTAATACTGAGAACAAGTGACACCTCTCTCTGGCAAGCTCTCGCTGTTTTCCTTCCACTTAGCCACAGTGGAACTGCACAAGATATGTGCACTGTGAGAAAGGCAATATCTCGTGGCGTGTGGAGGCAGAGCTACGCTGGCAGGTGAGAAGTTCCTCGTTATATGTATGTTAAAGACGCTCATAATTATAAAACCACAAATACAGTACACAGCCCAAAGTTTTCCTAATGTTTTAAGAATACCTCTCTTGAGAGAACACTTCTATGATTTCCTATTTTTATCATGTCAGTAACGGTGAAGATAACATGAGAAAACCAACCTCAGGACCAACGGAGAGTGATGAGCAGCCAGTGATATATAAATCTTGTAACTGTCAATGTTTTACGCTTGTTTCCTCCAATTTGTGTTCAATCAGACAAGACAGATCACAGCAAGTTGGTCTTGTGTTTATAACAGACACATGAACTCTGTCCAGCTGTTACTCTACTGTCCGCAACCTAAAATGCAGACCCATCATTTACCCAAGAGGGTGGAGCCAATAGGTGGTTGATGGTGGCTATCATTGGTAGGGAGGAGCCGCAAATCTCCCCAGAGATGTAAGATTGAGGGGGTGGAGTAGAGAGGAGGAGCTGCAACAGGACAGCAGGGAATGGAGGATGAGCTCGTGTGTGCGAGGGTGAATGGGGGGGTAACAAGCTGTCACACTGTAGGAAAGTCTGCTCTAGTAAGTCACATCTGCCAGCGTGCACTAGGGCCATGCCTCAGGGCTGCAGGGTCAGAGGGCAAGACGTCTCCCTGCAGAGGGGTCAGATCACATATCAACTCCAGTCAATAAACTGGCTTCTGTCACTGCTGTGGACAATTTGTCCTACACTCTACATCACAGATTTACAGTATATTTGGTGGAGCCATTAAAACATATAATATGCTATTTTTCCAAATTAAAACGGGCAAACCTTTGGTACGGTAAGTAGTTGTTTGCTCATATTATCACTAATGTTTCCAACACTGTTCCAACACCTTTTAATTACATGCTCCAGGGGGATAGGGGGAGATCACTGATAATGTGATTAATAAAAAAATCAACCCATAAACAAAAAATCCTAGTAAACAAAAAAAACCAAACAAACAAACATGTTTTCATCCCAGCTTTTTATCTGTGTTTTTCATGGCCCCTCATGACACATTCAAACATGTTGATATCTGCGGCTGATGTGCTAAGCCTTCTCTTTAATGCCACGGGTAGACGCACACCACACGTAGTCTATGTTACTTGGTTTACGTTTAGCCGCAATACTGGAAGGTTACATCTGAAAGAAAATGAATGAATGTTGTAAGTGTAATGTCGGTAAAATGATCTCAGTAAAATATGAATATATAAAACTGGGTTCCTGAAAAGCTTTTCTCCAGCAGTCTCTCCACCAATTTTTAAACAGGAATCATGTAAAATATACATACTGGACGCATATACATACAGATTTGCTTGTTAAGCATTGACAAGTTTTTATGTGAAACTGAATTGCATAATCCACATTGGAAGAGCAGGGCAGTCATTAAAAACCAAATGTCTGCTTTGTTCATTTTTGTCTGAAGTTACATAATATAGATAAAAGGTGGATAAAATTGTCTTGCAATATATTCCGTATCTCCAGAATCACCTTCATTATTGTTGACGACATATTGTATTGTAGCGGGGCGCACACGTTGACTTTTGCGTGTTGCAAATATCTTGGCTATACTCAATACCTCAAGGTGTTCTCCTTTTTGGTGTTATGGAAATGGCCACACTACATGTGAGAGGCTTAACTTTTTTCTTAACCAGAAGCTAACCATTGTGCTTTTCGCGTCAGATCTCATGTGATCGTATCACTTTCAGAAGTTCTGTAATTTGACCTTGAACTACTTTTGTGATTTGTAACTTAAATCCACAATAGCGAGTCTGACCCTGAATATCTTGAGTGAATATTTATCCATTTTTCCATACTGGAAAAAAATGACTGTGATTAGTCATCCATTGGGCAGTCTTACCTGCTGCTGGCTCCTCCCATTCATCCTAAACTGGACGAAAAAACATGAAGAAATGAATAAAACTTTGAAACATTACCTCAGCCATGCACATTTCTATCAGATAGATGGGTTTTTTTTTTAATAGATGGTTGATTAACAATTCCCACAATGCCTACATCTATTCGTTTTGATCAAGAGGCCCCCTAGCATAGGAAATTGTAGTAGATACTGTGTTGAAACATTCCCCTTTCTTGTACAATTAACCTTAAAGGTAATTGTAGATTTAAAGCTGTTCATGAACCATTTGAAGTACAGGCATTATTTTGTTTTATTGAGAGAAAAAACAACACTTAGCACCACTAAAGGCTGGTACATGATACAAAATAGTAAAACATGTAAATCTGAAAAATTCAATGTGGAATCATGATATTCTAAATATCCAGCAGTGAGGACAAATGTGGCAGTCTGACAACTTTACTATGCAAGCTAAAATTGAATATGTTCACCCTGACGGATCAAGTGACCAGAAGCTCTGTGTGTGTGTGTGTGTGTGTGTGTGTGTGTGTGTGTGTGTGTGTGTGTGTGTGTGTGTGTGTGAATGGGAAGGTGATTTCTTGTCAAAGCTTTGCTCAATGATTTCTTGACTATCATATGCAGGAATACAGCTTCATGCTATGCTATCTAACTTCCAACAAAGCAAAAGACATCCCCCTCTCAGACTTTAACATCATCTCTCATGTGCTGGAGCCACCTTAACTAAAAAGTTTGTTTTCTTTGTATTATCTCATCTTGCAGCCTATGTCTATGCAAATAGAGAACGCAGCCAGCAGTACTTTCTCCTGTCCCACCTCACTGTTGCCCCTCCACCATTTGACCCTCCCTTGCTTCTACTCTTAGTTGGGCAAAGCTTGTGACCTCCCAGTGCAGCTCCCTTGGTGACCAGTAATGGTTTATTTTATGTCAAAGTGCATTTCGGTTCCATTCGACTCAAATTTTCAAGACAAATTCAGCAGTCGTGAGCTCACATGTTTACAATGCCAGGCTGCCATTGTTTGTCACACCTTTCAAATAAAAGGTAGCCAAGATGGACAGTGTTTGCAGGATGGTGGGTGCTGCTGGTGGCTGCAGCTCTGTCCACTGGGATGGTGGTTGGAGGCTGATTTGAAGTTTGCTGAGCCCACCCCCATCTTCCTAAAGCAGCTGAATGGTGCCTCTCAGGAAGGCCATGGTCAACTTATGGAGTGACATCATAATGTTTTAAACAATGATTTTTGACCCTTAAAAGACAACGGTCATGCTGCAAATAACATGAAATAACTTGAATCAATGTAAAAAAATGTTTCATATCCTGTCGAATCTTTATCATGTGCTCATTCCAAAAGCAAACCTGCTCCGGGACTCTGATAAGTCGGGGAGCAGCTATAGGTCCTCACATGAGATGAGCAGTAGAATGCTTGTGCATTTCTATTCTGTCATTCTCAAATTTGGTTGAGGCCACTTTCACCAGTACATTAGCACATTACACCACCCAGTGCTTTTTTCTATGTTGCAATGGAAATGTCGCTTGAAATGCATGACTGCAGCAGGAAAAGAAAGAGTACTAATATTCAAGAATGTTGGATGTTTTAGGTCTTGAATATCTCTTACAAGAAAAGCTTTTGGATTCTCCACAAATCTCCCTGATTTCCCTCATTGTTCAGCTCCTCATGAACAAAAATGTCTCCTCCCATATTATTCTATTTAATCATCAAGTTCGCAAGATGAAGATATAATCAATAAAATATTCTGAATATCATGTGAGTATCATGTCCTCATTCATTGGTTAATCATTCTACACTATCATAAGATTTCTAGATATAGAATTATATCCACTGTCCATGAACCCATTAACCTTTCCTTTCCAGGATTGAACAGTTTGTGTAAACATTTGCTGCGGATACATTTATAATTCAAATATTGTGAATTAAACAGAGGGCCTGTGCTGCAGCTGAATAGAGCACCTAAGGGCGTTTATCACAGCTTGACTAAGCATTTATATAGTTATGTTGAAATGCCTGTGGCAGCATGTCAGTTTCCATCACATAGTGTGTTTCTGTGTCAAATGCACTGTAAAAGTAGCAAGTCTGACCGGCATGTGCCACTCCCACTGTTCTCTGATCAACTCCCCCCCAAACAACACAGTTGTTCTCCATCTGTTGCCTGAGATCTTACGAGCATCTTCACTTCTCCTTTTTCTCCTGTTGTCATCCTTCTCCTGTTCTGTCTCCCATTTCCCTTCCATCCCTGTATGTCTCCTCACCCTCCCTCACCCCCTTCTCCTTCCATCTCCCTCAATGTCAACTAATTATGGGGGGGGGGTGAGGAAAGGGCAGTACAAAGATCTTGTCTAGCCCACCCACTGACCTCGCTCCACCCTTTACTGAGCCATCATTTTTAGCCATTAGCCCTGTCTTAGTCTTTTGATTAGGGCCAGGACCCCCTAGACACAAAGGGCTAATCATGGGATTCAACTGGCTGGGCTTTGTCACTCATCTTTGGGATAGTCCCCTTCCCGTCCCACCCTTCCAGCCCCTCTTGTTTGTCTTTGGTCTGCTGCTCAAGAACTGAGCCTCTAATCTAGTCGCTGGTCAGCGAGGCAAAGAATCTGTCTCAGTCCCTCCTTCTCTCTCCTCTCAGTCTGTCATTAAAACAGATATCGGGTAAGAAAATTTCTACACATACATTAGTGGATGAGGTCAAGTGTCTTTCTGACCTGCTGTGTGTTTATCTGACCTCAGTGACGTTATTACATCTATTTTCTAAAAAAAGACTAAAACCATGAGAGTTCAGTCATACAGTAGCTGAGTGCTTAACATTTTTTTCCTCCCCTCATAATTTTTGTGAAAATTATCTTATTTTGAATCTTAACGGCAGCTAGTTTGACTGCTCCAAATTCAAAAGCACTCTTCAGTTCAGCTGTGTTTGACATTAAGAAATGGAGGAAGCATTAAAAAAGAAACCTCTGTTATCAGACAACATCTCTATTGGATGATTATATAAATAATAAATAAAAGCCCTTTGGATCAAAAGAAATGTTATCCCAAACTACCACGCACAAAGGAAAAGTTGCGCAGTACAGAGAGGGGGAGATGTGACACTGGTTAAATACAGAGCACATTTTCAGACCGTCTCCGGGGGAGGGCATTCTACTTGTTCAAATAAGGACTGGCAGAAATTGTTGAAGCTTAAACAAATGTTGAATGGAAAGCTATAGAGAGAAATTCAAAACTTAGTCCTACTATTCCTACTCCTGCAGTGCTGGAAAATGATGGTGGAAGCGGGTATAAATGTCAGATTGCAGGTTTTTGAAGGGAATTGATCGACAAGCATTCTGGTAAAGCTGTCATCATAACTGACTTTCTCTCTATTGCAAGGACTTCATAACACTGCTGGCAGCAGAGTAGCTATATTGCTATTTGTGTTTTATATCAGTCGCTGTATTCAATAGCATTAAGCTAATGATAATTTAATTGCGCTGACTCATCCTATTAAAGCCACTATCTTGCTGTTCCTGAGCCCAAAGAGTGGCAGATATCTCTGTTTGTGCCAGCGTACAGGTGGTGGAAGCTTTTACGGCAAATTTACTTTGTGAAGACTATTGATTGTTCCAGGAGACCGTATTTCGCTACAATGGGGACTGTCCAGTGCAATTGAGGCAGATCCTCGCCACACACACACACACTGTAGTTAAATAAACACTTCCACAATTGTTTCCAGAGACAAAAGGAGCATGTCTCGTCATGAAATTGCAGGAACACAGTTCAATCAGTGGTCGATTGCACAGGTGGACTCCTGCCAGTTGTTGCCTTGTGCCAAGAGGGCTGCCGCATGACGAAACCTCGAGGCGGTTGAAATGATGGACAGAAAGCTGCTTGGATGCAATGGAGGGGAAACTTTACGATGGTTCCTTCTGAGATGTGTTGAGACTTGCAAAGTGTCAGAACAAAGCACCCACACTGAGAGACTGTCATAGTGTCTGCTTGAAGTGGTCCGGCCAGAGTTATAAAGAGCATCTTTGAACTTTCAGATCTGTTTCTCCTCTATCCCAGTCCAGGTGTTGCAAATCACGGGCACTGACACTGAGGGGGAGACATTACACTTTTGACCTGTGATATAATACTGTAAGTATATATTTGACTCGGATTAACAACTATTTCATACATCTATAAACCATGCTTAATAAGCTGCTGTTTCACTCATACTATAATCACACACATTTCGATGGAAGTTCATTCACACATGTAATTAACAGTGGATAGAATCACGAGAATTAAAATCAAATAATTACATATTAGAGTCATCCTGAAGCTCATTAACACCCCTGAAAAACCATTGTGAGCTCTCACAGAGAGCATTCAGTGTGCTCCTTTTAAGTATGTCAGCAATGCAAACAGAACCTAAAGGCTGATTGCTGCGCACATAGCAACTAGTTTTAAGTGTTTAACTCACTCAATTCCCATTTCAGTTTATCTACGAGCAGCTATTCAGCTAATTTCCCAATGTTATAGTAGGTAACTCATCTCACATGGCTACAGAAAGCTTGTTGAATAAAAGCTTGGTATACTTTTTGATTCACTACAGATATTTAAAACTACTTTAAAAAAAAAAACCCATATGCACCGGAGCAGGATTACTGACAGACCTGATTTTAATATTATACAAATTGATCCATTTTTGCAAATACACAGAAAAGACGACGGGGGTCTGTGTTTTAGACTTGGTAATTACATTTTCTCAACATCATAATATTTATTTATTTATGATATTTATTACTCTTCAACAGGTTTGTAATGAATGTCAGACACACACGACAAAAAAGTCCAGCACATAAACTGAAGTTCAATCTCTAGGATTTTCTTTGTAGATAATACGTTTTCATCTTAGCCTGATGAACTGTCAGAAACATAGCTGGGCCTCAGATATTTATCCGTGTGAACAGGTTATCTTTTTTACGAACACATGTCCAAACAGAAGACTAAAGATCAAAAGATACGTGTAGCCTGGCAGATTACGATGGAACATCTCTGCATCATTTTTTTTTTTCTTTTTACAAAGAAGCGGTTTTTATTTCAAAGGAATCAATAAGGAAGCTCACCTTGAACACACACATCCAAGTTTTCATCCATGTGGTATTTTTTATTCTTTTTTGTCTATTAACATCTGCAGAAATGATTCTAAGGAAGGTGTCCTGCCGATGGTCACTTCTCCTCTTCATCTTGGATGTTGTGGATTAGAGCAGACCTCCCTGCTTCGATTCACAACCCGACCTGCTTCTTCTCAATTTCTGCAGCTCGACCCTGTGTGTGCGTGTTTGTGTGCGTGTTTGTGTGCGTGCGTGTGTGTGTGTGTGTGTAGGTGCGTTGCATTGCATTGGCTTTTGAGATTTAGCAGGACTGTTTTAGGGATCACTCTGTTTCAAATTTCACCTCAGTTTTAGAGGTAGCAGAGGGGAGGGGGGCGCTGAGAGAGAGAGAAAAAGGGAGGTAAAAGACGGGAGACTGATGGAGGTGGTGGTGGTGGTGGTGGCAGTGGCAGGGGGGGGGGGGGGGGGAGGGGGGGGAGGGGGGGGGGGGGGGGGGGGGGGGAGGAGGAGGAGGAGGGGTTGTTCAGGGTAAATCTCTCCTCTGTGAGAATAATTTGATCCCCCGACTTGGTTGGCCGGTCTTGACTGTGTCTTGTTCTGTCCGTCACTGAACAATGCAGGTGGAGTAACGTTTCAGTTCGGAGGGGAACACTGATTCTCCAGACAGGTAGTCACCTCCTCTACATACACATCCCCCATTTATTCCCTTCTCTCTCTCACACGCTCGCTCTCACCCCTGCCTGGTCAGTCTCCCCCTTCTCTCCCCCGCCGGTTCTTGTGTTCTTATTGTGCTCTTTCCTCTATCTCACCCACTCTCTGTCTTCTGTTGATTTAGTCGATAGGTAGTTCCCCCCTGACCCCACCACCTCCACCTCTGCCACCCGTCCCCTCTTTTTTACACAGCCCCATGTGCATTCCTTTGACTTGGTATTAAGCAAGCAGCCTGACCCCCACCCCTCCCCACCTTAAACACACCATTCATTACCCACTGTTCGCTCTGTTCCTTTGTTTAATCCACTGACCTTTGTCAGACTTTTTCACAAGGGGGATCTTCACTGAACAATGCGCGCTTGTTTTAATTGATTCTCCAAAGGCCATGTAAGATGTTTTCACTATAGTCTTTGCTCTACTAGAACTTGAAATCAGTAATCATCAGCTGATTGTGAATCCGCTGAAAATTAAAACAAACCTAAACATAAATCACTAAAACCCAATTACCAGTATTGACAAAATTACAGCATAGCATGCATATCAAGCATATTCAAAGCATCTTTAATCAAGGGGCTAATCACCTCATGCGTCAACTTACACGACAAGAGTGAATCTCATGACAACTTTTAAAAACACATGACATAACACGAGTTGCACTCTTTTTTTTACCCTTCATAAAACTTCCCTCTCATGTCATGCATCAGAAATCAAATTACACCCTCAAACAAATTAAGTATTTCAAGTTTGCAGCAACAAATACATTTCCCCATTTTCCAGTCTCCTATTTTTTTTTCTCCCCTCAAATGTACATGAAGTCCATTAGTACCATTCGTCATTAACCTCCCTGTGTGCAAGCTGCGGGTGCGTGTGGCTGTGTTAGTTTTTCTCCCTGTGAAAACACAATCATTTCCCAGCGCTAAGAGCCCTTAATGGACTGGAATGGGCACTCCGAGGCTCATTAGCATTAGCCAGCTTCCTACTCTCCGTTAATGGAGAAATGCTCTTTATATTTATAATGCTTTTACAGGGAAGGACGATCAATATCATAATCTACATGATTGTGGAATATGAAGTAAGGTTTTTTGTGGGCATTAAGGGAGAAAGTATTGGTTTGAGTTGCAAAACAAGAAAACACTTTGATAAGGGCGTGGTAGCTGTCCAGAGCTGATAAATGAGGTCTGATGCAATAGGCAGAGAGGTAATTACTTAGATAGTTTTTTTTTCTTTTGAATCTCAAAACTGCTGAGCCCCCTTACTCTCTGTAATTCTTTATTTAGAGAGCAGGAACTGTAGACACCTCAGAATTACAAAAGAACAACAGCAATAAAAACTTAAACTTCGTCAGATAAATAAATGCAGGTAGGTTGATATCGTCCACACGCAAAAAATATGTCACTATGGTTTCATGGTGGGTTGAATCATGTTTGTTTTGGTTAAGCAACATGAAGAAGAGAGACAAACAACCATTCACACTCACATTCACACCTATGTGCAATTTAGTGTAACCAATTAGCCTAACGCCCGGTTTGACTCTATATGCCAGCCCTGTGATGAACTGGCGACTTGTCCAGGGTGTACCCTGCCTTCTCCCAATGATGCTGGGATTGGCTCCAGACCCCCTGGCGACCCCTAACAGGATAAGCGGGAGAAAATGGATGGATGGTGGGAACATGAAGAAGAAGTGGGCTCTGTTCGTGGTCTAATAGGGGCTTCTCTAGCACCTCTGCTTCCGTTGAGTGAGTGTTTGTGTGTGTTTGAGAGAGAGAGGGTACTGTGCAAGATATTTCTCCTGCTGTGTTATCACTGTGTAGTGTTGAGAAGTGTGAGCCAATGTGGATCATGATACTAGAGAGGAATCCCTTCACCTCTTCATTCAGCGCACACACGCAAACACACAAACACACACACACACACAAATTGACTTTGTTATCAGCATTCTAAGTAATATTTTGTCTTCAAAACAATAAGACAAACCACATAATAGATTCAGTTCAACCTTAGGTCTCCACTATAAATACTAGTTTTAATTTTACTACTTACAGTATTATATCACAAGGAATATAACCAGTGAGCAAGAATGAAAATATCTTTGGACATAGCTGATCTTCTCATAACTGTACTTGTTTACTTATGCAAGGGCATCAACATTAAATTGAGACTGTTTCATACCTTAAACTCTTGATGTACCATTAAATGCAGGTAAGTTTCGAAGAACTTAGAAAACAAAGCAACTGTTAGGTCTTTAACCAGTTTGCATGAGTATTATCCCAGGTTGACATTTAAATGACGGACAATCAGTTTAAGAAATCATACATACTACACACACGCACACACACATACAGACAGTCAGAAGAACTAGTGAAGCTGTAAGAATCCACAACCATCATGGTAGTCCACCAGAATCCGTCTCCTTCATGGCTTGGGCTTTACAGTAATGGACCACGGGAAGGACACAAAAGCCATGTCGTTCTCACAACTCACCTCACGCACCACATTTTCAAAAAGTTTATTTCCTCCTGTTTGCCTTCACATTCATAGTGTCCTTTCACTTTTAAGTAACTTCTCCAAAATCTTATTGTTGCGCTTCCTTTTTTGTTTGCGCATGTCTCATATTATATTTCTCTTTAATCCCCTGTCTTTTCTCATATTTTTCCAGCGCCTTTCCAAAAAGCCTCCCTTTCCGACAAATTCCACCACTTAAGATTGATGTCTGGATCGGTTGTTCTCCATCACCAAGGTCAGACTCATAATGTATCATGTACATATGGATCTTCACTTCACGCTGGCTTGAGGTGTGCTGACAGCAGGGCAGACGGTAACTGCAGCAAGTTTACCTCCGGACCATATTGATCAGCATGGCCTAAGTAAGTCGAGTCACTAAACAAAATGACAACGGTGGCAAAAAGAGATACCTTTAGGAAAACATTTGTCTTTCAAGAGCTCTCTGAATATTGTTTATCTAGTTTGTTTGTAGAAAGGTGCAAACATTTCAGAAAGGAAGGACACACATACCGTAATTATCAACCGTCCCCTCTATGATGATACACCTGCCGGTCGTTTTGAGGTTTTTGTGGTACACACAGTTTATAATGGCAATGTGGCAATTTTTTCTCTGATAACTCTTAAAGAAGAAAAAGAAATCTGCAAACTTTTAGTCTAATAGCTTTTATCAGCTGTCACCTAACAACTATTTAAGGTACATGAGTTGCTTCTTTGATTTGAAAACATGACCCACCGAAAAGTAGTGGAACAAACAAGAGTGAGTCTGAAGATAACAGCAAATACGAAAGTGAACATCCTCACTGCGTGATTCACAATGGATGACTCTGAAATATAAACACACAGCGTTGTGTTGTCAGGTGGCATATACATTGTAACGCTTTCTTTAACTTAAGAGAAGGTGAGAATGTATGTATATTAGCGCATAGAGTTTGAATCTAATACATTTTATTTTATATGAATGACTGCAAACTGAATGTGCCCATTTGACTGGTCCTCGGAGTGAGATGTGGCTGCTTTTGTCCACATAAATAGCCACAACCAGTGCATGTAGCAGGACTCTGCATGTAAAATACATGGACAGTCTCCAACACATTGACACCAGACGTCCCTAATAAATAAAGACCATCTTAGGCATATTAGCAGCAGGGACCACCCCTCTGGATGTCCCACATTCATACCTTCACACACAGACACAATCCTTCACTATATTCTCTCTTCCTCAGTGTCCATAAGCTTCAAATGGATAATGATTGATTTTTGTTTTGGTAATGTTGCTCCCCTGCATGTTTCCTTGAAGTGACCTCGTAAATTGGACATTTAAGTGATGCTGTAACTCATGTGGTGGGACAGAGATATTATAAGTAGCTGCCTTATTCATATGTATGTTATGTCCAGAAGTATTTGGACAAGGACAAGGATTTGAAAAAAACAATAAAGATTTGATCGGAGTGCAGACTTTCAGCTTTATTTTAGAGGTTTCACAAAAATATGGCATTTACAATTTAAGAATTTCCACCATTTTGTACATAGTACTTCCATTTTAAGGGGCTCAAAAGTATTTTGACAAACTAACATAATTGTAAATATGACTGTAGTTTTTAATACTTTTTCAGTCAATGATGGCCTGAAGTCTGGAGCCCATGGACATCACCAAATCCTGAGTTTCCTCCCTGGAGATGCCTTGCCAGGCCTTCACTGCAGCCACCTTCAGTGACGGCTCGTTTTAAGGTTTTTCTGCCTTCAGTTTTGTCTTCAGTGACTGAAAAGCTGCTCTATTGGATTTAGATCAGGTGACTGACTTGGTCTTGAGTTGCTTTCACACTATGTTTAGGGTCATTATTGATCTGCACTGTGAAGGCCCATCCTGTCAGTTTTGTAGCCTTTGGCTGAATGTGAGCAGAGATTATAGCCCTATACACCTTAGAATTCATCTTGCAGTCAGCAGTCACATCATCAATAAAGAGCAGTGAGCCCGTTCCACTGGCAGTCATACATGCCCATCCCGAAAACACTGCCTCCACTATGTTTGACATATGATGTACTTTGTTCATGAATTGATCCTTTCCTTCTCCATACTTTTCTCTTCCCATCATTCCGATACAAGTTTATCTTGGTTTCATCTGTCCAAAGTATCTGATTTTTAAACTTGGGAGGCTTTTTTAGATAACTTCTGCCGAGGTCTAATCTGTCCTTCCTTTTCTTGAATGTTACCAGAGGTTTGCACCTTGTTGTAAACCCTCAGTATTTAAATTCATGAAGGAGTTTCTTGATTATAGACTTTGGCAATGATACACTTAACTTTCCCAGCGTGTTCTTTACTTTTATCAATGTTGTGAAGGAGTTTTTCATCACCAGGAGGATTCTGCCATCACTCACTATAGTTATCTTCTGTGGTCTTCCAGTCCTTCTGATGCTGTTGAGCTCATCAGTGCATTCTTTCTTTTTAAGAATTGTCCAAATTATTGATTTGTCCACTCCTAAAGTTTTTGCATTTGCTTGCTCTGTGATAGATTAATTTTGTTTTATCAGCCTAATGAGTCAAAAAGCTGCCAAATCCCAATTCAACACCTGAAATCAACTCCAGACCTTTAATCTGCTTCATTTGTCTTGAAGTAAAGAGGGAACGGACCACACCTGACCATGAAACTGCTTATCAGTCAATTGTCCAAATAATTTTGAGCCAATGAAAATGGAGGTATTCTGCATAAAGTGGCTGTAATTCCTAAATGGCAAATGCCATATTTTTTGTACAATCTCTTAATTTAAACCTGAAAGTCTGTATTTTGATCGCATCTTAATTGTTTTATTTCAAATCCATTATGGTGGTGTATAGAGGCAAAATTCTACAAAAAAAACTGTGTCTTGTTCAAATACTTCTGAACCTAACTATATTTAACCCAAGGAAACTGTGAAACTGTGAAACTGCGATTTGGCCATGAAACTGCTTTAACAGCTACTGATTCATCATTGCCACAAAAAAACGTTTAGACTTTGATTTGACAATTTCGTAAAATTATAATAATGTGTGAACTTGATAGAACTTTTATATTTTCTCTTGTGTGTCATTGCCTTATTGTGTATTCAGCAATGGTTATTCATGTGAGGCTTAAAAAACATGACGAAGCACAGTTTATACAGCTCAAGTGTCTACTCTTTACAATAATCCTCATCCATCCCCCTCCCCCCCCACCCCCACACACCACACACACACACACACACACACACACACACACACACACACACACACACACACACACATACAGATTGCACTCTGCTCTTTGCTCTTTACAGCTGTCAACCTACAAACCAAATAAGAAATTAAATGTATTTATCGAGGCGTATGCTTGTGTGGTTTGAGATTAGCAGGAGAAAGTAAATAGACCTTTACTCTACACACAGTGCCGCATGTGCACGCTGGCTGTAGGTTCACACACTCTCCAGTAGGTGCTGCTGGAGAGCAGCAGAGCGGACGCTGTCGTGTGAGACCGCGTCGCCACAATCTGGGCTTGCCACCAACCTCCTGTCAGCATAAAACACCATGACTCACAACATGTCCGTGGAGACGCTGATAGGAAAACCCACACCAACGCCAAGTGCCAATTTACACCTGAGACAATCTTTTCACAGCTTGAGTTTGTGACGTGCCAGGCAGTCATTAACAGCAGAGAACACGAATACTGCTGTGTTTGCCTGAAAGTTCATCTAGTCCTTCCTTTATTAACAAATGCGTCAAGCATATCTTATGAGGCACAGCTTCCATGATGCAAGACATCTCCACAGATTATCTACTCCGTACTAAATGTTTCATAAATGTGCATTTAACCATGCGATAAGCAAACCTCTGACATTTCAGTTAAACCAGCCTGTTAACTGGTCGAACTGGTTACCTTGAGATAGCAATGTAAATTACCTTCAACAATTTGCTGCAGTATGTAGTTTGCTTTACTCTGCTTTGTAGTTAAAGTATCGGTACATGATGACACGGGAATGAGGTTCAGCATCCTACAAATTCTGCAAGACTATGCCATCACTCCTATTCTTTTTTTGACATGTTACACTAACACATACTCTTTCACTTCCTAACCCTCCACAGTCAGTCAATATGATAAAAGATGACACGATGCCCAGCACTTATCTGATCTCCTGATCTACTGTTTTATTTCCCATTATCACAGGGGTCCAGTTTGAACTCCAGGAATCTGAACTGACTAAATCCCCAATGATCCCTCACCATATGAGGGATATTTAGGTTGTTTTTTTTTTAACTTTAACTCCAATAGTAGTCTGCTGCTGGGATTGATGGCAGCCTTTTCAAGCTTGATATCAGTTTTCACATTCACTCGAGACATGTCTGGGGATGCTTTAAGACACTGAATAGATGCCAAGTGAACATCTTTAAGTTAGTAAGGCCACTGTCTGAAGTAAAAATTGTAATTTGTAGCTCCCCTAATCCTCTTTTCTCCCACCCAGATAAACCATCTGCTCTGGAATTCAGACTGGACTTCATACAGAGTTAAAGCTCAACTAAGAAGACAAATTCCCAGCATCTTACAACCCTCATAGCTTTTACAGTATAGTGCAGTAAAAACATACATATCTGGTATGTTTGGTTTGCCTGTTTACACCACTGTGTCATTTTTGATATACAGTTTTGAAATAGCAAGGACCAAATGCACTAAGTTAATTGTTTGTCAGTTTTAATAACCTCTTTCTATGCAGTATCTGGAGCCTGGGTTGAATACAGTAGATATTAACCCTTTGTTATCCCTTGCCAGGGTGCCACTGGGCTTGCAGCCACTGACAAGGTTAAGCTGTTTAGGGTAGGTGAGGAGATTACACAGCTTATTATCCACATCTCTCTCTCTTTCTCTCTCTCTCTCTCTCTCTCGATCTGCCCACACCCCCACCTCCCCCAGGCTGGCTGCATGGGGCCACTCTGAAATTTAATACCATGTCTACAACAAGATAAGGCTTTCTTATGGACAGATTAACAATATGCCCATTGTTTGTTGCCCCCGTGCAGGCAGACACAGGCAGAAAAGCCACTAAAGCCAGGGAGTCTAGTTGTCCGATATAAACTCTAGCAGAGATAGAAAGAAGTGCTGAAAAAGAGATAGAATGCTCGAGAGACAACGAGAAACAGTCAAACAGACAAGAAAAGGGCTAAAGGGAGAGAGAGGAGACAGGAATTCAGCAACCTTAGATAGTGTAGTTGTGCTGGGCCAAGCGCAGCATACTTGCCCAGTAACAGGAGACAGGGGAAGGCATGTCAGCAGCCAAATTGCCCCTCAAACCCACTGACAAGGATTGTCAGCAGAGAGGGGAGACAGACTCGTTCTGGCCTACTCTCATGCCAGGGTTAATCACTGGCAATTACAGCGAGGAGGAGCAATCAAAAGACTGTGAAGGTGTGTGGGCTGCGGTCCTCGAGTGTTACAGGCCACAGCGACTCACATCAACCATTTCTCAAATACTCTGGACTCTTCAGGACTGATTCTTTATGTAGAGCTGAAGTGTGTATGTGTGCATGTGTTCTTATGAGTGTACGGGGGTGGTAGGATTACGTGGGAGGGCATTCAGAGGTGATGAGGCTTTAAACTAGAGGGGTCCCCAAAAGACCCTGGGGTACTTGGGAATCTGGTGTCAGATCATGTCAGAGGGCAAGCGGCCAAAAAAAGCCAGTTTGGTGTGTGATTGTGAGCGAGTGATGATAGGGAAAAGGTACAGATGGATCTTGTAAAAACAAGAAACAGTACATTTTCCAGTGAGAACATGCATTAAAATGATAAACTTATATTGATAAATAAAATAGATCAATAATTATATAGCTGGCCAAAAATTTGACAATATACACTAAGGTATGTCTTGATATGTTGACAAGAAGGTGATTCTTTTTTTCCCCCTGGTTCGACACAATTATTGGCATTAAAAAATTTTTAAAAGTCTGGTTTTAGATACTGAATAGTATTTTAGAGGTATGTCATAATTTAATGTAACTGAATATTACATGTACTACTCAGAGCAGCAGTTGCTAAATATAAATGTATCCCATCAACACAGTGCAGACACACTCCTCTCATCGCAGACCGTTTGTATTCATATTGTGACAGTTGACAGCTGTTTTTCCTTTAATAAGATTAGGCTAAAGAAATTAGTTGTGCACTCTTTAATCTGCCATTTAACGGAGGGGGCCACCTGGGGCCTGCCTTATCCCATCCGCTCTGAATGGCTAATCAGAGGCCGTTTGATTCACACAGGGATGAGCACGGCACTCAGAACTGGCAAGTCCACAAGCCAAAGCCAATAAATGGATGTTACGGTCCCCAGGAAACCTTGCTTAGGTCAGGGCCTCGGTGGACATTTGTAGGTGTAGCCAGAGTAATTTTTCTGTCTTCAGCAAGATCATTTCCATCTGTATTGTTGTAAAAAAGTGTTAAAAAAAAAGTGTTTTGTTTGTTTGTTTTAATTTAATTTGTCTGTATTAAATTGTATTAATTCCTTTGTAAAAATCTTTACATCATCATCACAATTTTGATTTGACTTGCACAAGGAAACACATGTTGATGTTACTGAGTATCAGTAGTAACTTATTTTGAGATTCCCTCCCCCATTTGATTTTGCTCAAATAAAAGTGGTCATGATTTGTCCTAATTTTTTTCACCTAAATATAAATTTGAATTCAGGAAACAGCAGGGTGTGAAAAGCTAAAACTAAAATATAGCCTGCGTGTAGCCTTATGATTGCACTCATATTGTTATGTCATCTATTAAGTCCTTCGAAAAAAAAACAATAAATATTTTGTTTAAAAAACATGCTGCACTAATCTATATTTTACTGTCTATTCTAAATCCGTTTTGTATACGTTTCCAGAGCAGAAAAGTGCTGTCACCCTCATTTGCTCTCAGAAGGGGTCTCTGCGTGCTGTTTAATGTGGTTTCTCAGCGGTGGGAGCTGTCCTGGGCTGGTTGGGAGGATTCAGCTTTGGCACGGCTGCACAAACAGGCCTTTTATTGGGCAAATCAATCAGGCATTCCCGGGCTTGGGCCGCTGCCCAGAAAGCACAGTTCGGAGGGAGTTTCACCTTACCCCAGCGCCCTGGCTGAAAGGAGCCAGTATTATCACTGTACAGCGGTTGCCCTGTCACCTCCTCTTTCTCTTACTCCGCCTTCAGCCTGTGCACTTTCTCCTCCTGCTGCCATCTCCGCCATGTTTTCCTCTTGTACCAGCCCTATTTCTCTTTTCTCCCCTTCCAGTCCTCCCCGCCACCCAGTCCAATTGCCATCGGGAGGCTGTGAGGCTGAGTAGAAATGTCCCATTATCTTCTGCTATTGGCTGCGCTCCACTCAAAACCCTTGTGACAGATTTTCATTACATCGTTTACCTGCCTGAAAGCGGTGGCAGCCGTACATTAACTATATTCAAATCTGGACAGTGCTAAGCTTCCTTAAGGTTCTTCGTTGTGGGCTTTCTAACGTCTACTTTAATGCAATTGAGGACTGGTTTGAGAACGAGCACCAGAAAGTTATCACTGATGTTCAGATGTTTATGACAAGGTATAAACAGAGGCATACTTTAAAATATCATGCTGTCTTCAAGTTCCATTTCTGGCTGAATTAACTTTCATGTTTTTCATTGCACATACAGTGTTTTGAGCCAGGCTGAAGTCATGAATATATTGTAGATAATTCTAGTTTTACTAATAGCTGTTTAAGCTACCAACCTTTTAAAATACAAAACAGCTTTCGATCCATGTTGTCCAGGAAAAGACTTTCATTATCACGTTTGAAAATTTGCATTTTGAAAGATAATTTGCACACATTATCTTCCTATAGTGTCAGTGGTTTGCGAAAGCTTGCAAAAAAAATTGACACTGGTTTGAATGCCATGGCAAAAAAAAAGATAAATCTCTGCAAATGTGGTGAATTCAGGAAAAACAGGAGTGCCAGTGAGTAAGCGTCAGCTCTCAGTGCAGCGAGGCAGTCCCACTGGTCATGGGAACTCCCAGTCGTCCCTGCTTCCTATCTCTCTGTGCAGGTCATTAGGTCACGCAGATTAGATTGTCAGTGACATGGCGGAGTTTGGCAAGTGATTGAAACATGTTATTGTCTGGCGTGCACAACCTCCCCCATCACGACACATTCTCGCTCTGCTATTTTTTTTTTTACATGTAAGCGTTGATTTGGTCACTGTAGGATTTCATTCAAGCTCTCCTGCTTATATTGGAAGCGCTATGAGCAAATAGCACATTTTCCTTCCTGTCTGACATTTTTCTTTTATTTATCATACAAAATCAATATACAATTTACATTCAAAATCAAAAAGAAGCAATAGGGGTTAAAACACTCATCTCTTTCAGTCTGAGGAATAATGTTATTGACAAATAATGCTTTCAGTGTACTTATAGACTTCCCATGGAATAGAATGGAGAAGCAGTATGGTCTTTAAGTTCATGGATGTATGATTACAAAATCTCATTTTGTTCTCTTTAATATTTATTGTATCCTTTTCTCCTTACGTCAATGTGTATTAAGGTTACAGGTGAAGAAATCTCTGCCATTGCTACTTATGACCTGCTGAGGGCACAATGAAATCCCCAGAGCCTTGCAATTAGTTAATTGAAAAGTTATGTACTTCATATGAATGATTAAATACAGGGTCTCTGGCATGAGCACATCGTTCAAAGGCCCAAACTGATCCTCCACAGCCATAATAGGAGAAGACAGAGACACTTAAGATGTGTTTTCCAAATAAGCTCTTGATGCTGTGAATTGCAACCAAGAACTTAACTTAAATCTACACTGATAAAAGTGGTTCCACCTTTTTCTACCTTTTAAAATGGCATGTAGCACTTCTGCACAGATGTTAAGGATGATGGTACATATTCTGTTTTCTACGATAACTTAATTTGTTGCACATTCCGGTAATGTGTTATTTTTAAAACTGATCTTTTGAATGAAAGACAGCAGTGATGTTGAATTTGTCACATTTTCACGTAAGTGGAGCCACGCAGACTAAGCAATGTTGACTTTTCAAAATCACTCGCATGTGCACAACGCACATGGTTCCTATTAGGAAAAACATGAATTAGACGGCTTAAATTTAGATCTGTGTGGCCACTGACAGTAACAGCTCTACTGTAACGTCAATAAAACTCTAAAATATACTCAATTTATTCCACAAGGGTGTTTAAACAGCAATTGCCCGGCATTTAACATTGAAAAACATTTTACTGTATCATTGTGCACTAACAGAAAATGATTAACGCATAATCTTCCTGGTATCATACAACCTACATCTTCAACTCATAATGCACATTTAAACATTTTAATCCGGTCAATAAGTATAGACATATAAATTGTGCCACAATGCTACATTTTGTCTTGTAGATTCATAATAAATGAATATAAAGCCGTTAGTTATTGTGTTGCTTTCATAAAAGTCACTACAACATACTCCAATTCAGTGCCATTAACCCATTTCCTTTGGCTTTCACTTTTCCCCATCCCAACACTTATTTCTTTTTCTTTCTGTGTTTTCCACTTGGGTCAGTCTTTTCCTCACAGCCCACACACCTGTTGACACGCTGTCAGGTTAATTCCAGGACCTGGTGGTTTTTCTCGTTGCGAAACGTTCCTAGTTAGCCCCAGTGTTTAGCTGTGGTTATCTAAACAGGGCTAACGTGACCTGCAGGGCTCCTTCACGCCCCGCTGCAAGCACTTCCAAGACGTCTCACTTGCCTGTGTTTGGCACCCGACCAGAAAGCATCTGTCACCGTGACTTGTGGTGACCAACTTTAGCCCAGAGCTGATGAATAATTTAGAAGCATGTGCTATTATTCATCGTACAATGCTGCAGGAGATGCTGAGACTAATCATCTCGGAGAAGGTACAAAACGCTTTTTGAACTTTTATGTCATTTTAATTTAGACAAACGTTTTGTTGCTACTAAATGGTAGAGTGCCGGTAATGTTTTTGCAGGGTATGCTTCATCGTTATAGAATCAGGAAAGGAAATTTAACCAAATTCAGCTGTGAAATTTCAAAGATATTGTTGTAACTGTGAATTCATTCTCCAGCCCCATTATTCCCTCCACCCATTCTGTATCAGTCAACAGGCCTCCTTCAAGCCGGTGACAGATAATTCAGCCCTGTGCAGGGATCTCCCACCTCTGACGAGTCTGATCACATACCATAGGAGCAGGAGCCAAAATTTAGTGCAGCCGCCTCTCTCTTAGCTAGCATGGCGATGTGCTGGGCTGGCACCATGCCCGTTTAAAGCTGGCTGGCTCTGGAATTACAGCGGAGCAAGGATTCCATGACTGAGCTGTATTTACAGAGGACATTTAGATGTTGAGAGTCTATGCTTACAAGAGGATACATCATTTATATGAATAACTTGCTGATAGATAGTGTTTAATATTTATAAGAGGCTTTTAATTGAGCCCGCTTTTCACTGGGTGCTGGCAGGGCGGACCCTTCAGGTGGTGCCCTGCACTGGAAACGATCTTGGCCAGCCACTAAGACACTCTTAGCTATTGTCTCTCTTAAATCCATACAATTAAGTAATTGTCTGCTTGTAGAAACATTTTTGTTCGCTAAAATGTAATCAAAGGTCAAATTGCTCTCGCTTTAATAGACCAGGCAGAGGTTAGGCATCCATCATTTGAGAGACATAAAAGAGGGAATTTTCAGCTCTAATGCACAGTAAACAAAATGCGGCGATTCCATGAGGCGGCGCTTAGAGAAGATGTGACCCACAACTCAGTCAGTAATGTTGTGATTCATAAGTTAGAAGAGAGCGTTTCTACTCATCTTCCTGCCAGTAAACATTTGAACTTGTTTTCATTCTAGTAATTCCCCTGAATCAGACTGATTGGGATTGATTTATTCATTTGTCCTTGATTAGACTTCTAAGGAGTTTAAATTTTAACTTTCTTACGTTCAAGAAGCAAGAGGATTAGAAAACAACAAAACCTACAAACATCAGAATTGCTTTAATTTATTTAAAGTAAAGTGGCCATGAAGGTCAACAGGGCAACAGGTCAGCTAGAACATTTCACACAATTAACAAAACACAACAACATATCAAAGAAACACAACATTTGTAAAAAAAAAAACAAAAAACAAACCCCGCCCCCCAAAAAAACACAGGTATCATCACACCATAAACAAAATATTGCTTATCTGTAGAAAAATTATAAGACAGGCAGCGTGCAAATGTGAACCAAACCAAATGGCACAAATCAGAAAAAATAGTGATGTTCAGCACCATTAAACCAGCAAAATGGCTTAAAAAGTGAACTGTTGTGTATTTTGAAATGTCTGAGTGTGTGTAAAGCCAAGTGCCCTTGTAGGCCTTAAGGTATAATGTGACTACACTTAAATGCAGCCTGTTCTGCGTATTGAGCCCAATACGACGGACAAATTGACAATAGAGGCGTAACTGAAGCCATTTAGGGTGAGAATGTCATAACAGCAAGCTTAAGCCCAAGTGACATGTGACACACTGAGCATGGAGATTGTGAGCAGTTTGAAATCGTAATTAGTGGTATATGTAAAGTCTGCACTGACTGACAGCTCCAACAAAGAGGTGAAAGGAGTGGGATTGTCTTGGAGAAGGGGAAAGCCTTTTTAAATGCTCTTAGTGGCACTGATCGAATGCTGCTCTGACTTGAGAGCTTAGTGGAAGAATTCTGACACACTGGGAGGTCTGGAGATGGACAGCTTTCGCTGCAGGACAACAATTGTTTTTAAAGAATTGGAAGCAGCAGCCCCTTCGGGGAAGACATACCTTTGCCTCTCAGACAAGGTGAGATCCCAGCACCGGCTCCTCCCACCAACTTCTCCACCACTGGGGCGGACCTGGTGACGCAGTAATAGAGAGAGGGAATGCTCTCTGGACGGACATATTTTGTGACATCACAGTGATGCATTATCATGGCGGATTGAATTTATGCTCGGCTGTAGAGGCTGGACGAGTTTCATCTTCTGTCTTTTGCTGGTATGCATGGCAGGTACACCTTTAAAGTGTAATTTTTTTATCTATTCAAAAATGTATATAAGTCTATCCAAATGCTCTCTTTTCATCCAGCTTCTCTCCGCTGCAATTTTTGCCAACACTTAATCAAGCCCAGTTTTGCTCCGAACAGCCTGCATTTCCTCTCACACTATCAACTATCAACTCCTCTTTCACTCCCCCCACTTTCAGCCAAACACTCTCTGTTACTTGGCAAATTTCTCCCCCCACTCGTGTAATGAAAGCTATAAGCTGCAGCTTTGCCAGCGGTGTGTGTACGGATGTGAGTAGTCAGCTGTGGTGATGATTGTGATCAAGAAGGAAGTCTCCTCAATCAATTAAAAATGACAGAAAGTGTAAATTTACACTGTACAGTCCATCTGTACATGTTTTAGAAGTATTGTTACTTTTGATCAAGCAACTGTGACTACTTTATCACTGATTGCTCAACTCGTGTGCAATTTGTGAGAAACTTTTTTATACTCTTTTATGTTTAGAAATAATTTGTGTCAAGGGCTGACGTGCTACACCTTCCCCTGTATCATGTTAGGTCACTCTAAGGTTTCATGGGGGCAGAATACATATGAGCAGGATACACAGACAAAGCATGACTTTTAGAAGACCTGATTTGAAAATTAGCTTTTTCCCCTGTTTTTAATCTATGCTAAGATAAGCTAAGCAGCAGCTGGATCTAGCTTCATATTTAGGGTTGGCTTATTTATGTAAATGAGGAAGCAAATGAGGACTGGACCTCAAGATATAACTGAAGGGAACGCGTTGAAAAATACAATAAAAACAAAAATTATACAAATATTAAGATACTTAAACACGGCTATGCTGTAATTACTGAAATCAGTGATAGCACCTTGACATATCTCATATCTACATAATTCCTACAGCTCTCACTGTAGACTGTGCCAGAGCCCACGTCAACCCCAGCTGCTGTGCTGTAATGACAGCCAGCTGTTTGATCGGCCGCCTGCCTGTCACTGAATATGTGTGAGAAACCTGCCATTTGTTCCCTCGCTCATTTCACAGTCCCGCCATAACCGCAGTTTAGGCAGTAGCCAGTAAATGTAACCTATAGTCGTGGATAATATGAGAGAGAGTAATGTGTGGGAGTGCTTGTGGAGAGGAAAGGCTGCATTTTGTTGCACATTTACTCTAAATTTAGTCATCTTGCGCTGTTATGTATCAGTCCTTAAAACACTGCCTTTTGCACAGAGGCACACTTGTCTTTAGTGCTGTCTCAGACAAGTACATCAAGAGGTAACCCATGGCCTCTTGCAGACCTAATGGTGTCTCTTTAGTGCCATTTGACAGTCCTGACCCTCCAGTGTCCGAGAGATGCATTGATTTTAGTGAGAAGAGGTGGATATGAGATTTCCTTCCTCTTTCCTACCCTTGGTTTTCAGAGGACAGGAAAGCCATGGTGTGGCGCTGGCTGGTGCACAATAGTCTTCCTCCATGCTCAGGTGTCTCAGTGCAGCAGCAAGTGTGACCAGGCAACCCTGCACACAATCGGGCCCTTACACTCTAGAGGTATTGGCATACAGATATCCATCCTGTGCTTAACACACCACTGAGTAAGAAATACCCACTCCTGGCATTTATAGAAGGAAGTGCAACGCTCATTTAGGCTGGAAAGTGGTGCAAATTTGTAATGAAAATGTTTGCTGACTCATTATGAATCCTGAAAGAGGTTTAAGTTGCTGAACGCTGCAAGATCAGACAGATTTGTGTTTATTTGCGTCGCTGCTGTGAACAAGTTTAACATTTATTGAGTAAAACTGGGGTTTGGGGCCTAATTACAAAATTGCTTTATTAGCGATAAATGCACTTAATCAAATGATCACTTTTCCAGCTGCTTTTCATCTGTGGACAACGATTTCTTTACATGGTGTGGAGTGACAGCTAGACCTCAGAGAGTCAACATCCCATATCTTGCTCTTGCTTGGCTGACAGACATTTCTGTAGAGTTAGTTACACACTGATGATCTACGAAAAGGGAGTAACTCACTATATCATGTTATGGACTGGAATTTGCAGAATTAAAAATCCTTGCATGGATCTGCTGCTGTCAAGCTAATTTTATGGTTGATTGTACTAATGTTCATCATCTGTAGGGACTCTTTTCTGTTTTAACTCTAGTGCGATTTTTGGTAAAGCAAACAATACAAATTATCACCTGTCCAGAAGACCTTTTGATTCATCCTTTGGATGGGTAATGCATTATACATATCACAGTGCTTCCTTGTCCTACAGTCACAATATAGTCACAGTATAAGAGAAAGAGTGCAGTGTGCTTGTCAGAAGTTGAAAAGTGACACAATCTGTCTCATTTAGCTGTATAGACATGTTTTAAATAGTAGTATTGGTTGGATCAATACACACACTGACAATGATAGTTGAGGTAAAATATTGTATTGCCATCATATTGTGCAACTTAGCATAGAAAAATGCGATACAAAGCAAAACATTAAAATAATACCAGAACACAACAATGAACAACACAAGCCGAAGGAAAGGTATATTGGCCGACTAACATATCAATAGTTTTGATAGAAATACTTAAATAGAAATACTCATAACTTTGGTCAAAGCAATCAAATCTGATGTGCTAGTAATGGGAAATAGCATTCTTAGTGTATACCTTCTTCATGTAGGAAAGAACATTTCCTCTGTGAGAATAAGCGGGTGTCACCTTTGACCCCTGTTAATCCATCATTGGGACAGACAAGGCATGGCTGAGAGATAGTGTTGTTCACCAGTCAAACTAAGTCAACTTGCTGCTTTCATGTATTCACTCAAGTATTGCTTTTTCCCCCCAAGTAATCTGGCTATGTGTAATGTATGTATGTGCCTTAGGTACTTTAGGAGAAGCCTTTTAAAAATAGCAAAAACAAGCCCTGTCACGAAAAGTTTCTCTTTGAAGATCCACGACAGTCACTAAAGCAGAAACAAACAAACAGGAGGAACACGAGCTGGGAAGTAGCTCATATATCAGTGTGGTTATATCAGAGTTGATCATCTGTGATTTCCTCCCCATAAGAGCCAAGGAACTTTTGCATAACAGCATACTCAGGCACTAAGCTAAAAACGCTGACCTAAGTCCAAGAGGACGGCCAGTGATTCAGGCTTAATTCAGCTAACACTTAAACCAGATTGCAGTGGTTCAGACTGCTGTATAAACAAATTCTCTGACTAATGCAAACTACTGAAACTAACGCGATGACGAAGGTGAACAAGTATGGGTGAATACAGTTTGTTCAAGGCAAAGTCAGGTGGAATGACCCATGAAGCAATACCAAATATTATGTTAAATAGAAAAGTACATCATTTATGACATACAAGGAGGATTTGTGTTTACAGGGCTTTGAAATAAAGCTGGTCTCTGGATAATAATACACTGGTAATGATTTATACTATTTACTGGAAAGTCACTGCTTTTGAAGCACTGCATTTCTGCACAAGTTCAAAGCATAAGCAACCCTCTAAAATAGTCAATAGCAACTTTAGGACCCAATGTGTTTACACATCTTTCATACAGCACTTAGAAAGACCAAACCTTCCCCAAGGCCCAACAGTCCCCTTAAATAAAAATGTGTGGTTCCCCCCTTTTACCAAGATCTGTGCAATACTTTCTTCTTCATTCCCCTTCTTCCCACCAAGTTTCATTGAAATCCATCCAGTAGTGTTTCTTTTTACAAAATCCTCCAATTAAACCAGCCAACCAAACAACTGGCAGATGAGTGAAAACATAAACTCGTTGGGGTTAATAAATCACTTACACTGAAAGAAATTTATAGTGGAGCTTGTATGTGGCTAATTAAGAGGAGCATAGTGACAGACAGGGCGAGCACAGGTTTTCTTCTTCACCACACAGTTGGTCTAACTTGATTAATGATGCAGTGTCAGATAATCTCTTTGGGTGCTACCCTGCTCTCCCAGTTGAGTTCTGCCTTTTCATTCAGTAAGATCTAATCATAAAAAAAACAACAACTTTGTTATCTATAAATAACTTAAATATATCCCTTTATTCAGATCCGCACTGAAATACTATAGGTTCCTCAATGGTCTACCCCAAATCATCATCCACTTGTTTTGCACAATCCCGCTAACGAATAAAAAGTCCAACAAGCAAGACCGCTTCGACAGAAGTAACGAAGGTCTTTGTCTACCAGCTGCTCCACTAGGCTGAGTGAAAACATTTTTTAACACTATTGAGCGCAGTCAAGTGTGAGGTTTCCTCCTTTAAACCATTTAATTCTACCTGTGGCATTCCAAAATGCTGCTGATGTTGTTTCAGGTTGAGACAGTGCATATTGCATTTGAGTCTTGATTGGTAGACACACAGACTTTTTGAAATGACACTCACTGGTTAATTCAGCACATAGAAGACACAGCAGGCAGTGATGAACTTGTCTATGTTGAGTATCCAGCAGTTGCAGCCCTACATGGAGGGCTGTCGACAGCAAGCCAGGAAGAACAGTTTTATTAAGTGAAGCAATGGTGAAAAAACTTCTGAATGTGCCGATCGACCTGGATCAACCCCCGAGATAATCAGCTCATGTGCCAAGTAAAAGGAACAACAATGAGCAGGATTTTTATGGAAGTAGCATGCATGCTGTGTAACGTGAGACTCTGGAAAACAAATATGTTTGGAATAAGGAGTAATGGATTTGTTTTAATGCCTCGGTGTGGGTATATGGGTAAATGCTGATGAGTTTTGATCTGCCAACTCCCTATTCATTTATTTTTCTATTTCTATTTATTTTCATTTTTCAATTATTTTTATTCAGAAATATCTATGATTAGTCTTGCTAAACTACTGTTTTTCTGTTTAACAGTGCAGCTGTTTTCAATGGCACTGTGCAGAAATGAAACTGATTCTACGGTATAGCAAATACGGTTCAGATGCAGTTAAAAGAATAGCCTGACTTTAAAAAAAATTGTGTAGCTAAGCTATGAGCATATTTAGAACTGGAGTGAGCATTTTATATTGTCTGTAATTTATTATAGAAAATAAATATAAACAAGAATAATTAAAAAGATGTAAAAGTACAGCTTGTTTGTATCTCTGCAACCAAGTAGTCAGGTTTCTTCCTGTGCTTTGCCAATGAGCATGGGCAGTATATGACCTAAGTTTCCAGGTATGTGGGTGGTGAAAAGATGCTAAAATTCTTGCTTGGACAGTGTTTTTGGTTTTGAAACTCAGTTTACAAAATGAAAAAGCACTAATATGGATGCAGCCTGAAGAAAAAAAATGTTTGTACAATTATGAGTTTTAACTTAAAAAAAACGTTATCATAATTTGTCTTTTTTACGTTCAAACTATGATTTTGTTTTGACAATGTAGACTTGATTTTTTTCAACCAGCAACATAATTTTAAGAACGTAATTGAGCTTAGTTTATGAGATAAAACTTGTATAAAACTAATTATTATTCAAAGCAGAGTACGTTCATAAAATGTGTCTCTTTGGGGATTCGTGTTTCAGCTCTTGTACCGTATTTAAATGACATTCCATGAAATCTTAAAAGCCCATATTTAATCATTCTGTGTGTCAGATATCGTTGTGAAACATTTACAGCTTTAATCCAAATTAAACATTCATCAAGAAACCAATCACATGTTTAATGTTTAATCTGACATTAAATTGAACTAAACTGAACTATGAACATGTTTATGTTACATTCATGTTTATGTTTACCACACAGGTTATTGGAACTGCAAAGAGGGTGCACAGAGTAAACTATCTTCCTGTGTACACATTTTCTATGAGTGTATAAGAGAAGGAAGAGATTGCACTATCACTGCTGTGTATTGTGTCATGTGTCAGCTTACATGTCTCTACATCCTCACTCAGACTTACTCCCACTTTAATCTACAGCGCTCCCGACCCACTGCTGTTCTGTCACCCTGACATGTTTAACAAATACTGTCTGACAGGGACAGGATACACCAGAGGTGATGTTGGCGGCCAGCGCAAAAGGTGATGGATTATATGTGATTCATTCTTATCATTTTCCTCAAACTTCAAACACTCCTACACATTTCTTCACTCCAAGAACACTCAAATACACACACACACACACACACACACACACACACATTCCGAGTGAAATAGCAGCGTTTGTTTTAAATGTTTGCTGTTTCTCTGTGTGTTGTTTTTTTTGTGGTAACTTCCTTTTTAACCTTTTTAACCAGGAGGCCAGATAGGCTGTCAGCAGGGAGGGATATGGCCTCAGAGGTCCCCCCCCCGCCCCACCCTTCAGCCACCGGGCACAAAAGCAACAAAACACGCCTCTGTAAATATTTCAGTGGCTTCAGCACCTCATCCAGGGTCCTGCAGCTCGCTGTCTGCGAGTCCTCAGAGCGAGCCATTGTGTGATGGTTTTGTGTTGTGCTGCTGGACATGGCCAGTCTGTTGTGGGGAGGCAGCAGTGCCTGCATGCATGCAGTAGCAGAGGAGAGGATTAGGGTTGATGTTTTCGCTGTGTAACTGGCTGCCAGGCACGCTCCGCCGCCTTGGCACAGCACTAAGCCTTTACATCATGTAGTTCTGCTTTCTGCGAATGAAAACCTGGTTCAAATTATCATTTACTCATTTTAGTTAAAAGCTAAATTTGTAACTAATCTTGAACCAGGGGAGCAGTGATTGGATGTTTGAGATGTTACATTTATTGGTTTTATCTTGCACGCTTCTCGCTTCACTGCATTAGCAGCTGGGTGGTTCGTAGTCTTTTCAGGAAAGTTGTTCACAGATCGTTGCCGTAATAAATGGGAATCTTGTTTAAGGGAATATGTGCCCTTGATATGAGGCTCGTCCCACGGCACTTCCCTAAGCGAGTCTTCAGGGAGCAGTTTCAAATAAGAGTAATGTCCCCCCTGTGCATGACCACCATTCAACAATTTACGGGCAGATTACAGATTCTAATAAAAATTTTTTCAGCCTTAATTAAAAAATCTGCTCCCCATTTTATGATAGTTCAGTTCGCCCACACTACTTCCATCCAATTTAATTATTCTGATGTACATAATTAGCATGAGGGGGCCATTGTTGGCGTCATTTGCATATTATATTGGATAATTGAATGAGAGTGGCTGATGATTAAATTAGATTGAATGACAGATGATTCAGCTCACAGTGAGGAAAAGTTAACAAAATGAGCAGACTGGGAATACAACATGTGCCTTTTGAATATTTATACATCCTGCCGTGGTCACCCCCAGCAGATGCACTCTGCTAATTTAAAAAATGTGTAGCCAAGCTGCGGCTAAACTTGGCGGCTCACGTGTCGGGGGATGCTGTTTCTTCACCTCAGTGGTTACTATGCTACTTTAAGTGAAAAAGAAGCAATGTTGAGCATATGAGAAACGTTTTGGGTTTTTTTATGTTTTAAATATGCTCAATATGTTTATCTTCATCATGGAGGTAACACATTTACAGACTGATAAGACAAATAAGAGTGGTGTGAGGAAATTCATTTCCAGGCATTTCCAATATAAACACAGACGGCTGGTGCCTGCCCGCCTGCCACATTACGGACAGGCTCAACTCCACGGATGTCTTGGCAAAAGAGGCGCAGAATGTAGTTCAAACCTGCTTGAAAAAATAAAACTTATTGTATATATACTAAATGATCATATCAAAAAATAAATTGCAAACATGCAACAATTTTAGATCGCTAAAAAATGATTTTCTGAATAATACATTAAAAAAAATAATTCTTAATTTTCAATTCTGCGCTTTCATGGTGCATGCTTTATTAAGACAAGATATTTATAGCAGTTCTCACTCTCCTTGCAGGCTAGATTCATCCTATACTCCCTGGAATTTTTCCATGAGGGGTTTCGGGCAGGATAAATGTTTAGAGGGAATATTTGGAACAGCTTTAGCCTTTCACATGCTAATGTAAGCACTGGCGGCACAAGAAAGCTGGCCTGACCCAGGGGCCACACGGTGACACAGTGTGCTGATTCAGTGCTGGCAGCCCTGGCTTTGTTTATGTGTGTGCACGAGAAATAATGCACATCATAAAATGGGAAACTTTGAAGGGGGAACCACTACCCCGCTTGATAAATGCCCCTTGCTCTTGGGATATAAATAACTCTTCCCAATAGCACAAAAGCAATCTCAGGAGTGACTTACTCACCGTCATGTCTACAATAACATCGGGCTGTATTTCCACCCCTGCTGTTCCTCACACACTGAATCATCCTCTGGGAATTTTGATTTGGACGCTAACTTTGTTATTTTTTTGCTAAAATGTGTCACTTATTATTGATAATGGTTGAAAGATGTTGACAAATATGACAAATAAAAGATATACAGTATTAATATCTTCTCTAGGAATCCGTGCTGAATATTAAAATCTGCAAGACATAAAATGCCTCATCGGTTTACTTCAAGGATTGTCCAAACACATTTTGCAGCACATGCAACTTGTGTTTGTCTTTGTCTGCCACATACCTTGTAAAATTTCTTCAGTTCTCTGCGTTATATTACACATCAGTACACAAAGTGTCGTCTCATTGTCTGCCAAGGAGCCGTTTCAGGGAGTGGAGGAATTTACACAGTCTTTGTATCTGTCAGTAGGTGGTAGAGGAAACTGTAAAGATAAGTCCCTACAGCAGCTTAAGCCTAGCTTCCTTTTCACAGGAGCCTTCGGCATCTCTCAGATCTCCCAGATACAGCCTTGCCACAGCTCTTATCAGAAACCTGACCATGCCCACTTCCAGCGAGAGATGGAGATCTGGAGTGTTTGTGTTGGGGGAAATCTTCCAGGTCTGATATTTGTCAAGGTATCTGTTGCTTAACACATTTTAGATCTCCAGGTGAAAGATGTTCAACCAACCGAAGCTATTTACATCACTCATGTCCCACTTCGATATGTTGTTGATCTTAGTTAATCTTTAGCAATATATCATCACTGTCCAATGAAAAAACGTTCATCCCCAAATTTGGTGAAACAAAATGATTGAGACAAGCTGAGAGATGAACTGACGCTTCATGAGTAATGAAAATTTGTTTAATTCTTAAACTAAATAAACAATGAAAGTACCTATTGGATTACCCCTAAAAACGTGTTGTAGTTTTGCTAAAACAATCGGCTCTTTTTGTCCCTGATAATTTGACATTTTGAAGTTTCGTGGGGTTCATTTGTGTCTTTCGTTGTCAATATTCTCTCTGATTAGGTAAACTTGCCCATGATCCCAGTTTTAAAAGTTTCTTTTTCATGTGTCATTATATGTAAAACATCAAGACACATGACACAAGGCGCGACTGCAGATTGTGTCTCTTTGTGGTGTTAAGACCACACCACATTGTCTCCTTACTAAACCTTTACATATAATGCAATACAAGGCAATAAAATACTTCAAAAGAGATGTTATCTCATCTATGAGAATCAATGACAGGTGAATATTTTTTACATCCAATGATGGTGAACGTTTCTAATTAAGAGTTGGCAAATTATGCTTTTACTGTCTACCTTTGTTGAATATTTAAAATTGATCATTCATAGGGCTATTTTATTCATTAAAACTCTCTCTTAGTTCAGAATAGTGTCAGTGCATCACTTCACATGTTTAAGCTTTTTGCGTGTCATTTAACACAATCTGGATTTAAGTTTTACACAACGACAACTTGGTGACTTTGTGACATGTGACATCTGTTGCCATATGATCTCCAGTATTTTCACAGTTTGGCACAGGCAACAATATGACTTGGATAAATGTTAGAGGAGAACATTTTTGGGACTTGTTTACGTGTATCAGGTAGATCTTACTTTACCTTACTTGAAATAAGTTGAGAACCTCATGAAAATTAACTTGTGGACAAAAATTCAATTGTCAATATCAACTCCTGGTCGCTCCAGTCGAGGGTCAAGGTTCACGTCCTGTTTTTTACATCGGCCACACCAACCTTTGTGAAGCGTTTAAACTTTTTCATCCAACGTGTTTTTTTCTCAGTTGCATTCACACACAGATTAAGAAAAGCCGAACCTACAGCAGATTTTGACGGGAATTACATTGGTTTCTCAGATAATAGATCATTAAACAACCTGTTGATTAAGTTAAAATTTTGATCTGATCATGGTCATTAAGATTTAACTGGGCATCATGGATATTTTTTGCAAATTCTCTCAAAATCCACTCATTCGTTATTTGGACATTTAGGGGCAGAACGGTGGACTGCCCAACATAACTGATTTGCAAGCATGACTGAAAGAGATTAAACTATTCCAGCTGCATTTGCCTACAGCAAAAGGGATTTTTTTTAAAAATTCTGTTGCGTTGTCTCTAAAAAAAACTGCATTTGTTTACTTTATTCAGCTCCAATAAACCAACATAAAAATAAGATGGGAGAGAGGAGGCCATCCAGAAAAAGAACAGGATGCCCATTTGTCTTATGGAGTGCCTCCTTCAGTGCCTCTGCTTTTCCCAAAATCTCTTTCTCAAAAAAACTTGCAAGTAGAAGCTTAATGCAGGCTGACAAGCTAAGAGCAGCCGAGACATTATACCATGTTTGTTGGGGCAGTACAGAGGCTGCCACCACTCCAGATTCAATCCAGTGGCCCTGCCAAGCTATCTGCTCTTGCTTTATGTCTTTTCCTGCAGTGAGCACTTGATGAAGGACAATTTGTTTGGATGTTTAATGCTGCGGCACTGGCTGGTGGAGGATTATATGAGATGGACCAGTGATTTGTGGTGACTGGTGGAAGGTTGGAGTAAGTATGTGTGTTGGTGCATGTATGAGCATACATACAGTGGGAGTGTGACAGGACTGTGTTTGTGTTCAGTTCCAGGTCCTCGTTCTAACACATCACTTGTCCACATCTATGACAACAGTTCCTCAGCCTTTATAGGAGGACTTTCGTGACATTTGCTCTTTTTTCAAATTATAACTTTCGTTGGCTGTTTAAAGATTAATAATCTTTGAATTTCATTGTTCCAAGATTTATGAAACCCCTGTTTTCCAAAAGCGACTTTATATGGTTTGGCAACCAGGAGAGTCACTGACTTACTCTACAGCTTCACACACTGCAGCCAAATGCTACTGTGAGCCTTCCCAGATCTCACACTGACAGACTCTACTGACACGCAAGCCAACGGTTGCACAAAGAGCAATGGAGGCGCGTTGACCTTAATATTAGCCAAGGAAACTATTTCATCTTTCACTCCGTTAATGTAGATTTTTATTTCTTTGAAAGGATCATTTTCCATAAATCTCACATTTCTCCCATCTCCTCCCATGACACGGCCCAATAACCTTGGTCACAAAATCTTGTGTTTACTGTTTCTCAGTATCGAGGTTCATTTAAAACGCTGCCCAGTCCTTGGGAAGATGAACCTCGGAGTACTTTCATCCTCAGAGAGCAAAGAGATCACCAGTTACATCTCAACTGTTGTCCAAAACATCTTGCGACAGCCCTTCATTTGATCCATTCGAGGCCCCTTTGAACGCTGCTGTAGAACTAGGTCCTGAAGGGCTTTAACCTCAGATGATAAAAAAGTGAATTATTGGTTTGTTTATCAGGCTCTTAAAACCTAAAGTGCATTATTAAACAGAGAGCACATTAAAGGGGAGTATTGTTAAAAGTGTTTTAAAAATCTTGTAAATCCTGGTAATTTATGTCACTGTGTTGGAGGAGGCTCACCCTGGCCTTCTGGTTCTAATTTCGTTTGGGTTCTGTTCTTTGGGGTCTTCACCTGTGATGCTCCTGTTTTTTCCCCAAACGCAATCTGACCGATGTGACCCCCTCCGTGGGGCTCCTATAGCGTCACAATCAAATCAAATCAAATCAAATTTGTAGAGCCCAAAATCACAATTTACACATTATCTCACTGGGCTTTGACAAACTGTACAGATGTGACACCCTCTGCCCTTAGACCCTCGAACTGGGTGACGAAAAACTTAAAAAACCCTAAACAGGGAATATAAGAAACCTCAGGAAGAACCGCAGAGGAGGGATCCTTCTTCCTAGGACGGACAGACGTGCAATAGATGTTAGTTGTACAGAACACAACAACATGATAATAACAGTTTAACAATGAAGTGGGAAAACAAAATCGACACATCTGGATCAAGGTGGCAGACCAATATCTTTGTGAAACACCTGAGGCTGATGTAACTTTCAGCAAAACAGTACAATTTTTAAAAGCTGCTCTAGAATTTAAAGAATTAATGTGTCCTCTTCTGGCCCTAAAAATGTTTTTTGAAATGTTAAAAAATGAGCAGTGCTCTGAATAGGTGCAGACAAAAAACAGCACACAAAAGAAAATAGGAAGGCTGCACACTGAAACTTGCGAGTTACGCAAACATCTGCATAAACAACAAGCAGGTTATCCATATAAACAAAAAGGACAGCTCCATTTACAAATAGAAAAATCTCATGATGCAAAACAACACCCATTATCACCATGAACTTGCTAGCCTTCTCTCCAGCATGAAAAGCCGGCATTGCGCATTTCTCCAAACCACAGATTGTACACACACATTTCTCTGTAATTGTTTTCAGATTATACGTTTACAAGATGACTTCCTCGTCAAGAGGAGGATGAGATGGTGATTGTGTCAAATGGTAATAAGACTGCCAAGTCAATCCACTGCTGGCAACAACGTCAACCAGTCTTTTCAGTTGTCGGTGTTGATTGCAATGTCAGTGTGACATGGGTACATTTGTGGCCACAAAACCAGGTTCTTCGAGACAAAACATGTTATTTTCCTGATCCAAACCTAAGTAACGTTTGAGCCTAAACCTAATCAGACCTCAAGCACAATCTAAAATTTAAATGTAAAACATAATGTTTGATCATAACAAAATGTGAACACATGCAGAATTTGCAGACATGTAGATTGCCAACATCTTTTCTGAGACAGAATTGACTTTACAGGCACAACAGCAGTTGTGTGGGGCTGTATGCAGTGATGTGAGCTAAATGATATATACCAGTATGCTGACACACATTCAATGACAGCGCCAAAATACTGTTGTGTAACAGTTGTTGGAATTTACCATGCTCATCATTTAGTATGAAACGTTGAGGTAGTCAAAGAGGAAAAGTGTGAGGCTAGCCAAACACTTTGAGGTTCATCCTTTAAGTAACATAAATATCTGTGCAAAATTTCATACCAGCATCCACTCGTGGCTGAGATATTTTAGGAGCAACATGGTCGACTGACGGTGGCAAAGAAAAACTAGTAAAGTCAAATAAGCAATTATCAAATACTATCAAATATTATACAAAGTCTTGAGTCAGTACTATTACTGAAGCACAATGGATACCATGGATGCTAATTTATGGCCTGATTCTGCCAGTCAAATTTGAGAAAAATGTCAACCTGCTGGTGGAACAGAAAAAGTCAGCGGATCACCAGAAGGACTCACAAATTCGTGAATCATGAATGTCTATACAAAAATATCTTGAAGAATACACTGCAGCCCATGCAAGATAAAGTTTTACAACACTCACACACACACACACACACACACACACACAGACACATATAAATATGCTTTACTTAAACAAATAAAAGCCTCAGTGAGATTAAAAGGTCTTTTGCAAGAGTCAGCATAAACATTGTTACAGTCAAAAATCACCGGCTGTAACAATTGTCATACACTACAAGAGCGAACGACAATAGCCAGTGAAAACGCAATAGAACACTGAGGAAATGTGAAAGACTAACATTGCAGCAAGAGCAGAGACTTTTACGACGAATAAAAATTGAAATAGAGGACTCATCTCCGCATCACCTGTTTGGCATTCACATGTCCCTTCATCTGATATTCTGAGCTTCAGTAGCATCAATAAAAATGTCAATACATCTCTTTTCCTCTGAACCCCACCATGAATCTTACTCTACAAGTGTATGTCTGGCCATCAATGCTGCGTGCTGCAAAAATACTGCAGACAAATGATCTCCAGACAACAGCGAGGCCTGACACTGGATTCTTGTGACCAGGCCTTGTGTGGGTGCTGCCTGAGACCAGAGACCTGCTCCAGCCCCCGGGGACTCACTGGCAGAGGCAACAATGGGTCAGAGCCCCTTCTTTGTGTGGTTGCCCTCCCTAATCAAACTATCTGGAGGAGTGATTGGATTTTAATTCTGCTGGGGCCCACCGTAATGGTGTGATGGACGGGGACTGGTGAATTGGAGCAAGATGTCAGCCCTCGGTGGCCTCCATTAATGATATTGCTTCATTTCTTAAAGTGCCAGTAATGCCTGGGGATGTGGGGATTGCTGCAGTTGGCTGGCAGAGCCCTCCCTTCCCTTTTTTACCCTCTCCCTCTTTTTTATTTGACTATCCTTATCACTCACTGACTCAGGACCATTTGTGTCAGCCATGCTGCGTCCTTAGGGTTGTTACACCTCTTTTTGAATCGCTCACATGTTCATGTTTTCAGACTGATGCTGTGACACTGGCCAGGACAAACATATACAGTAATTAATGTCTTCAATTGAAAGTTATGCTGCACAGATGAGCTCATATCCTTTTAACAGAGTATTTAACATTTTATTCTGCTGTATGTTGTATATTGTGCTAAATGACAGTTGACTGGCTGCATGTGGCTCATCAAAAATGAAAGTTTATCACTGTAAAAACTGGAAGGAATTTCCCCCAGTTGCATGAGTCAGCAAAACTCCTGACTCGCAGTGTTTAAGGTAACAGTAACAGTTATATCAGTGGTGCTCAAATTTGGGTTTGTATTCTCTCACTAAGTTTTGTCTTTGCTCCATCCGAACTGACAAGCCAGGAGGTTAACTGAACTTTAGCATTAAATGTCAAACACAAAGCCTTCCTGAAAACATTCTTGAACTCCTGAACTGACACTGATGTGACCCTGACGAACGCCAGAGTGTCTCCTTGAAACCTTTTGATGCAGCTTCTCATCACGAGTGACTCACACTCGATGCCTCATTGTTTGCTTCTAGTGACACATGCTTGTCTTCCTTGTTGGGATAATGACACTTTGATATAGAGAGGGGGGATGGCAAGTACAGGTGAAGCCTCATTGTGTTTTATAGCAAGTCATTGTCGAGCGTGGCGGCTCCAACCTTCCTCTCCCCTCCTAATGGGTGTCGGTGTGTTGTTTTTGCTGTAGATTCATGCGTGGGTGTGGCGCTGTGATTTACGGAGCTCTGACACTGTCTCGGCAGCGGACCAGAGAGGTTGACTGTGGCTCTCCGTGTGTGTTCCAGGTGAGCCTGAGCTCTGCTCACCATCTCTGCATGCACCCACCAAAACACACGGGTCGAGCAACACGCCCCAATGAAAACATACAGCTGCTTTGACAGACCTACAGAATCACTTTGTGTGGCGCAATAGAGCCGACGGGATGCTACAGTTGCAGTTCCGTGCCTGTAGGCTCACCTGGAGTACAGCAGCATGAAGCGTCTGTTTCAATCAACCAAACTGTGGATTTAACAATATACAGGAAAAATTATTTAAAAAGAATAGATGATGGTGAAACTATGTTAACACAACGGAGAAAATTTTGTTTAAAAATAACTCAATATTTGTATTATTAATGCAGCTTTCCTCCCCAGCTGGCCCCGGTGCTTTCAGAAGTTTAAAGGATAATATGTGGATATTTACTCATTGTGTCAGATTCCCGTAAAAGCAGCATTCATTCCCCAGGATCGATAGTACACAAGCAGCCCGGTGCTGCACACAGATGTTGATGCTGCCCTTTCATTATCACTGTAACATAAGTGTAGAAAAGATTAAATTCTTGTCACCAGATGTCAAATTGGCCATTACCCATCCAAGATAAATTGCCCTTTAAATTTCCCATTAAACACACCTGACAAGAGGGGGGGGGGGGCAGCGCAAACACACACAGTTCTAATGATGTTGACATGTGGGTTCAAGCTCTGTTCGGCCACGTTATGTGGATTTTACGAGATGGAGATGAATAAAGAGTTCTTTGTCTCCTTATTTTGGTACGCGCTGTTTTGAAGTGAGTCACCCATTCTGTCATTTCTCACCTCTCCTTTTTAGGTGGAAGAGCAGCTAAATTATCTCATATTGTTTTGATTTTTCATAAGTTATTGAGAGCCCATTGTCGTCTCTCCACTCAAGAGTAACGCTCTCTCACATACACACCTTCTCCCTTCCATCGTTCTGCTGCAGGGAAAAACTCTCCCAGTTCAGACTCAGTCTGCTTTCAGTCAATGTGTCAGAATGATTCTCTGGAGAGTTTTGGGCTTGAAGTCGGTCCAGGCAGTTCCTCCGCTGGTGGCACCCGCTGGAGGAGCGAGGTCACGGTGGACCAGAGTGTCGAAACGTTCACAGATCTTCCTCCCACACTTTTATTTTTACACAACGTACGTCAGTAATGCTAATTCAATAGTCTCCGGACATTTTTTCTTTTTTTCAAAAATGCAACAAGAGGTTGGAAAAGGTTTAAGTTTGTCGGGGGGGTGTTCGAGCACTGCAACAATATCGGACAAAGCTTCCTGATGGCGGCATTCATTTTTGATATTTTAACATTAAAATATGATTTTATTTTTTTTGTTTTTCTGTAATAGGGGCTAAGGGATTGAATTATTTTTTATGATTATTATTGTTATTAGACTTTATTAACTTTTTTATATACCTTATGTTAAATAAAAATCCCATTTTGCATACTTTGTTAATGTTATTTTAATTGCTGTCAGGGTGTCATTTTGGCAAATAGAATTTGTTGGAATTTTGCTTCTTCGTTTGTATAGCCATGGCCTTCCATGTGTAACAAAAACAAAGTAAATGTTCAGCCCATAAGAAGCTGCCTCACATTTGTGACCTTGCAAGGCAGGCTGCAAGACTCTAATAAGTGTTTACAATGTAGTATGACAGCAGTGCATCTTTGTATGTTTGGTTATTTATGTAAGATGCCCATCGAGATCAGGGTTCCTTATTTAAGTCTTTGATTTGAAATTTTCCCTTTCTTGTTCTCCTTGTTCAACTGGACCTGTAGATGTAAAACTTCTACCTGTGCTTCTCAAAGTCTGTAGCACTTGTCTTATTTCAATTTAAAGATTTAAGCCTCGTTTAAAGCTGATGTTATGATCAATATACAGCAAAGCCGCACAGCTGAATTGCTAAATTGAATTGTGGCCATTGGTTTTCCAATTAGCTGTTCATCAATTCATTATCGTTTAGTGAAAAACTATGAAAATGTTGTTAGTTTGGTGAAAATCCATTGAATCCAGAACATTACACAGTGAAGGATTTTAGTATTTAGAATGCCCTCATTGATTACAATGGGGTGGACAAAATATTAGAAACGGTTGTCTGTATAATGCAATGGTTGAATGAGACCCGCTCTCAGCTGAACTAGTGGGTCAAGTGCAGGATGTAGTATTAGACTGCATTCATTTTGGATATACAATAATACATTAGCATGTGACTGAATGCCTGTAAGATTGCACAGTGGTGTCATAACATCAGCCTCCATCTGTGCCTCTGCAGTGTTTTATTTCTTGATTTAGAATTTTCACCTATATCCTGAATCCTTATTATATAATGATGTGAGAATGACAAAAATGTTCAGCTGTTCATCTGGGTTGGTTGATTGTTTAACAGCCTGTAAAATAAGTCGATATGTAAATACCCACTAAATGTCCATCAAATACGGAGGGACATCATTTTGAATTTTGGAGGAAAAAGTGTGACATCGGCCGTGAGGTCAATTTGTTAGTTTGTGCCACAACAAAACCCTCACTGGAGCTCAGGGTAGTGATCCGGGTGTCAGTCAGTCACTCAGTGGCCGTTTAGTGGGTGGTGGTCGTGCACATGGGGCGATCTAATTACCTCCTCCCCCTTCACCAATTAGAGAATTACATCACACCTTTAAATGAACTGGTCCTCTTAATCATTAATACGGTGTCAGTCTCTCTGACAGCCTCTACAGTTGCCCCGTGGCAACCTGACACAGTTTGGAGTCAATCCTCAATAATAATCAGATGGAGACGAGGAGTTATTGCAGTGTTTCACTTAAAAAAAGATGAGGTATAAAGATCGAGGGGGTATGATATTTGGATCTTTGTGTGCCGGTTTTGGCCCCAGCAGGCCGCAGGTCAGTCACACAGAGAGGAGAGACACAATGAGCGGAGCTGTGCGTGTTTATTTTGGTTCTTATTTAACGCACCGAAGGGGCTAACACCCATTCATAAAGATCCTCTGGCCTTCAGCAACTAATTCAATATATTTAGACCTGATTTCACTGAAGGCAATCCTTAATTCTTATCTGCATTCATATTTTGTCCTGTTTTTCTCATTTCAGTTCAATTTCTATTACGA
>KV751315.1:1657208-1681891 GCA_001698575.1 Mola mola
GGAAGGGCCCCGTTTCACGTCTCCACCGGGCTGGGTACCATACTGTTGGGGGTGTCCGGTAACTGAGAGGATAACGAAGTCACATCGCTGCCCGAGGAGTTCCCCAGAGAGCCCGACTCGGAGAAAGACACCTGGACAGACAGACAGAGAGACAGAGGGACGTCAGAATGTGGGAAACACTCGGGCTTTTATTCTGAAAAGTTCTGTCTGCGCACGTTGTGCAATGCGCTGGATCGACATCAGTCCTGAACACACACACCAGTTGTTGGAAGGCGGGCTGGTCCAGGTCACTCTGCAGGGCAAACTCACTCAGGGCCTTCCACGGAGGCTGGTAGGTCTGCACCTCCACCGGGTTCCCCTGCACAGAGCTCTCGTGTCGAATGGGACTCCCGGCAACAAGGGGCGTCCCTGTGAGGCCCTGCAGGTTCTGACCAAACAATACAAAATACAAACGCGTATTAGCATAATTCATGTCCTACAAAACAGCATCAGTCACCCAAAACAGGTTGTTGTGCCTTCACACCACCTGGTTTCTTCAGTTCTACATTTGCTTTAAAAACGTGCACATTAGTTTATTTTTTTTTTAAATCATATTTGGGTGGGACAAAGAGTTAATATGGTCTCAGATTTAGACCAAGTCTGTTTGCAGAAATCTGTGTTTTTTTGTTGGGTTTTTTTTATATATATATCTATCAGGCCAAGCAACCCAAAGCAGTTGATTTATTACCCATCGTGATGAAGTTTCTATAGAATAACAACAAAGCCAACTACTATGGTTTGATTTCTGCGTTTCTGCTATCCTTTAAAATAAAACTTGGGTGTAGAAATTAGTCAAATTAGAGGTAACAGTTGATTGACAACAGAGGAGCAGATTAGAAACTGCAAGTGCAGCCACCAAAGCAAAGATGTTATGACTGAAAAACAACAGTGGAGCTGGGGTTGTGTTTGTGGGTTTTTAGCAGAGCCTGCTGCCTCTGACAGTCATGTCTGCAAGCCTCGGTGGAAATAAAACAGAGGAGCTGCTGTGCACGTTTTCAATAAGAAGCAAGAGATTAACGTGGAATAAATAAATAATGGTGGAGAGTAATCAAGCGGTCGGACTTACGAAGATGCTTACAGTCTTATCACTGTGCTGCTGCTGCTGGAGCTGCTTCATGAGCAGCGACTTCTTCTTGTCTTTGCAGCGCTTGTTCTGGAACCAGACCCGGATCACCCGGGGGCTCAGGCCGGTCATCTCCACCAGCTGCTCCTTCATCAGAGCGTCTGGCCTCGGGTTGGCGTTGTAGCACGTCCGCAACGTGTGGAGCTGCTTCTCGTTGAGCACCGTCCTGACCCGCGTCGTCTTCTCCGACTGCTTGTGGACGTGGTTCCGATGCGGGGCCTGGCGCGTCGCTACCGGGTCTGCAGAGGACAGCGAGTCACCAAGTGTCAGAGGCCTTTCACGCGTGCAACGCGGCTGCTGTGCAGCTCATTAATCCCAACCTGCGCTCTTCTCTTGGAAGGAAGAAAGGCTTTGGAGGGAAAATGGCCACAGCCACTTAAATCAAAACTTCCCAAAAACGTGAGTCTTTAGATAAAAAAAACAAAAACAAAAACAAAAGGGAAGCCTGGTTTGTTTCTATTTTCATTAGATGAGAAATAAATCTATTTTGATTCAGGCCTGTATCCTGCACGGAAACAGGGACAACAGGGAGGATTTTGAATTATTTTTATTAAATTTAACGCTTTGGCACTTTTAGTACTCACGCTGTGCATCTCTTATACTCTCCTAATCTAATGGGAGTATATAAAATATGAGGATAGTGTTTTCACCAGATGTATTGCCCCTTTTCTTAATCGAATCGGACCTAGAATTGGAAAATCCAGCAGAAATATGAAATCGTGCTGCTGTCGCCGCTGCAGGCTGCGGAACTTTGGAAATGGCTCGCTTTGAGCAGTTACTGAACATTATTCACACATTTGCTTTGTTCTCGTTCTGTTGGTGGGAGCCTCGAGCTCTGACAGCTCCAGGCGCGCGCACACGCACACGCACACGCACGGACAGTGCTCTCTCACTCCAGATTATTTAGATAATGGCAACAGAGCAGGTTAGTGCTAATGAGATCAATTAAGACAGGAGTCCAAGGAAAGGTCGTTTTAAAGCCAACAACAACAACAACAACAGCAACAACAGCATCAATTAATGCTGATCTCAATTTAAGAATAAAGAATCGTTGAACTGCGTTCCTAATATAACTTTTGAAATTTTGAATTAACGAAAACAAATGATTTATTTTAAAATTGTTTTTAAATGGACGATTTGCTTTTAATATAGTTTTGTTTTTATTGCTGCTTTTTTTTTTTTTTTAAATAAAATATTACTAAGTAGACGATGTACCCGTCAGGTGCAGCGGTCTGTTGGAGTGGATGTGTCCGGGGCTGAGGGGGCTTCCTGCGGAGCTCCTCTCCAGCAGCAGGCTGTGGTCGGCCCGGCACAGCAACTCGTCCTCCCGCAGAGAGAACTCGTCCCCCGGCAGCAGCTGCCTGCTGCACACCGAGCACCGGAAACACTCGATGTGGTAGACGTTCTCCCGGGCTCTCATCACCAAATCGCTGCTGCTGAATCCCAGGTTGCATTTTGCGCATTTTATTCCAAAGAGCCTGCAAAATTGAAAAATGTATGAAGACTACTTAAAGTAGGGAAAAAAATTGGAAAAAGTAACTCGTTTGCGTTCGGGGTTGTGGTGTCTTATCAAAACGAGTGCCTAAGTGTTCTGTTTTAATTTTAATGAACATCAAAATGGTGTGTGTGTGTGTGTGTGTGTGTTTTAATGTGGTTTGAAAATGTGGGTCTACGTTAAATTGCGCAGTTAACTTTTTTAGCGCACTCCAAATTAACCATTTACGTTGTGTTTGGCCTCCAAACAATACTTTATATTGTTGTAAAACTATTATATTGTGCACTATTTCCATCTCTTACCTTACATAATCTCTTTTGCAGTAGGTTTTGCCGTCCCGGACGAAACAAGTGCAGGTCTCGTCCAGGTACTGGCTGCACTCCGCGCACTTGAGGCAGGCTGCGTGCCACTCCAGGTCAGGAGAGACTCTCAGTATGTACTGGTCATGGATCTGACTTCCACATCCAACGCACATCGCGAATCCTGGCTTCTCTGCAAAGACCACAGAGCTGTGTCACCGACTGACTGACCGGAAACTCGGCCAAAATAAACACAGTGCAGCGCGCGATCCTTCCTTATTCCATTTATTTCAAGCTTCCCTGTTACGGTTTTGTACTGAGCTCGTGTTTTGCAGACTCGACAATTCGTGTTGTTATGTAACAGATGAAGACTTTTGTTAGTATCCGTAAAGAAGAAAAAAAAAAAAAAACCCAAAAGAAAACACCGAATTATTCAGTTTTTAAAACGAGCGCTTTCCAATTGCACTCCTAAATAAATGATCTGCCCAATGGAGAAAATTATGGATCGGTGCATTGCTGCATAAATAAACGTAACGAAAGAAAAAAAAAAAAATTAAATCTGGCACCCAACAATGCACCTGGCAGTTTAGGTTACTTACTTTTGGAATGATCCCCCATATCACCCAAGAAAGAAGAGCTGAAAATAATATCCACCATACAGGACGGATAGAGGGGACTGTGGTCGAGGCAGAAAAGATGTGAGCGGATGACCGGCCCCTCGGCTGCCTCCCTGATAACGCGTGTCTCTCTGGACTCCGGGGGGGCAGGAGAGGAGGCTGCAGGGTCCCACACGCTGCCGCGCCGACGTCATGACGTCAACGCGCAGCTCCTCCAATCGCGCCGCCGCGTTCCTCTCCGAGTTTGCAACGAAATAATGATAATAATAAACACAAACTCGCTGTTCATCTGTGGGAGGAGCGCAATGATGCAAACGTTCACGTTTGGACTCTTTAAATAGAGATTTAAGGCGACGTTTAATGGTAGCAATACGATTCAGCATTTAAGATGAGCATAAATGTCGTGACGATCGTACAAATCGTCATTATCACAATCGGTATTGTAAAATAACGACAAAGCGTCTGCATTTAAAACAAATATCTGCCAGCGACAAAATGTAGACCAATCTAGATTTTTTTGTTTTTGCTAAGTCAGTAGTAAAAATTCTCAGCAATACGGTGAAAATAAACATACTATTGGTAGGTAGGCCTTGCAATTTATTACAAATGATAATATTTGGGCCAATTATAAAACGCTGCAACAGATGTAAGAGCTGAATTTTTGATTTTAATATCACTTATAGTACACGTATATCTTTCTTCAGCTCTTCACCATATTCATTAAACATCCAACTTATTATCTGCTTGGAAAATTATATTTCTTGACACCAAACCGTGGCCTGGATTTTTGACCTGGAGGCAAAAGCAACGCATATCACTGCTTCGATCGTTTTATGAAAAAATACTGAAAATTGACATTAGTGTCAACTTAATGTTGTTTTTTTGCACATAAATCTTGCCTTACTCCTTCTGCTCCTCCCCGTCGGCCGCTCTGGTCGAGGATTGCTCATCTACTCGAGAACGATGCCATCTATTGGAGGAAATAAAGAACTGCATCTGTCATTGAGGAGGGGGGTTTGTTCTTTGAGATGGTGTACATAGTTTAGATTGGATTTATAGTCCAAATTAAAGCTCTTAATTTAAGTCATTAAAACGTTCTGATTCATTTACACTAGATCACCTTTAAAAGACAGATTATCTCAATGCAGATTCAGCATTTAAAATCTGTATTCATATTGGCTATAAAGGACGATAAAAAAGAAATTGTTTCTATGCTGAAGATAAAATGAGTTGCTCTATAATTACATTCACACAGGCTATCATTAAAAAACACTCATTTCCATTTATTGGTTGGTATGTTGGAATGTCGAGAGTGCTGAAAAAAAGCAAACACTTCAGACAACCGCACAATGCAAACGCTTGCTGTATCTCTTAAACGCTGTAGCACTGTAGTAGTTTTCTTCCCTCTGTCTTACTTAACCTGAATAAATAGAATGTTTTCCATTTCCCTGAGTGATTTCATCCCCCACTGTAGTGATCAAGATTTTCCAGTCTTTGAAATTGGCAAGCATCTCAAAGAAGGACATATGCATCCCTGTTTTTGTCCATATATAAAGCTTTTTCTTATTTTTATTGTATTGTTTTTGTCGAGTCGGGATAAAAACTCATAAAAACATAATTCACTCTGTTGCCACCATGGATCAAAGTAGGCTGACTCTTACTATGATGAGAGACAGAAGAACTACAAAAGTCCTTTTATGAATAATGACTGAGCAGAGAAATCCAGAATGGATAGATGACAACAGTGGTTTAATTGGTCATTAACTTAAGCTCACACACACATGTAGACATATTTCCACATCTGTTTGTAAGATGAGGAGTCTGAGCAGAACTATGTGAAAATTTCATTTCTGTTATTGCGTTAGTGAGGTCAAACATCTGTCATATCAGAGGGACTTTTTTGCTATTCTCCCTCAGTGCTGTCTTACAGGTGAGCTGCAGTGCCAATTATCATAACTACTGCAGGTAGCATTTTAGCTGATTAACCATCATTTGTAAATGGAGGCTAATTCTATCTGACAAAGAAACAATTTTTGAGAAACACTCTCATACACTTTATTATGTCTGTTATCATCAACCAGGACATTCCTGCGGGTCACGAGTCGGTACCTCGGCTATATCAAAATAGCAGCATGATTCAATTAAAATTGATATATTGCAATACTGCAGGCAAGGTCATATATTATTTCCTAAGTTTATTCTTTGTTTACATAAACAACATGTGCTTACTTGTTTCTGTCTCCGTTGATGTTGATTTACATTTGATCGAAAAAGTGAAAAGATTAAAGACAACGCCACTGCCTGCTGCTCATAGTTTTGCATAAAATAAAAATGCAATAAGACAAAATGAACCCCAGCTAAGAATATTTGCATGTAAACTATTAAAAACAGTGGAGTGTTTTGTTGAGAATTGAGACAAAATTTCTCAGCACCGTGTGCATTTGACTCTGTGTTCAGTTTAGTAACCCTGCTTTCATATCTGCAGCCGTAGGAAATGCTTTTGGCCTTTGACACCGCTGGGTTTATTGACACTCAATTAAACTATAAAAGCATCGTGGCCGATGACCTCAACACAGGTTGTCGGCCTCAACACCAAACTGCCTGAGCGCCGAAAGTAAAATGACGTCACAGTATTGTGGTAGAGGGTATTATTGACTTGTATTATCGTACTGTGACTAAAACTTCCTCTGCAGGCCATTCTCAACAGCACACTGTGACTGCCATCACTACTGCAAGCAAAGGTGGGAGGAGCCCGTACCCATCTGTGCAGAGGCTGATGGGTAATATTTTAACAGAAACCAACACTAAAGAGCAAAAATGCAAGGAGTACCCGTGCATTTACGTTAGATCAGATCATTCACGAGTGCACACAAGCGATACAGAAGCTGATAAAGCAGAGCTGACACGATGACACTCCGATCATTTGTAAAGTGTAGTGATGGAATGTACCTTACTAAAGTACTGTACTTAAGTTAAATTTTGAGATATGTTGAGTATTTCAATTTTCCGCTACTTTAAACTTCCATGCCATTAAAATTTTGGAGGTAAATGCTCCGCTACATTTATTTGATAACTTACTCACTTGCTAATAAACATCAGAGCCGATGTGGCAATTTTTTTAATTAATTCTTATTGCCAGACAGACAATACAAACAAAAAAGTGAGCCTGAAAATGAGAAAAATGTTAGACAATAGACCTGAAAATAGCATATCAAGCATTATGTATACAGTGCACGTAAGTTAACACTGTATATGTATTTTTAGTTTGACACAGTTATTGCCTTTGTTATGAGACTTTCAGTTTTACTTAGGTAATTTTTTAACTTTCAGTACTGTAAAATAACTGGTAAAATGGTAGGAGGTGTTTTTTTTTTTTATCTCTACGATGTAGGTTAACTAAGGGAATCAGTCAAAGGGACAACATGATAAATATTGAGGCCTTTTATAGAAAGTTTGTGTTTTTGCCAAGTTTTGTCATAAGAGAATAACAATTATTAATATATGAACATAACACATTGTGTTATACATTTGTCAAGCAATTTACTATTGTTTTTTTTCTCTGCATCACTGTACAACCCATTTTTTTTAATAAAGTTAGTTAACTGAATTTGAAAAGACCAGTTGAGGTAACCTTTTAACGATTCAAACGATTTAAAACAACTAGTTCTTTTACGGCATATTTTTTGGTCCAGACTAAATGATCCAGAATTAAATGTCACGCATACGTTTAACATATTTTGACAACCATTCATTTCTGCTCTGTCTCGAAACTTAGAAAGCTTTCAATTCCATCTTGTTATCATCAGTGTAAAATCGTATTTAAGGTTTACAAATACAATTCCAAAAGTTGAAGACTCTGCTTGAAGTTTACAAAAGAGACATGGGAAATCTGCTGATACTTAAATTTGGACTCAAATTGGGGAAGTCTGTATAATGTACATTTGGTTATGCATAAAAAATAGGATATTGTGTTATCCATCCATGGATTTTGCAACTTCAACAATTATGTCTCAATACACTAATGCATCTTAAGTTTCTTTCTTTACTTTTTTTTTTTTCTTTCTTAAATAGGTGACCTCACCCTGTAATGTGTAAGTTTTCAATAGGACTGTCAGCTTGTAGATCTAATGGTATTTCAATTGAATTAGGATGCATTAAACTAAATCTTAGGTATTTTATTACAGCTCATATTGATCTTTATTTCTCGGCTACACTTTAGTCTGTTCATTATTAGAACAAGGTGCAGTCTATGCCTAATTCAACGTGACTGGCCAACTTTAATTTGTTCTATATGTAGGGTGTTTTCCTGAGAGAGTAGAATCATATTTAAGCCTCTTTGATTTCTTGAGGTCAGAGCAGCTTGAATGTAGCAGAAATTTATTGCAGATATCACAGAAGCCAGGCTGAGCATTCTAAACCTTTGCTTGACCTTTTTCGGCATGCCCTCAGAGAGCTCATTACAACCATTACTTTAACTTTTACAGTCGCAGTCACTGTTGCTGAAGAGCTTTGCAAGTCGTAACATGTTGTGGTTCCCCTTTCCAGAATCTCCTCCCCATGGTGTGTGCTAAGCTGATTGTGGCTACTGTTTCAGACATCACAGAGGTCAAATCCCCAAGTGCCTTTCTTTCGACCGTGTGTGCCGTTAAGCCTCGTGCTGTCACAAGTGCAACAACAACAATGAAAATGGGAGGAGGACAGAGGAAAGGTCTTATGCTACCTCGTCGAATAGGCATACCCTGATTAATTCAGTAGAAACGTGTTTTACTGTATGTGTGGTTTAAAGAATCATTAAGCCTTTAGCAAAGTTTTGGTCATGATGCTGCAGCTTATTTATACACATCTGTAATGCAGATGTAATGCAGAGCTCTCAGAGAGAATAACATACTGAATGCATTCACTGCCTGGCTAATGCTGCTGCTCATTAATCTAATTTTAATGTATATATACTGTATATTTTCGGTATACAGTAACAAGAAATATCACGTGCAGCATTATTGTTTGAGCGCCGTTAATGAGTGCCAGACCGAGCTCAGCCATCCTAGCTGCCACTCGCATATAAAAGCCTCCCAGAAGAATCTCTAATCACAATTTGATGGGGCCCATTAACCTCATGAAATATATATGTGTGACTGAAATCATCCACTTAAACTTTGGCAAGAGTGAAACGCTCTCGTTTGGAATTCATAGGGGGCGGGGAGAGGAGGGGCTTTCCTGGGCTGCATTACCAAACTTTTCCGTGTCTCTTGAATGTTTTAGGCTTCTGTGGCACTCTGCCGTCATTGTCAGACCTAGAAGTGATTGTGCTGTGCCAATTCCTTCCAGCTACCCAGGCTTGATTCTGCTGACCCTGTGCAAATTTGTCCATGTCTGATCTTCACTTTATTTCACTTGATAGAACAACACAGTTTCACCGACGTCGTAACACTAAATACGTGTTTTCATCCTCCCTGCGAGGTCGTTCCTTCCAGGCGTAGCTAGACAGGACGCTGTGGAATATGTACAGTGCAGAAGTTGATTTGTTGCCTGTCAGAGTATGTTATATAATATGACAAAATGTGCAGGCACATATTCTGACATGAAGTAGCAACAGAAAGGTCTCAGTGGGAATCAATTGAAATCCTTCAAACCTCTGCTCTGCTGAACATTAATGATTTTGAGTTGCAATTGAAGAGTGATGACAGCTTCGAGCTGCTGCCTGAGGTGGCATGTGCGTGTGCGTGTGAGAGAGAGAGAGTACAGCTGCTGCAGACATTGGCTGTTTCCCATTGACATGTAAGTCTGTAAGTCATTAATCACATAAAATAATACATAAATATTTTTACTTACATTTGATATCTAAGAGACTTGAGAAAAGTTTGATTTTAAAGAGTTTACCTTTAATTATTTTACAGTGATTCATATACATTTTTTAAATTCTTTCACACAATTTGTAGACTTACTTCAAAATTAGATATTTAGGTTTATTTCAAGAAATTTAAATCAAAAATCTTTTTTTTTTTCCAAAAGTCTGTTGAATGAATGATTATAACATCCATGTATTTTATCAAAATGTTTCATGCATCAAATTGGTTAAAACGTAGAGAAAAACCAACAGACAGTGATAGTAATAATAATCTGGACAAACTCTTTAATATCATTGCTACAGAAGTTTTCTTTGGAAATTCATGATCTGCTGCTCATTATTTATTTTTCACTGCTGAAAGTCATCGTCTGATTATCGTCAGACATTAAAGGCAGATAATTGCTGCACACAGCAGCACCGCTGAAAACAACTCTGAAATCATTGTCTTAAAGTGCAAATGTGCAGTACAATATTGTTCAGCTGCTTTCATTTTTAAGGGAGTTAGTTTGGACATGTTCATTACTCTCCGGCACTTGAGCAGCATTTGTAGCTTTTGAAACGTGGTCGACGGTTTGTTAAAAGCTATGAGAGATTTGCCAGTGCTGGGGTGAGGTGAAACGCCTCAGCCTGAAGTGATATTAAAGCACAGGCTTATGTTGTAAGATGTAAAATTGGGCAAATTGATATCATATATCAAAACTATATTGTGACAGGAAAATGGCAAATTATTGCTTTTAAGCCATAATTACATTCAGGCTGAAAATAAATTGTTTATATCACAACAGTGGCGCTATGTTTGCGTGCACAGTTATTTATCATACGACAGGATCTTACAAAGGCCTCGGTGAAAAAGAAAATCACATCTTCATGCCAGCGAGACCACTCTGAGAGGGGAACCGTGTTGCAGATTTATAATTCATAATTCTTCAGAGTTAATGCAGTATTCACATGATAATTAGAATAAATTTTTGATTGGTGCCTCGGGGCACTGCCGCATTGTTGGGCTGTGGAACTTGTGCCATTATTACCTTATTAGTGTAACTGTCAGCGGCCTGTTTTATTTTACAAATGCACATCTTGTATTCTCTCATCAGCCGCCCTCATCGGCGAAAAGCGGCGGTGTTCTTGCTTACCAGCGTCCTCAACCAGAGGCTGTGTCACTTAAATGAGGAAAGGAGCAAATAAAAGTGCATGATTACTTCATCTATTTAAAACTATATAATTATGATTTTCTGACACTTTCTTGACAACAGTTACTAGATTACAGTAATATGGAAACTAATCAGCAGATTAGTGAAAATATTCATTAGCAGCTGCCTGAAGACACATTCTTGGCTGTGCAACACCTGTGTTACTTGCTGTAATGTGAACAGTCACTGGTTGTTGGGCACGTGCTGCACAGCTCTCTGCTTACTGACCAGCTGAATCACGCCGTTGTGTCCCACTCAGCGTGTTTTGTAAGGCAATCATGTTCTCACACCTGGGGGAAGCTTTTCTGTGTGAAGGAAAAGGTTTCAGCATCACTTTGGGGTATTTTATTAACAGGACAGCAGGTGCACGACTCCCTGACCCACTCCCTCCACCAGCTGTGTGTGTGTGTGTGTGTGTGTGTGAGAGACCGTGTGGAGACCAAATGGCAGACGCACAGAGCTCTGGGAGAACCGGGTGCCTGGTGGACCTTGCTGCTGCCTCAGTCGGCTACTTTTCAGAGGAAACTTTGAAAAGCTATTTGTCTGCAGCTGGATCCTGGAAGCGAAGGGGTGGGCTGTTCCCTTTTTTCCCTCTTGAGTAAAAAAAAAAAAAGGCCCATTTAGATTGACAGTGCCTTTCATACTGTATTATCCGGCCTGGCTTTTAACTCCAGGAGAACTGTGTTCACAAATTGATGCTCTGCTCCTTTGGGGCTGTAGCTGAAACATTAAATTGTACTGAAATATTCATATGAGAGTGCATTTAGCTGAGAGCAATTGATGTGCGACTCCCCAGACACCAAGTGGAAATGCTGCAGGGCCCCCACCCACGCTGGCAGACACCCTGAGCTCTGGCCAGGACAGTGATTGGGATTTAGCCAAAGGTTACCAAGTCGGGCGACCAGATTCTGGACAGCTGATGTCAGTGTGGTTGGCCAGAGAATATTTGATGTTGTACTTCAAATTAGTTGGCGACCTGAAGGTTATTTATTTTTTTTTAGGAACAATAAAAACCTTCAAAAACCCTCAGAAGATTCACTGGGACATAAAATAACCGGTAACACATTGAATTCAAACTGCCAATTATGGACATTAAGGTTTTCATTAGATTTAGATGTTAAATACTCTTTTTTTAACTACATGAATTAATTTGATTAAAAGGAGAGATTTTCCAATAAATTGTCTTTTCTAGTGTACCGATACCGTCTTTATTGTATTCCTTCATAAATATCCATGCAGTGCATTTAATTATAAATATAGCATAAACTCTGAGGCTTTATCATTCAAACAATATTGATATTTCTCAGTCTCAGTCTCAGTCTCAGTCAGGGATTAGGGAAAACACAGATTATTTGTTCAGATTTGGAATAAAGATTTGTTTTTCGGTGTGTAAATCATTCATTTTCTGTCACTGAGTGTAGACTTGCATCTCTTAAAACTTTCATTACTGTAAACGTTTGGTCAGGCTGGTTATGAATGGGCACCGGTCAGCAAGTAGATATACGTACGTGGCTTCAATAGGATTCAGAAAAAAAAACGTGTTGAATCTGTGGCAGCCTTTTTCCCTGAAGAGCTGGGCTTTTTATTCAAAAATGTTAACCAAGTTACCCAGAGTATCAAGTCATGCATAAGTACATACTTACATATTGGATTGCTGAATAAGCGTAGACGTGTTTTAGGTTAGTTTATTCAGTTCTTTGGAGCACAGAGTGATGTAGTGCCACATCCCCCGGAGGATTTCCTCAGACAGTTGTGTCCTCGTGTTTATCACATGACTAACTACAATACATTTTCTTCTGATTGCTTCTAACATAGGATATGAGAGAAAAACATTTTTTTTTTTATTCTTTTCATTCTGACAAAGATATAGAAACCTAAAACATTTTAGGCAAATCTAACTGAGAAATCAGTTGCTTCTATCTCTTTTTATTGTATGTAATTTTTCGTTTTATTAGCAAATTAAAAATATGACTTACTGAAGACTGATTTAATAATTAATATTATATCTCAAGAGGGCTGAAGTGATTGAATTTGGTCAGTGTTTCTAGTACTCTTTTTCTGTTGTTGACCCACTTTTATTCCCAGTAGTATAACGAGCATCTGAGGGGAGGGTACAAAAAGAAAAATGCGCTCTTAAGTAAAAGGGAAAAAAAAAAGAAAAGAAAAGAAAAAGAAAAAAAAATTCTCTGCAGCCATGACAACAGTCTCATGAGTGGAATTCTTCCACCAAGTGAACCCCTGGATCCCGTGCACTTAAGAAATATGTTTCAAAAAGAAAACCTGAGAAGCTTTTTAAAGAACGATGTATAATTTATTTGTATTTTTCTCCTGCTTCAGAGCCAGGAAAGTCCTGTGTGAGAGGCATTCTGAATCTGTCAGACCGCAGCAGTCTCAATGAAATTGACCCTTTTTAACATACATATCCAGCTGTTCAGTGTCATAGGGAAGCCTTTCAAATCTCTTCCACGCAATGAAAGGAAACAACATTCATCAACAAAATCACTTCGGTGTGATTCAGAGGAGACAACTGAAAACATGAAATGTTAAGTTTCTGTCATAATAACATGTTTGAATCCTAGATGGTGTAACAAGAAAAGAATCTTCTATCTGGCAAAGGAATCAAATGTATACTTTTATAATATCTGCCTGTGCAGCAGTATCATCAGCTGGTATTGGTAGAGTCAGCTGGCATGGTTGGCATCACCTGGTATAGTTGTTGATTTGTACTAAGAACAAGTAGCTAAGATACTGTTGCAGCTCAAACAATAATAATTAACCTGCAACATTGGGTGCAGCAGAAACAAACTGTAAAGCCTGACACATTAGTTAACATGGTGTATTTCCAGTTTCTTAATGCATTATTAGCAGTCACTTGGAGTCAGTGTTTCCACCTACCTGCCTGGTGAATAGCTACTCTCTTTCCTGTTTTTACTCTCTAACACCTCAAGCAGTGCACAACATACTACTGGTATGACAGTCAGGGGTGCAGTATGAGGGGTGGTATTCAAAACAAGAAATAAATCATTGGTCATACATTAACACACACATTTGTTTTGTTTTTTACTGACATGCATATGTGCAGCCACAAAAGTAGAAAAAAAAAAAATAAAGACAACTCTTAACCAAATTCCTGCCTGTTTCTATTTCTAAAAATCTATCAACTAGCTGAAAAGTTATGCATCAGAATCAACCCATTAGCTGCAGTTATTGTATCCTTGCATTCAACAACAAAACAAAAAAATACAATATGGGTCTCTTAATTCACTTATATCATTGGATTATTTTGTGTCGTTGAGCTGAAATATACTCTAAAATGGGATTGGTAGTAATTATAATGTATAGCTGCTTATGACTTAAAATTTAAAAGATACAGCTCGTAACATCCAGCATCTACAATGTCAACCTTGATTTTTTTTTCATCTGTGCAGCCCTGACAGAAAAGACTCCCAACTAAAAATAATAAACTATCTACTAAACATTTTTGGTTTTTTTGAGATTTGTGAATTGAAAAAAAAAAAAAGTGGCCTTTATAAAATGGATGGTTGAACTCTGAGCTCCAAGAAAATATAAAGTGTCTAATACAAGTGGAGTATTTTAAATCAGGTTCATACCTGTAGGGATATTGTTAGTAAGTTATCTTGTCTCTGATTTGAATGTAAATGTATCTCTGAGGCCTCTGAGGTCAAATTTTGATCTCATCTCTTTGGTCACAAAAGCTGTGGTCGCCTCTTAGGTCTGGGGATTGCACCTGATTACTGTTGACCCCACACGGTTCTAAGCCTCAAAGAGCATTAGCGTATCGCTGGCCTATGCTCCCTCCGTTAATGAGAATAAAAACAATGATCATGTAATGTTAATGCAGTTAAAGTTAATCCCTCTGTGCCGTTATTAAAACATTTTAATTATTAAGCATCTAATGGTCACTGTTAATTCACTTTGCTTCCTGTGAGTATGACAGGGACCGTAGCTCTCGGTTCGTCAGAGAAGTCCCAAAAGCAATTTACTTCTTAGCCTGACTCCTAACGGTCTGCTCAGTGTCCCTGCCTGTCAAAACTGAACACTTAACTCAAGCCTACCCGGTATGATATGTATCGACAAATTGGGTTCATATGAATCATTTAGGCTCACCTCTCATCTGGCCTTAAGCGGCAAAGGAGAAACGTTATAATTCCTTTGGGTTTGTTATATCACCTTATAATATTTTCTTCAGAGTAAATGTATTTAATATACACAGTAAGTTGTTTTTCTGGTCAGGGGTGAAGTGGGGTGACACCTGGTTGCATCGGCCAACTTAAAGAAAACTGTTCAAGACTACTTTGGTCGACAAAAAAAAAAAATCTCTTTGATGTAATTCTACACCTTTGCGTCATCTGGGTCGTGGGATCTATGAATGAGTTACTTTAGCCCTGCCACTTGTCCACTCACCATTCTGCCCCTCGTCTGCAGCCCGAGCAAGCCAGATCTTACCTGCTCTGACTTTTAAACTAGTCTACTATACACTGCACAGCTGAAAGTTCTAACATTAGAGTAATTCAGCCATGCATGTTGGAAGTAGGCACAGATTCCCAGAATGATTTTTATTTCTACAACATTAAGCCCCACCCGGCACGTTTTTAGGATTGGTTCTTTATGTTATCTAAGAAGAAGAACCTGTCCGAATTCAGATTTTAGAAACTATCATTGGTGGATTGTAGAACGAAAGCAGAAATCAGCCATGATGCCGACCGCTTATTTCAATTATGATATGTATCATGATTTTCACTGGAGGCAGTATTTTTGGAAAAACAATCTTTCCCTTACAAAGTCCTTTTTATAGCTAAATCTAAACACACCTTCAGCACAGCAGTTTGGCAGTGTGATATTAAAAGGTAAATAAATGTTAAGTTTCAATCCCTAATGTAGATGTACATTTATTCTGGCCATTGGGTTGAACTAGAAGTGATTCAGATTCAAGACAGCAGTGACAGAGAGAGGCCGAGCCCAGCTTTGGTACCCGTAGTCCACAGACCCAAGCAGATCATTACTTATTTTCTTGTTCTGTGATAGGGATTGTTGTTTATCTACTGTAAACTAAACTGATGTGATGGCTTGAGTAAGAAGGTTGCTCATTCAAGTTGCATGAAAAAAAAACCACACACAGCACGGCTGGCAGCTGTAGATATTAAAAGCATTTTTTTTAATGTTTTATTCGGTTTCACAAATTTCGCAGTATATTGTGCATTTGTATGTACAATAGTGTATTTATTTGACATAGATGCCACTGAGCCAACATGTCCCTGCATTTTTCAGAGCTTTTTTTCTCTTTCATTACATTAACTTTTATTGGAATTCTTAAATAATAACTAATAACTTCCTGTCGGTGATGTCACATCATGCTCATTTTCTGCATTGAGGATGCATTTATGCCTTATTTTAATATTATTCTTCTATTTTTAATTCAAGTTTTTAACTCAAGTTAAGTTTAGTTTAAAATAAAACATCTTTTCATTGCTTTAGCATTTTATTAGTCATTATGATAGTATAGTACACACCAAAGACAGCAGATCTGTACTCTTACCAGATTGTGTGCCATGGTCATCAAGTAGCTTGGGGCATTGCTCCTGGTTACTCTTGCTCTCGTGTGACTTACGTAGGACTGCTTTAATGCTCAAATTAATTTAAACCGATTCTTTTATTATCATAAAAACAATCCAGACTAGTCCGATTTGCTGCCATTTAGTGGTAATTTATCTCAAACTACTAAATACAAGTACCAGTATCTGTACATACCATTATACTAGTATCTCTAAATACTCTTCTGTCAATAAAAGAAATAAACAAGATCAAATCTGATGTACATGTGACTAAATTCACTTAAATATAGGCCAATAGAGTGGTCACAATAGTTATTGTTAAGTTAGATGAATTCAACAGAAATAGAGTGATGAAATGTGATTTTGAATTGCACATTTTAAACAATATTTTCTTGCAGGGCTACCATAGTATGTATATATATTGCCCTGTATGTGTGTCACCTCATTTGCTATCAGAGAGGAGAAGAAAGAGAAGAAATTGTATTTTTCGATAGTAAATCACACCCTACAAACTCTGCAGAAAACGAAATAACAGATGAAATGATGGAAACAACAATGGCAGAAAAGAGAACATCAGCAGATTGTGCAGTGCCTCTCTTAAGGGCAAAAATGTTTTTGGGCTTCACCATTTTGAAGGGATGAGTCTTTTTGCAGTCTCCAAAGAACTATAGACATCTTGCAAAATAATGATAGACAATGATAATATTCTTTTTAGTACCACGATAGTCCCCCATTTATACTGTCATTTAATTCAATTAATTAAATTAGGCTCTTACAAGGAGTCCTGCAAGTTCTGCAAAATAATCGCTCAGTTCACCAAACTAAAAACTTAATTGCTTAATTGCAGCTGTAACAGTTATTAACAATTAAAACATTCTCTGGATACTTGTAAACATTTGACAACCAACAAAATGGTACAGCAGTTTATCTTCTGAATAAATGATATGAGACGGTAATTACGCAGGTCGATTCCTCTCACGACGCACTTGTAATGACCCGACCAATTAGCAGCAGTTGTGACAGGTCTTTTAATGTTCATAACCTTAAATAATTCAGATTTTTTTCTAATCATATGCACATAAGGGGGCTTTGCTAATGTAATAACGCTGTACCGTGCAGCGCCTGTGAGAGGAACATATCTTGCTGTGGGGATTTTGCTGCAGTTTTAAATCAACCAACATGAGACATTAACAAGAGTCAGCAAACTGAAAGTAAGATAAGGAAATGCTAACTTTTATTTTTGCTATTTTCATTCCAATGACAACACCTGCATTTGGCAATAACCTCCTTCATATCAAGTTTACAAAAGTGTCTGTAAACATTAAAGTGCAAAGAATTTGCTTGCCATTTAGGCCGCATATTTTTTAAAGGTTCATGCTACAAGCACTCCAATCTAGTTTCATATGAAGAATCCAGTCACTTTCCTTTTCTTTTCATCCACACAAATACACCCAATTAATATTTTTTTTTTGCTGTTTTCTGTTTTTTAATTCAACTAGTAGAACAAAAAATGTTGGTCCATGTGAGCCAGTTGATGTCTTTAATTTCCACTTATGTCCCCAAAGACCAAACTGAATTGTGTTTGAAAATGCATCTCCCTCTGTTTGGGATTACCTGAATCTTTGGGAGATGGTCTCACTTGACCTTTTTGACCATTCAAAGGACATACAAATCATTAGGAAGCAAGTACATCTGGCTTGTAAAGGATTTAGATGTTGATTAATATCTCCTCTGACATTTCATGATTTTGTAAAATAATTAGTTTCACATTATTTTCATGTATGTGCATGACTAAAACTGTGTAATTGTCCTTCAATTCCTTCTTTGTTAAATAAAAGTGAAATAAGTAAAATGGTTTCATACAAAACAAATAGAGGACATATTGGAAAAGGTAAAAATCGGCTGTTTGTTAAGCCAGTCTTGTGTATCATGTCTCTGTTTGAAGAAAAACAGCATGAATGATGCTTAAAGTTAATTATATAAATGAAGAGACAATAAAAAGAAAAATGCCTTGGAAAACACTCCTTTTACTGCTCGAAATTCCAAGAACGGACAGTGTCTTGGTTTGCAACACTGTTGAGAAGTTTTTGATCATTATAGGCTTGAGTGGCCCCTCGCTGGTTTTAATTCTTTTATTGTTCAGTGCATTTAGGATGTATTCAAAGAGAGAATTCCTGATGAAGAACTATTACACTATCCCTTACTGAGATGCAGTAGTCTCTGTTGTGCTATTCAGGGGGTGTCTGATTTGAAAACTCCAGGGGAACAGGGAAGGTTGCACAGTTTTTATTGTCATCTCTACTATTAACTTCTGCACACATTAAGTTAAGGAGCACGAGTGTTAGCTGGAAGCTAAGGCTCAAGCTTGTTCTCGATTGGCTAAGACTGAATTTACAAAGCGACAGTACAATCGCAAATCTTATGTGATCCCCCTTGTGGGCTATAACCTGCCACTAAAGTTTGGATAAATGCCAAACAGTATGGCAGTAAAAAGAGAAAAGCCGTTTGTTCCTGTGTAAAGGTAGCTTATGTGTCAGACACGTGGCCCAGAGGTGTGTCAGCTGGTCCCAGGAGCCGGTACTTCTCCTCCAGGGACCCCTCAGTGGTGCTGCCCTGCAAGTGGATCAGTGGTTTGGTCTGCAATAGCACACAGCCCCTCCCCCGGCCCCCCCTCTCCTCTTGGTTCCTGCGGTTGAAGATGTTTATTCTGTTGTCCAGCTCAGGGCTCGCTGTTTCCGAGCCCACAGGGCTGGGAAGCTTAAGGTTGACAGGGTCCACTGCCAGGCCCTTTTGAGCAAGGCAGGATTCCTCAGAGAGGGAAGAGAGCAGCTCCTGCACCACCATGCTGGGGTCCCTGCAGGGTTTCGGGCCTGAGAAGGAAGGTGGGCAGCAGCGATGGGAGCTGTAGCTCAGACTAATGTCCTGAGCTGTGCTGCAGTCTGTCAGGGATGAACCTGGGGTGTGGCTGCTCAGGCCGTGGGGGCGGGCTGTCCGACTGCCACTGGATCGTGACATGCTGGTTGAGCCGTCACTTACCGCACTGCAAACCCGCTCCATAGCGAGCAACGGGTTGGACTGGATGGGATTAGGATTGGTGGGGAGGTGAACATCAATGGCTGCCGTTGTGACGATCCGGACACCTAAGACTGAAGCTTCAGCACCTTGTAAAACATTATATAGATTTAGAACACATTCAAGATTTTTGTCTCCATATGGTTACGAGCTACAAATTCATGAAAATCATTTTGATGGAGCCAATCTACGATCAAACATTTTCAGTCCCATTCAATGACCTATGACATTGCAGCCTTTTGACCGCTCAGAGTGAGCTTTGGGGTGCTGTACATGTAGGAAGTGGTAAAGTCCTGTTTCTTCCAACTAAGAATTTTCAAAATCAAAACTTAAACCCAATTTGACTCCTTTTGGTCTAAAATGTGACTTGCTGAACTTTTAACTGAAACACTAAACATGGCCTAAATACTGCAAGTGCTGCATTATACACTAGTAACCTGAAGATTGTGGAACTAATTCTAAAAAGTTTTCATTTACATAGAAAGCACTACATGGCTTTACTTCGGAGTTTACTCCACTTTTCTTACTCCACTGTGTTTCCTGGTCTTGGGTAGATCTCTGAGGTCAACTGACCAAGACCTATTGAACTTGGACAAAATCAGTTTTAGTTCCAACTTTCAGTAATCAACTTCCTTTAGCCTTTAAAAAAATCTGTCATTTTGACATATGCACTTTGTTCTCTACTGTTTGCTGTCTATCTGTATTGTTTTTTCTTTCTTTGTTTATCGTTTTTATTTGACTTATGTTTTTTCATATTTTTTCCACGGTGTCTTTGAAGATTCCCAGTCATCCGGGTCATGGTAATTCTAGTATTTGATTCGTAACAACTGGACTTGTTTGAAGTTTAAGACGTTTGAACTCTCATCCAAGAGGCTTCATCAGTGGAAATGTACTAGTTGGGAGTTCCAGAAGAGGTTAAATATCTGTAACTTCCAACTAGTTAGTTAGAATTGATAAAGCCTCTTGGATAAAAGGTAAAAAATCTTTGAGAAACTTTAAACAAGTCCATTTGCCACGAATTAATGACTAGAATTTTTCTCCAATTTATATTTTCTTATCTAACATTTTACATTTCTTCTGTGTGTGCATCGTATAATATCATGTAAATGACTTACCACTGCTTGCTTCACTGTAGTACTGGCTGATGTAATTATTCATGTCATCGCGTACAACTGAATCTGAATTGATAAATAAATAAACAAAAAGGATATACGGTATATAAATAAGGACATAGTTAGTTTTCAGCCCAAAAAAAATATGACTGACAGAACCTAAAAGTATTGCTAAAGTGGGTGATGTTGCTTACTGCTTAAAAAAAACCTCTAAAGCCAAATTACAATAATTGTAATCCGTTGTTTCTGTATTGAATTTAAAGCTTCATCAAAACTGTACCACCATGAAAAAAGCCAGTTGTATGCAGATGATGTTCTTTTATCCATTCCTAACAAATGCATTAAAAATGTGTGTAAACCATAAATCAATAACCAAAAGTGACCTGTCAGTTAGGTTTTTGATACATATAATCCTGTGTGGCAGTGACAGTAATTGGATTTCACACCTTTTTGCCTGTAACTAATTTGGTGCATTTCAGTGTGAACAATGCAAACTAGTCCAAATGGAAAATACCCCTTATGTTTACAACACAGTATTGACAGAGGTGGTTTCTGCCCCAGGCCACAGGTGCTTTATTGGCAAGTAGTCAGGATCACACACTGCTACGCTGTGCATTAGCTGCACCCTGGTGCACCAGAAATAAACTGGGATAGGGACAGGGTGGGGTTGGTTTCAGGGATAAGAGAAATCGGGGGAAAAGAGAGAGGAATCTCTTTGTTCAGGCACAGATCCCTTCAGTCTGGGCCTCGGTGTGCAGGGTGAGCTACGCTCTTCTGTTCGCTTGATTGGTCTTGAACTCACTGTCCACTGGCTGAGTGCGAACCCAGAGTACCCTGAGTGCTAGCCCCTGTCCCCTGAGACATGCTGCAGACTCTGATGGGTAATTTCATTTATTTTTCAGTCTAAAATATTAATCCCCGAGCCAGCCCTGGAGAGGAGGCATTGCACTCACTAAAACAAGACTGAGACAATCATTCCCCAATTAATAACACATGAGTCTTGAAAAAAAGAAGAAGAAGAAGAAGAATGGGCTGTCCAGCATACATAAAAGACTCTCTTCTTCTCTTTGTGACAGTTGGTTTACCAAGCTGACATCTGTGAAAAAAGACGACATGCTAAGGTCCTTTTCAGTTCAAAACGAGACTGCATTTTCGATGGGTTAGGTATCAGTTCTACATCACGGGTGGAGTTATGTGAGAGTAGACCCCAAGAAGATTAGCAACCAGATAAACCCAGTAAATGAGATGCTGTTGTTTGCCTTTTAAAGGAATAGACTTTAATTTGACGATACATGAGCAGCATGTAATTTGTGATTTTAGGCTCATTTTCTTCAAACACTATTGCCTTCAACTTGGCATTGTTTATCATCTTATCTTTAATAGCTGTCTGGCATGAACTAACGCCTCTCACTTAATCTACTTAATCTAGTTCCATCTTTAAATCAACATTTTGTCCAGTACTTTTGTTTTTCAAAGTTACTCATGGCCATCAGTCTGGGCTGCACCTTTGCATTTGATTGTATTTGGCAAACGCTAACATGCTAAGTTAGGATAATGAATATGGTAAAAAATTATACCAACTTAATATTGCATGTTAGCACTTTCATTGTGAGCATGCTAGCATTTAAATTCAAATCTCTTCCGTAATAAAGATTCACAGAGTCAATACCTGGCAGTATAATATCTGAGAGAAGGCTTTAAGATGATCTAAATGACAAAGTGGGCCATTTCAAAATATTCCTTCCAACCAAGCACAGACAACTTTTTAGTTGTTACTTTTGCTGAGCACTGTTAATGTCACCTCAGGCTTTCTTCAGAATGAGAGAGGAAACTCCTCCTGCTTATTGATTAACTCTGATGCTCACTGGTTGTCCTTGAATTTTACATGGTTTGGTACTTTAAGGTGGCCAAACTGTCAGTAGTTTGGCTCATTCCTTGTCATGAAGGCCAAGAGTTCTTGATAGACTCGTGGCACTCTGCAGGTGAGGGAAACCCACAGAGACTGTGTTTGCAATATTCAGTAGGACAAATAAACCTGACTTGATTTGACTTGTTCTGACTCGACTGGCCCTGTGGCCAAAGTGTGCATCCCAGTGACCGTGTTCCTGTAAAAAGCCCCATTTGTTTCTGAGAACCAGATTTCCCACTATGCCCTTGGGGTAATATTGTGGCTGCCGTGGAGCATCATGGTGCCCTCTTGTGGTTTGCAGGTGAAGGAGAACAGATGTTGACAGAAGCCCACTCCTCCTAACGAGGCCCAATGCACAGAACACTCTGTACCTGAAATAGCCCAAGTGCTCTGAGCTGGCTGGGATGGCCTTGCCACGAGCGGTGGGGTTAGAGAGATAGTTGGGGCACGACAGAAGGCCATGCAAGCAGACATTGTGCCAGAAAACATGTTTGTTATCTCCAGGATTCACCAGATCCTAAAAGCTTTTTTGCCCTCATATTGATCCCAGAGTGCCTGCAGTCAAATGGGTGTTGTGTGTGAGCGCAGAGGGGCTAAGAGGCTGGCCTTGAAGACGCTCCAGGGCTACTGCTCCAGATTAACTGTACACTGCTTTAGCATCCAGTTCACTTGATGTTACAGAGTCCGAGACTTTTTGTTCCACATAATTATGTACATACTTTATGCTGCCCCTCTCTCCTGTTTTGTCAAGCTGCTTTTTCAAGCAAACACTGCACCTGGCTTCATGTGGTTTGTTTTGCCACAGGCTTTTGACTGGGATGCATGAATTTTCTGCATGTGGAATTGTATTTTGGTACAATTTGAAAAAAACGCATGAACATCACCACAAGTTATACTGTACTTAAAATTTGTATTAGAGGAATTTTGAGAATTTTTTTTCATACACTTTTTACTTTTGACAGTACTCTTTACAGTTTAGCTGCACAGGTTGCATTTCATTTACAAGCCAGGTCTCTAGACTTAAATGAGGCAAATAATTCATATTATCTCAGCTGTTTCAGCAAAACAATTTAAGGTCTCATTTCCTATAATTAGCTACCCAGTCCCTTGAAGTAACCACAAAATACCTGCAGTGGCATGAGGCTCCCGGGGATTTCTCTGGCCGCCTTCATCGTCAGACTCCCCAGGAGTCAAGCCCTCTACAACCTGAAAACTCCTGCCCTGTTTACCCCACACGTGCTGGATCTGCATGGCTGCTTCACGCTCTGCTGCAAGATCCAGGTCCTGCTGAGCCAGATGTGCCCTCAGCTGCCTGATCTCAAACTGGAGACGGTCGGGGAGAATACCGAAAAAAAGAGGAAAACAGAACGTATGAACATGCAAATTTAAAGTAGATAAATAAAGAGGAGAGAAAGAAAAGGATGAGGAAGGCAGGAAAAAAGGGAGAACATGTAAGGATGGAGTGATCATATCCAGGATATTCAACACAAATATACTGCAGATGAAAAAAAAAAAAAAACAACTGTTTAAACCATCTGCATTTTAATCACTGTTGAAACTTGAATATATGCTGGTTTATATATTTTGTAAGACCGTAAATTTGACTTATGTATTTCAAAGTTCAAAGTTGAAACCACTGCAGCAATACATTTTGTGTGTATTACTCCAAATGCATCCTGTTTTCCTGATGTTACTTCATTCAAACCACAATCTGAGTGAGATGTGATACTTTTTCTGTATCTAAATTGTACTTTAAAACAGTGACTGGAAAACTTCGACCTTCATTAAGAAGAAGGATTTGATTACCAAGACTTTCTTTTTATGAATAATTTATTATGTCTGGTCTCAGGTCTGAATCCCATATTGTCAATTGAAGGTTAATTTTTAATCGATATTTATTATCTGCATTTTACTTTGTGAGATCATCAGGGTCTGCTGAGCAGAATTCTGATGAACTTGCGCCGTTTGTAAGTTACTGCTGCCCTCCTCTGGTTGGAAACAGAATGACAGTTTGTTACATGTCCACTAGTGTAACGCGGGGACCTCCATCGGACCAATAGTGTCAATCATTTTACATGACAAATCCATGCATTGTTTGTTCTTTTTCTTTTCAAAGACTGGATAGCTGCATGGCTATAAATGAGGCATAAACTGACAATAAAGTAGTGTGACTGAGAATCATTTTACAATAAGCCATCATTAATAATGTCTGAGTGGGTCCTGATTTTAAAGTAATAAGCCATCAGTCATCTAAGAAAGTGGATATTAGATATATTCTAGACTCATTATACAAGAAACAAAATATTTCAAACATTTTACTAATTTAATACAAAAAGTTTTGTTTTTTGTTTTTTGTTTTTTTAAAAACACATCTCAAAATATTAGAATAATAATTGTATAAGCTTTAAT
>KV751315.1:1691559-1715127 GCA_001698575.1 Mola mola
CAAACAAACAGCAAATGTAAAAAAAACAAAAAACTTCAGCAGGTCTGAAGTGGAGGCAGCCTACTGCTGCAAAAGGTTCATAGAAACAAGCTTTTATACTTAGTGTCAGCAGAGGATTTTAAACATGTCTAAAACAAAATGCATGGGATGTGAACACCATCTCTGGAGAAGGTTAACCTCTTGTTTTTTTTAAGTGATTTGACCTTAAAAAAAGAGAGTTGTAAAATGATCGAAGTTATTCTTGATATTATACAACATCAGTACATTAAAATTAAGAGTTTAAAGATTAAAATACACAAAACATGTCTGCACTCGAATGTGCATAAGAGTGCTCGTGAACGTTTGTAGATTCTGTTCTTACCTAGGGAACAAATCCTAAATAAGAAAACATTGGCGAATGCCAGAATCAATCAATCAATCAGAGTCAAAATGGCGTAAGTGGACTTTGTAAGAATGGTTGATGAATCACATCCATTTTGTTTTTATTCCCTTCAGGATTTTCTCCCAAAATAACTTTGATGTGGCAATAAGGGAGGTGTTTACAAGCAGTTGAGTTGATGGCTCCGTCCTCCCACGGGGGTTGTCAGAGAAAAGTATTTGTTGAAGAGCTGGCCTCGGCAGACCCACAATACTGTAAACAATGCACAGCTAATCTAATAATTGTGCAGTCACACTGATAGCAATCATCTTTTCATCTTTTTGGCTTTGGGTGGGGCGGCACAAATGTGACGCTCCAGATGGTGTAGAATCCGTTCCTCCAGAGTCTCTGTGAGATGCCCTGGATGCCAGATACCGTGTCGTACGGAAAACCAGCCTGCATGCCAGACTGGGGTGTATATATAACAAATCACTGTAGGGGTATATGTATTGAAACAAAATAGTTACCATTTAATGAATTTTATTTAAAAAAAAACAATTGACCAATATGACTGAGTTTTGTGTGTAGTTCTACTCAGTAAAGTCTGGATCAAAGTCTAACTTTACCAATCAAAGCTGAACTTCAGAGATCCCTCCACAACACAACTACAAACTTCCTAACTCAGCGGTGTGTCACATGTCACATCCCAGAGCACATGCTCCCCAAATGAAAGTACCTTTTTGTGAATACATGTACAAACATCTCTTACTGTCTCTGTGTATAGTGTACAGTATGTTAAAAAGAAAAAGAAATACACCTGTGCCTAAGGTACACGTGAATTTAAGAATGGTGCCAAAACTATTCTAGTTTCCTTTGTGCCTCCGTTTTCTTTCATTGGTTGAATAATCAATAACAATCTAACTAAATGATATGCTTATTCTGCATAAACTATAAAAACGATAAAGAAAAGATTAAAACAGCTCAAGTATATGATACATTTCCTCATTTCTTTCTATTCATTCAGTTTTTTGGGACTTTTTGTCCTCAACATAGAATTAACAATGATTGCTGTATCTTGCTATGATACAGTGAACAGTTTTAAAAAAGCAGAGCAAACAGTTGTGAATTGAATGTGATACATAGCAGTCATATTACCAAGCTTATGAGACCAAAAGTTGTGCACATTACAGTGGCTACCAGATGAATGACTCGCCTGTAAATAATTATGGTATGTTATGGGAGGTAGGCTTTTCTTAGCAGTGTGTTTGTGTCTGTGGGCTTACAACTACTAGTAGTGACCAACTAGTGTGCACTAAGGGCCCATCATTAAAGTGTGCACTGTAGGCAGCAGTATAAGGGCATGTTATACATCATTAAAGGAAAACATTAAGCCTTAAATCATTTATAAAAAGAATCGTGACTCATAATTTCTTCATGATGTGGTTGTGTGTCTGTTTGACACACGACTGGACTCACTCAATATTTTTGGTGCCTATTATGACTGAAGGCTTAAGGGCCTCTTGTAAATTGTGGTGTTTCATACAATTGAAGAATTTCTTAAATGAATGCTACACTTTATTGCCCGCTGAGTGCTGATTCCTCTTAACCGGCCGGCGGGGGCCACAAGTGATCACCTTCAGTTTGGCCCACGTGGCAGAGATCTGCACTCCGCTGAGTGCACCGCTTATTGCTTCCCATTCAGATATTTACAGACTGTTGCAGATTTGATCTGCGGGTGCAGTTTGAATTTTGCTAAAGGCCACCCTTGACCAGAGTTGAAGGTGAGGACTGTTACATGTTCCCCCTTCTCCATTCAATTTTTACATGAGACTCTGGAGTATTCCACCGGCCAACCTCCAGTAATAACCTTCCGCTACCTTTAAAGATTTGTGATTACTTCCAGCAACACATACAGTGAACTAAACCTTCTTATCCAATACAGTCACATGAATGGAATATTCAGATTTTTTGTTGAGTCAGGCTTATTGCAGTTGAGACTTTTCTTTTACACAAAAAGAAAGAAGGAAGGAAAGCTCAGAGTGTTTTAGTCATCTAAACACTTCATTTAGGTTGAACAATCTCTATTTCCAGGAGTTATGGTTTAGCAAACTTCCACCATATTTAGATAATCCATCACAGTGCATCTTATATCAAATAATTTCATGCTTCATTCAACTGCTGCAGGGAAGCAAAAAATAAGAAAAAACACAATGACCTGGAGTCGTAAAAGGATGAGGTAAGAAATACTCTGCTCACAAATTTTAGGGGGTTGACAGCTTTGGGATCCATGGCATTTATTCACTATGAAAACCTTTGAAAACAATGGGGAATATCTATTTTGTGGGTAGTTCTCTCCATATTTCCAAAAAAAAGGGTGACGGTATCGTCATCTAAATACATCTAAACACATTTTAAAAGCTTTAGTGGGACTAAAGAAAAAAACACTGCAAATGGTCATATTTGTAGATACATTAAGGTCAGCAATGACTAAAGAAACTCCTTTAAATGTGTTGACCACAAAAATGCTTTCTTATTTGCCCTGAAATAAGAAGATATGACACTCTTGATAGTGTATGATAGTCCTGCAACAGCCAGCAAACGTAGGTTAGCACAAAGATGGGCAACACCTAGCCTGACTCTGTGAGTTTAAAATGACTTTATCTTCACATCAACATCACGGTGACAACAAAACCTCAGGGAGTTTCTGCCCCTACCATATATACATATATACATATTCCCTAGTACATTTTTTTATGCCTAGCTCCTTTCTCCTGTTTCTGGTCTTCAGCGTTAAGCTTTGCTAATGACGCAAAGGATATAGCAAGAGCGGTAACCGTCTTTCAATCTGTATCATGAAAATAAAGTGGACAATGTTGTTTCTTCAAATTTTAACTAAACCTTTAGAACCTCTAGTGTAGTAGTGGACCAACAAGGGATGTGAGTTCAATGGCAGGGAGAAGAATCAGCTTTGAAATGTCGTATAAATAATGTAAATTCAGTGAATATGTGTCCTTACTTCATGTAGGGCCAAAAGTAGCCGAGCTCTGCTGGTGACACATGCGGTACATTAACGAGTCTCATTAAAGCCATAGAACAGAAGCAAATGTTGATTCTCTGACCCACTCAGCCCAGACAGCCTGACTGAACCACCTGGCCCAAGTCAACAGAAGACAAGTATATTCAGAGTGCAAGGTCACCTCCTAAAGCTTTTTTTTTTTTTTTTTTCCAACTCTTTCACATTGTGGATTTTTAACATTGAAAATTAGATCCACAATGCAATTGTCCTTTCAGTCTTATTGCAAGTTTTTCGGGCAGAAATATGAAATGCAAATGGCTTGTCTTCCTTTGCTCTCTGTTCATCATAGCTGTATGTCCCCTGCTTTGATTGTCTGAACACCTTTTCTCTACTTCCTCTCTGCTGCTGCTGTGTTTCGAGCAGGTTGATGTCAGTGTTTCACAGTGTCAGTGAGGCTGAGCAGAGCAGGGAAACAGAGGGGGAAGATTAAATTAATTACTATGAGAAAGTCCTCCATCATAGGGGAGAACTTTTTAAACTTTCAAACTCAAATAAGATCAATTTGAAGTGTTCCTCATTGGGCATTTGAATTTTTTTCTTACTATTTCTTAAATCTTTTCTGCTTTGTCTCCTGCATATTTGTGTATTAGAACATTTGAGAAATGCATAACGCTATGACAAGTAGCTCTAGAAGAGGGAAATGTTAATTTGATGCTGGTTTAAAATGAAAAATGTTCTTAAATTATGTGTATAAGGTCAACTCTCTGTGTAAAGGTAATCAAATAAAAACAAATAGATAATAGTGCCTGCGTGGGTTCTCTCCGGGTACTCCGGCTTCCTCCCAAAATCCAACTCCCACAGGATCAGGTTAATTGGTCACTTTAAATTACCCGTAGGTGTGAATGCGAGTGTGGATGGTTGTTTGTCTCTATATGTCAGCCCTGCGATGAACTGGTGACGTGTCCAGGGTGTCCCTGCCTTCGCCCAAAGATGCTGAGATAGGCTCCAGCGACCCCTAACGGGATAAGTGGCAGAATATGGATGGATGGATTAATTATGTGTTTCTTATCTTTTTTTTTAGTTCTTAAAATCTGGTCCATTGGTCTCAGCTGGGAAAACCTCTTATCCATAAACTGAGCAGCCAAATGTTTAATTATTCCAATTAATGGGAAATAAAACAGTATTTGTTGCTGCAGTCCTGCTGTCAGAGTTCAAGCTTCATCACAAGGTGAAGTGATCGCTCTGTCTAAATGTTAATTCAAAACTTCATAAATTCATGTCATTAATTGATAAAGGCTCTATTTTAATTTAAATTAACTAAACTCTAACAACAGATTTTTGTTTTAGTTGAGCACTATTTTGGCGATTAAGAAATTATTGTACAGCACAAAAATATTTGACTCTTTATTGAAACAACAATGGAACGACCCCCAACTTAAACTGCTTTGTTTTGGTAGTTTCATAATGAATAGTTGCCGCTTACCAGCCGTGATCATCTAGGTTGTGGTGATCTATGACTGTGATACATTATACTGCCAAATCTCCTCTCACTGCTCTGCCTCTAGCCAGCAACCGGAGTTTACTCGTTCTGACTTCAGACTTTTAAACTAGTCTACTATACGCGGCACAGTGGCAAGCTCTAACAGAGTAATTCAGCCACACATGTTTGCACTAGACACAGATTTCCAGGAAGAAGAGGAAGAGCTACTTTTATAAGGTCACTTACAAGTTGATGCATCGGAATGATAAATTTAGCCTCTACAACAATGAGCCCCATCCCCGCGAGTCAACAGGATTGGTTCCTTAGATTAGAACACCTGGGCTGTCACAATTCATTTTTTGTCACTGGTAGATTGGAGAATAAAATCAAAAGTCATGCTTTCATTCTACGATGACTGCTTATTTTGTTCATGATGTGTGTCGTAGTGCACAAAAAAACAACCTATGGACATGTTAACATGGTCAAAAACTTGATTTTCATTGGAGGCAGCCTTTAACTCATTTAAGCTGTATTAGACACTACCTGATAAGTAAAAATCAGAAAGCGACTCAAAAGCAAACTTTTTCAGCAATAAATCTTGACAGTTAGTCTTAACTCTAAAGTTGTGTTACATTATTTACATTTTAGAAAAGAGAAAAGCATGAAAGAACTGTCAAGTCTATAGTGTGTTTCATTTCATTCAATAACAAATTACTAATAATATCACGAACTTACTGACATTCAGTTTCAGGTTGTTTTAGTGATAGTTCACACATAATCTTGGTACGGGTGAGTTGTTGCCTACCATTGACTTCAAAGCTAGAGGCTCACAGTGTGTCATTGTAAAATCATTCACTACACAGGTGAACAACGTGTGTTCAAGAAGTACTGGTGAAATGGGTTTTTTTAATAGGAAGTAAGTGAGGGAACAGAAAAAGTCCCTGTTCCTCCCAAAGGAAGGATGACAAGTTTCCTTTCCAGTAAAATTACAGTATGGTGCCTATATAATTCACCTGTCAGGCAGCATCCTATGCTCCACTTCAAACAAACGTGTCTCCAGCAGGCGCCACATTTCAGCAACCAATGCACACAAACGGACAACGCTTCATGCTAAAGCAAGCATGGAAAAGGGGGAGTGCCAACTAAGCATAAAATACATGCTGAGTTTCCCTGATGCTGTCAGATTGCAGGTAATTAATTTTACATTTGAAAGGTTCCCCATTACCACTACCTGTGGACCACTGATCACAACACATCAGCAAGGAAATAGCAAGCACCACAATGCACATTCAGTAGAAACTGAACCACAGGAACAAATGACTGACCCTGGAGTCAATATATAATTCTGTGAGGCGCAAACTTCTCCTCAAAGACAGAGCAACTTTTTACAACTTGGTAATAGCTTATATGAAATAAGAAAAGTGAATTATTACTAGTATTTATATTCTTACATTACCAATAAAGTCCAGGAAGCATATTATTTATTCAATTTGTTTATGTGTGACAGTTCCATAAGAGCTCCACCTGAAATCATATCACAGCAATAGCTGCTGCTGTGTCTGCGTTAGGAGCATAAGTGATTTAAAGGAGACTACTTTATGAACAGAATTATGATTATAAGTAATTAACACAACCGCTCACTTAATCTCACTGGTCAACGCAGATTGCTGCCTGCCTATAGAGCTGGAGTCTGCTCCAGGGATTGTGCTTTCTAAAAGGCAGTTCCTCGCCACTGTCACCAAGTGCTGGCTCATAAGGAAATACTACATTTTAGTTCATTAATAACTAATTTAATTAATAGTAAAAGAGTATGATGTGGACTTGCTGTACGTGTGATGACGTCTGTTGAGTTGAAAATCTTATAATTTATTAAGGTTTCCCTTGCAATCTTTTGTGTGTATGTATATCATGTGTCTATTCATTTGCTTAAAACAAATCAGAGGCAGCCTGGATCAGTACATAATGTTACTATTATTGAGAGAAAGTGAGTTGATCAAAACAGAGCCTTCTTTAAAGGTACTATTGTATAATAGTTGACATTTGAGTCTTATTCCCAGGTTCGCTGTCAACCCGACCTTCCACTGACATTTTACAGATTAGAGAGAACAGACCTAAATTAACACTGGCTTTAGCATGTGTGATTTAACATTAGGACAGAACAACTGAGCAGGCTGTGTAATCATCACCAACGATCATAACAACAGGACATTTCAAAATGCAGTTAAACTCCATTTTATTAACCAGACTGCAGCATTCTACATAGAACTACGTCTTTATGTATTTTTATTAACTTACTTTTAAACCTACAACACCCACACACAGTGTTACTATTGGTGTTTAAGGGTACAACGGAGGAGTTAATATTGGGTATATATTCTGAGAACAGCAGAGATGCAGCTTTTTATAGTGCTGCATTTTATTTTTAGGATTGAATGGCTGCAAAATGCTAATTTTGAAGAATCTGGAGAATCTATGGCATCCATTTGTCCTAATGAACAGAAAATATATTTTGAAAAAACCATGGGCAGTTAACTACACCACAGAGGCAAGCAGAGGGATTAAGAAGCCTGAGAGATAACGGGGCAGTCGGTCACTCTCTGGTCACTGTCTCAAACAACTTCCTGTGCTCTCTAATTAAATCAGGCCCAACTGGCTTAGCCAGATGAGAGTATTTAGAGAATGCATTAGTTTAAAATGCAAGACGAGACATTTGACTTGCATTTTCCTCCAGTAAAAGGTTGCAGCATGTAAAGTAAAAATTCAGTGGTGGAGAAATGGTTGCACAACTCTGTTTGTGCTTTTTGACAGAGATACAACATGCCACAAGCATTTCCTTATATCAACTTTATTTGTCAGACACCATGTACTAAATCACTTCATACAAAGAGATGAATTGTGCCAGATTTAGTGATTATTTACTATCGGCAGTCCCTGTGCATGTACACACATACTCTAATATGCAGTTAAAACAAACATTTCACCGAATCTCCTCTGTTAAGTGATGGCTGTTCCAGCTTGACATAGATGGCCTCCTTTACTCCTCTCTCAAACCATCTAGCCTCCCTGTCCAGCACATGCACATTCTCATGCTCAAAGCAGTGTCCCTTCTCCTATAAGTGTAAGTGGACTGCTGAGTCGTGGCCAGAGGAGCTGGCTCTCCGATGTTGAGCCATGCGTTTGTGGAGACGTTGTTTGGTCTCCCCGATATAAAATTCTGCGCACTCCTCACTGCACTGGACTGCATAAACAACATTGTTAAGTTTGTATCTGGGAGTTTTGTCCTCAGGGTGACCATCTATCCTCCATGTCCAACACATGCACATTCTCATCCTCAAAGGAGTGTCCCTTCTCCAGGATGAGAATGTGTATGTGTTGGTCAGGGAGGCTAGATGGTTTGAGAGAGGAGTAAAGGAGGCCATCTATGTCAAGCTGGAACAGCCATCACTTAACAGAGGAGGTGGACTCAGACATCAACTGTCTGCCACATACAATGCAGTTCTGAAATCCCTCCCCAGGAAACTTAACCACAGTTCACACCTTGGCTCATGTGAAACCAGCGACTCACATGATGACTGGGTGGGAGTGATTACCCATCTGATGGGGGATGGATCTGGGCCACACAGATTGGGGGTGGGGCTTTTTACCCTTTGCCCACTACCCTGAGTAAGAAGGATCCTCCACAAGGTTAAATACTGGGGACGCCCTACAAGTAATTTAGAACTGAAAAAGCCTCTGAGCTGAAAAGTGTAATGTCTTCAAGTCGCTACAAGCAGTCCAGGAGCCTTCACCTGAAAAACAAAGACTACCATTTGGACCTTTGGCATAAAATTGGTGTATGGCAGAGCCCTTGTTTTTCCTCTTGCTTACTGCAGTTCTAGCTGAACCATCTGGTGTTGGTACCTAACCTTGGACTCTTTGCTCATTTGGACCAGCCAGATCAGCAACATATGCTTATGTCTCTGTGTCTGGCAACTAAAAACCCATCAATGGGATGACATCATTCCACCACTCAAGTGTGCACTTGTAATGGCAGTGGGGTGGGGATGCGGCTCTTGCATTACCACCTGCTGTAATCCAGGTGTTATCCCTTGTTCTCAGATAATAATAAGCAATGGTAATTTTACTTTCTCATTATTAAATTGTCAGCATTGCACTCTACAGTCTTTTTTCCATTGCTTTTTATTTGTGCTTCATACCACAGACGTTTGTTTGCCAACAATAGTTAATGTAAGCTTTCTGGTTTAAAAGTTTGCACCTGATCTAAATTAAAATGGTACAATAGAATAGTTCAGTATAGTTTTAAAAAAATCATATAAAAATAACAATCAACATGAGTGAATGAGATTATGTTTTATTCACATTATATCAAGCACAGTTCATGAATCAGATTACCCCACTGACCAATTATTTCCTGTACCTTTGTCAGATGGATTTAATTGTTGCCACATCCTACAGTAGCGGATCAGAGTCGATTCATTCTCATGGGAGAAATGAATGTGATAATTTCCCATTTTGGATCAGCAGACTTCATATACTTCTGGATTTATGGATTTCACATACTCTTGGACTTCTTGTATTTTAACTTCTTCAATTTTATTCCAATGATGATTCCATTTTCCAAAAGCCACATTTTTTCAGAATATTGTGACAAAAAAAGCTCATTGTGAGATCACCATACCTGTAGCAAGTAGGCAGTAGCGTAAATATTAAATGTATGACGTATCTAGTGTTGTACTGTTGTGACATGTACAAACAATAGCCCCCAGTAAAGTGTAAGTGTTGAAAACTCCCATTGGTGATAGGCAGTAGAAGCGACACACTAAGGAAACCATAAGTGGGCACCATTTTTCTCTATCTCTAAGATTCGGTTATGTCAAAGTCCTGCTCATTTCATATTTTCAAAGTTATGTCAATCTTTCATCTTCACAGAGCTGCACAGCGGTAAGTTCTATCGCTGGATCACTAATCACTAATTCAGACATACATGTTTGAAAGAGACACATGTTCCCAGGAAGAAGAGGAGGAGCTACCTGTACAAGGTCACCTATGAGTTGATGCATCAGAATGGTAAGTTTTGTTTGAACAATGTTGAGCCCCACCCCTGCAAGCCATCATAATTGCTTCCTTAGCTTTTCTACATAAAAGGCTGTCAGAATTTGTTTTTTGGAGTCATTGGTGAATTGTTAAACCAGAGTATAAATCCTTAGCCTTAATCTTGGTTGCTTATCTCAGTCTTGATGCCTGTATACAAAAAAAAAAACCTCCAAATGGACATGTTAAAAAGGTCAAAAACATGATTTTAATTGAAAGTGGCCTTTAAGTATGTTTGCTGTCGTCCATCCTTATTCATTGACTGTTTGACTGCAGAAAACCAAATGAAATTAACCAAATCCTCATTACCTAAAGTGAAATTCTGGAATTATCTGGGTGTGAGATTGCCAGAAACATTTGGCATAGTATACTGTATGTATAAAACTCAATACATATAAGAAACATCCGGTCATTTTAAAATTAGACTGGTACATTTATATTTAAAGATGATATTTTGCAGTTGGCCAAAATGCCACAAGTGACTATTTCATGGAGAGACAGGCATTTCAAATCTCCCTTGCTGCTGCTATCAGCATCCTACACAAAAAAACTGCACCAAAAGAACTCTTAAAACAAAAAAACTAAGAAAATAAACAAAAGTAGCTTGATGACTAAGGGGAGAATGGGTGGCCTTGAAAATGCTGAGCACAAACCCACACCACCTTGGTACTCCCAGCATTTTTCCTAGACAGGAAGATGGATGGGACCAACTCTATTAATAACTTCACTCCACTTACCATGACGCCAAAACTGCCAACACTGCAACTGCCCCTGATGCAAGCAAGAACAGCCACCTCCCACAGAGTCGCCTACGCCTCTCCTGATAGGTACACTGTGTTAGGTAAAAATACAGTAAACGAATGCTGGAAATCTCCGACCTGTCCACCTTTCTTTGACCTCACTATAGGACTATGGACCTAAAGGCTCCCGAAGGCCCATGAAAGGGTCTCAACTTATTTTGCTGCAGCCTGATTTACAGTGAAAACATGGGTTTTCTGTGCTTTTTAGTTTAGTTGCAGTGCAGACTGGTTTGTGTGAGAAAGGTGCAATCAGTGGGAAAACTGAGGGCAGAACAACATGGAAAAACGGGAGACAGTGAGGGTGGAGAGAAAAGAGTGAGAAACTGCAGGGATTGAAAGAGAAAAATCTGAAAGTGCAGAAGCGTCAATGGAAGAACACTATTGCTCCTAATGAGATGTGACGGATCAGTATAAACTGGAATAGGAAGTGAACCATGATTACAGAGGATTAGATTAACAATCACTATAGTGCAGGGAGAAAGCTTTTTCTGCCTGGCCTTGTTCCCTCTCTCACTTACACAATAAATACTCTATGTGCTGTGTTTCTCTTCATGCATGCATAACTCCGTGTGTGTGCGTGCATGTGTGTTTGAGACAGAAAAAGCCAGAGGAGGGCTTGTGTGACCACTTTGCCGCCACGTGAATGGAGGGCATCACTCTTTACGAGAGACAGCAGTAAGGTCAACTCCACCTTGGCAATGCTACTGGCTATGATATGCAAACATGGCTGACAGTAGGTGCTTCATCACCCAGTGGCAGCTTGACACGGGAGTCTCTTTTTCTTGATTAATTCCCGTCCGCTTGCATCCTGCCATGACATGAGCTGCAACCTTCCAGCAAAGGCAAACCATAAAAAAACAAAGCGCCGTTCGCTCAGCATCTAATCTGAAACCTGTGTGAGGAAATAACGTCTGGGTTTTCTCTTTCTCCCAACATCCAACAACAGCTGCAAATGCACAAAAAGCTGGTAGATTAACTTTAATATACTATTTCAAAACATGGATATCTGTTTGCATATCTTCCATTTGGACTTGCTGTTTGGAATGAGTTGATGGGTAGCAGTTTTGCTGATAGCAGTGAAGATCATCCAATGACCCATGGCCCTGTTGATGAAACACCTCCACTTTGGCTGTATTATTTTTACTTTCAGGAGCGAACGTTCTCATTTCGCCAAACACCACTGCAGAGCATGCCCTAATATTTCCCAAACACAATTTCCTTTCACGGTGGTCCTCAGGGTGCAGATAAGCCAGCTCATGCAGGCTGGGGGTTGAGGGCTGAGTGGGGGTGTGGTGGTGAAATCTACTCTTCAAAGTGGAATGAGCAGAATATTCGATTACTCAACCACGTAGGCTTTCATTTTGGTTGCTGTGGATTGCCGTCCCTCCCTTCGCTGTCTTACCTGCGCTCGCCTTCGCTACATCATTCTGCGCGGCGTTACAAAAAAAAAAAAACAAAAAACTCTAATTTCCTCTGCTCCATTTCCCCTAAAGTTGAATTTAACAATAATTATTTTTGCTGGACTTACTCGAGCAATTCCTGTCTGTATTCTGACAGCAAATACAGGGCTCATGGCATCAACATGCAGTTATGAACCAACTCACAGGTAGCTCAGTCAAAGCGCTGACTTAAGTAGCAACACCCACTGAAGCGGAATAATAATTTGAAGATAGTGCAAGGTGGGGTGCTAGTACAACATCATTAAAGGAGGCTAATGAGCTCTGTCTATTTGAGAGATAGATCAATACAGCAATCAGGGGAAGGAGGCGCAGGAGTAATCAGACAAAGCCCAATGGTGCTTAAACCCACAGAATGAAGGAGAACTGGGTCCTGGAGGGCAACAGGCTGACTGACACATGCAGCCAATCACTCTCTCACTGCATCTCATAGGTTCTAATGGCGTGGACTTGATGTCAGAAGAGGTGCTCGGCAGCCCTCTTTCCTTGCTGATTCTTATTGTGTCACTGTTTTTTGCAGTCTGACTGAAACTCTCATGAAATGGTACAAACACTGGAAATGGTACAAACGGGATCTGTGACCAATAAACAGCAGGGTTTCACTGCTGTTATCACAGGAGCTATTAGGAAACCCTAATCCAAAAGCACTCCCTGTTGATACTAATTTGAGAGATTAGCATGGAGTGTAATCGTTGAGTGAGATTGTTGCCCCTGATAATAATGTGGCTCATTTATTGATGATTTAATAAATTCTCAACCATAACTCATAGATCCTTTGTTATTCAGCCTGGAACTCAGGTGTCTTTTTGGGAATTAGATCCAATATTAAATGTCTCTTGAAGGTCCATATTTTTTTTAATTTTTCAGTCATCCATCAGTGTTAGCGTTCACACAAACAGCCATATTTGTTTTTCAATAATGCTTTGGGAGAGGTAAGAGAATTCTTTGTTACAAATGGGGGCCAAATATTATGTTCAGAAGAATGCGCTTAGTGGCCTAATCTGCAATATTGAATGAGCAGCAGCCAAAATAATATAGCAAAGCAGGTGAATTTAACAATCAACATGTTGCTTTGTCTTTGCACCATTGATTAGAGTTGTATGGCATGTGAACAGTGCACATATATTGTTCTTATTGACATCAAGAGATCAATTTGCAAACATATAATATAATTTCCGTAAATATGTTTAAAAATGACGTGTTTTTACCTTAAATAAAAAAAAGAAAGTGTGCAATCTTAAAATAAACAGTTCATAGTAACATTAAAAGGGGGTTTCCCTTCCAACGAGAGCACCATCTTTTTTGACAGCAGTCTGCTGGAAGTTCGTCCCAAATTTGTTAACCTACGTTAGTCTAAATGGAGGACCATACACATATGACCACCATAGTTCTCCTATGTGCTTAGAGAGGGAGGGGGCACAAGGCAGATCTCTGTCACTCGCATTAAACTACCTCACCACTAGATGCCGCTCATTTTAACTCACTGGACCTTGAAGTTAGAGATGCTGAAATGATTAGATATGAGGTCGAAAGGCAGGATGCAGAGCAGATAATATTATATTGTATTGTAGAACTGCTGAACAAGCTTTATAAAGGAAGGAATGGCATAAGGGATGCTATACATACACTATATATATAGACATAGTTATAAAGACATTTTTAGTAGTGTAAATATTGTATAAACTATATTAATCTTGAGTGTTTATTTTTTTTTTCCTTTTCTGATGTCCAAGTCTTGGGGAAACAGTTTTAAACATTAAAACATTGTGGAAGCCCAGGTTTTCCTGGGAAAAATATGCATATAGCTTGACTATGCCTACAGGGTTGATGATTTACAAGCTTTAATACACAACAATCCAGGCTGATCAAAACTCTTTAAAATAGAATGGGGTGAAAAGGGTTAAGGTATAGTGCACATGTAAAATACACATTTTTGGAGCCCATAACTGGTGGATTTAAATTGAATTTTATCCCAGCTTTTCAGTGATAACAGGCAGCATTTTTAGGGGCAGACTTTTAGGACTTCAATATGCAAAGATCATCCCATCACTGGTAAAATAGCCTTCACCTGTTTTTAGAGCATCTTAAAGCAGAGGTTCTCATGTATTTTTCATCCTCATAATCAAAAAGATAAACTTCAAACCCAAGCTCATTTGAACAAAACTGTGGTCTGTTATATTTTGGATGGCTCAACAATAAGAGACCTGCGGTCCAGTCAATGGCCAACTCTCATTGGCAACCTCACAGCTATTTCTCAGGTTGAGCTACAATATGAAATGCTGAATGTATAATTCATCATGAGCCTATGACAGTGAGGATAACCATAGTAAACATTCACACAGATATACGTTATGCAGGGATGCAAATGCATGCTAGCCTGATATGAAGCAGGAAGCTTGAGGAGTGTAGCTACTGGCTGTGACATGAGTGCAGTGTGAGTGTCAGCATCACCTTCTGTTTGATGGCACGTCTGCAAAATCCATCTGTTTCTGGCCCTGACTGGCTGACTGAGGGGAACCAATGGACTAAGATCTGATTTGGTGTCAAACGGAGCACTTGGACAAGGCATATGTATTTCATGTGAGTGTGTGTGTTTGTGTACTGTTGGATCCTGTACTATAGCTTATGGTGTTTACGTGCATCCCGGCGAGAGCTTGTGCAAAGAGCCAAGTTTGAGTCACCATTGCTGGACGGAGTGGAAAGACTGGAGAGTGAGCAGGTTTTTGCGTGACGGAAAAAAAAATTGCAAAGCGTGTGACTATCAAAAGGACAGCTGCGAAGTGATCTCACATCCATATGCCGTACCAGCATCTCACGTTAAGGGAGAAAAAACTAGGACATCAGCAGGTCACAAATTTAACATGCCTCAGCATGAAAGAATCTCTAAAACCTGTGCGATTACTCTTTATCAGTTCACAACATGGTGCTTTATCATAATCTCATGTTGCCGGTAGCATTAATCGGACCTATTTGATTAAACCTGTTCACCTGTCTCTGCGTGGTGCAATGGAGGCAGATGAATTCAAAAACAAAACACCAAGAAAAGACAGCTTGATTAGGGCTGTGTTGCTCTAGAGCCTGAGTTTGATCACACAACAAAATAATCCAATGTGACAGCATGTATAGTTAGACTGTAGAAGACAAGAAATTAAGAGTGTGATATTATCGGCTTCTGGCTCATGCCTTTGCAAAATGTCACTTACAATAAAGGCTCATGTTGGTGACAGGCAGTGGGAGGAGGATGGATATTTAGTCTGAAGTGATGAATTAATCTCAGTTAACTTATGGAAGCTGTACAAACCCTGAGGTTGTCACTTAATGATAAATGGGCATAATAGTGAGCAACAAGAAGTCAAGGACTTGGGGGAAGGAGCCTTAACACATGATGGATGATAATCATGCAGACTATGTGGCAGTAATTCCACTGTGATGGGGGAAGGAGAGAATGTGTGTGTGTGTGTGCGTCCGTGCACGCATGTGCAAGCATGTATTGCTAGATTTGTGTAGACAGATTTTTGGTTTGAACCAATGTTGTGAGGACAATTTGACTTTTTGAGGGCTGGATATAGAGGTTAGGTTAAAATTGGGTTTTGGTTGGGGTATATTTCTGTCTTTCTTCTTTTGTCTTCCTTATTTTTCACCAGGAGAAGAAAAGGTGTAATAAAGAAAGCCCTTTCCATCAATTGGCTTGATAGTTCCTTTCCTATTCAGTCTAATTAAAGCTGCCCTGTGTCTTTTAACATGTTGGGACCACATTGCTATATTTCTAATACTTTCATATCTTATTCCTTTTTTTTTTTAAATACTTCAATCCACTTAGTTTCATACTGCTGATAATGACACAATTGATGATGTAGGCTTTGCATGGGTCATGTCCTTTGGTTGAATAGGTTGGTTTGTGTGAGATCGAAACTTACAACATGACTTGAGTAAAAGTGACTGTGAAGATAAAGAGAAGACCACCTGAAGTTTGTAGAGTTGGGTGAAGGACTGCAGATGATAGACCATATATGATAATTACTCACTGGCAGGAAGAAAGCATTGATCTACGGGATCTATCTAAGTGCGCGTGAGAGTCAAATCTGTTGGCTCAACATCAACTGTGAGTGTGTTTGTTTTATGTTACCTCCAAATGATATCAGAAAAAGTCACCTACAGGACATAAAATTACCACCAGTTTTCCACTCACATCTCTCTGATGTCAAACTTTTTCAACAGAAGCAAATCACTGCCACTCTGAAGCTGCTTGAGAGCAAAAACGATAGTCCCATGTGTGCCACTCACACACAAAATCAAATAACAAAAAGAACAAATCTATCACATAGAAAAATGCTCATTTTACAAGGCAACAACAATCTCCACTCACCCATCCCTGTTTTCATCTTCGTCTGCATTGGAGAGGAGCTGTGAGCCAGCCAGTGAGAGGTCCAGAGCAGCCAGGGGCAGATCTCTGTAGCCAAAACTCAACAGCTGGACTGGAGGAGCCAAGCACTGGTTCTCATCCTCCACTGGCTGGGAGATGATCTCCAAGTCTGACAGACCTGCCTGCTCCACTTCCCTAGATACACGCGAGCATTGTGGCAGACAGGGAAGAGAGACACAAAGAAGACACAAAAAACATAAACATACATTACTTTAAACCAAAAACCACATTCCTCAGTTGTTTGCATGACTTTAGTAACATGACATTACATGTAATAAAATTTCGAAATAGAACTAGAAAGCCCTTGGAGAGCACAGACTTCTGCCGGGGGCCAAAATCCCCTCCTGCTCATATTTCAGCTTTCTACAAGACTGTTGTATTAGTTTTGTGCTGGGTGTCAGTAAGCTTTAGCTATAGCTTTAGCCCACACTCATCTGTAGGTAGTACCAAATGACACCAGTTGGAACACTCTATATCAATTAATTCAGGAGTTAGGTCCAAAAAGGCTTTTTTTTAGCCTGTCAGTGACCTTGACCTTCGATCTTGCAAGCCCAAAATTAGACATTTGCGGCCAGTGCTGTCACTTACAAAATGACACCAGCTGGACCTCTCTATGTCAAGTCTGTCTGGAGTTATGGCCAAAAAACATGTTTTCTGATCTTTCACTGAACTTAACTTTTGACCACCAAAATCTAATCAGAGTTAGGATTTAGGATGGGCTAAGATGCACCTTTGATGACAATTTAATCAAAACCTGTCTGTAACTTTTTGAGCTATCATGTTCACAAACAGATAAAATGAATAAACAGACAAATATCAGCAAAAAACATTACCTCCTTAGTGGAGATAATTAAATAGCAGAAACATCAAAGCCACAATATATTGACAGATATCATAAAATTAGCAGATGTAGCCAAGACAAAAGAGGACAGAAAGAGTGCGCGCCACATGTATGAGCGCAAAAGCAGCAGAGAGAGAAAAACCTTAATTATTCAGCCTGGCAACTTCACTAAGGACACATCTTTATTTACAGCAATGGCCTCAGGGGGCAAATGTAGGGTCAGAGAGGGTTACGCATACACTCCCACTCGAGCACCAGGGAGCTGCTGAGTGCTCACACAAACCTCCACTCCTGAAGACCAGAGCAGTTAAGGTCCATTTCCTCACTCCGCAAGAGTGATATCCACCTGAGAGAGCATTCATTTATGAAAGGAGAAGTTAGTAAGATGTTGAGTCTTATTTCCGGACCATCAAATACCGACATAGCCAGAGCTAATTCGCACCGCCTGTCACTTGATGGGCCTTTAAAAATGTCTCATGCAGTCTGGATTTTTGAGTCACTGTCATCCAGTTGTAAACAACGTTAGTTCAAAGCAACCCAACCCAAGTCACACTGACGAGAAGAGACACTAGAAACACCTACCCGGAAGTATTAATTGTACAGTTTACACTGGAGAAAATGTTGTAATGATGGCCGTTTTTAAAAATCTGAAGTTCACCTCCTTTAATTTTGGTTTTTGGTTGTATTTGATGCCATAAAATGGGGTGAAGCATCATGATTGACAGCTGAGCTCTGCTCCTGATTGGGCAGGCAGGCGTATGGACTTCAGCTTGACACTGTGGCTCCACTGGCCAGACGCTCCCACACAAACTCTGGCTCTAAACGATGCCACCAGGTCAAGAAGGCAGCCCTCATATTTCATATATTTTAGCTTCATTATTGTACAATAGGAAAAAGTGGAGACACATAATCCATCTTTATTTATGCGAATGATCACTACCGATAATATTAACCAGTAATATCGTAGGGTAATTTCAAAGAGAGACAGAAATTTCCCATTAGAACAATTAAGGCAGAACTTTTCTTATTATACATTATAATCAAGCTCTCCTTCTTCTGTGTTCATATCAGCAAACAAATACCCTCACCCGCCTAGGGCTGTTAGAGCTTAATAGCACATCACACCTGCTCAGCTGTGGTCCAGCAGCATGTTACCCTGTGTGCCCATAAGCCCCAGTTGTGTAAAAGCTGGGCCATCTCAGTATTGCGTGGAGGTGAAAACACACACTGAGTGCAGATGCAGACCGACTGTGTGTGCCCTGTGGTGGGTATTTTTAGACCAGAGCAGATCTGGTGTATCACGTCTGCCGTGACGTCAACGCCCCTCTGTTTGTCAGCTGAGTGGATCCCCACACTCCTTCAAACGTCAAAGGAAGTAAAACAAAAAAAAAAGGTAAATGGCGACAGAAAGACAGGAGAAAAAAAAAGGGAACCCGGTGCCAACAATAAAACAAGATGGACCAGAGAGACTAGAGTGAAACCAGAAAGAGGTCAAAGGAAAAGAGGGCAATGAGGTGCATAAAGGTTCAGGGGGATAACTGGAAATGGAAAGTGAGGGTGATAGTAAAAAAAAAAGAAAATACAACAGGGAAAGGGAGAGGAAGAAAGCAGGCTTATAGGGCAAAGTGAGATTAAAGAGGAAATGTAGAGGCAAGAAGACAAAACCATGTGATCCTGTTGAACAGTAAATATCATACACTGTGTGCAGCTTTCATTGTCACATGATGATGAGGCTACTCTGTTTATCTCATTCCACTTTGGCCCTTGTGAAACACTGGGAAAAACTGAAGTGATTGTAATAATAGCTGTGTGCAGAGTATACAAAGGGTCGTCCCAGCAACTATTTGCGATATACTTTTTTCCACTTTTTCACTCTCTCCTCATACTGCAGTGACAGATAGAACCGAATGACCTAAAACATTCAGGGGAGAGACACTCGAATCTGACAGACAGGCATACCTTTAGGAAAGGACAAATAGGTAACCAGACAGGGCGGGACGGATAGATATGCAGGCAGATAACTCCCTCACCATAATGCGCACCATCATCCTAAACCACCACACAGCCACAGTTTATTAGAATGTACAGTGATAATGTCAACGCTTAAGGACCTTTGACGCAATCTGGAGTGACCTGAGCAGTCGGAGGGCATTCTGTGCGCGTTTGTGTGTGTGTGCGTAGAAAGCATAATGACATCAACATAGCTACCAAGGCTACCTACATCTACACAAAAATCAAATGGATGACATCCAAAGCGGACAGGCGTATTCTCAAAACCTGTGTCAGGCTGGTAACCGTGTGCCTGCACTCACTCTACATCCCATGGAACTTCTGCAAAGTTCTCAAACAAAATGGACAGACTTACATATTTATTATAAATGTGTACATATTCCCATTTAACGGGAAAGACCCTCAAATGTTCCTACCACAACTGAATAAGAAATAGGTCCGAGTAGCTGAAGTAATTTGAGGGGAAGTTAGCGCAACACAAAAATAATGATTAAAAGAAAAACTGATTCTTTACATTGACAGATCCCGATATTGACGTGAGTTAAGGGACAACTTGAAGACTAGAAGCGTAAGCAGTTCCCAGCAGCAGTCTATTACATCACTGCATGTACAGCATACAACATTCATTAATAAAAAAAACAAAAACCTTTCCGTTCAGAGAGAAATGTTATTGCAGTTTCGTCTCAAGAGCTGCTGCCCATATTCCGATTTGATGGGATTATTTCCCTCGGCAAAGGGACTTTACATTTCTTCCAAGATACATACTCCATATAGTTAAAAAGACTGTTGACAGAGGCCATGCAGTGCAATATCTCCTATACGAGTGACCTAGATGTTAATATTACAAAAAGAGAATTTGTGCTTTTCCCTGTAGGCAGGAGCCTTTTCTTCAGAGTATTTCAGTGACATATAGGTGAATACATGAAAATGAACCTTGTGCTAAAGTATACAATATGCAAACACAACTATTAGATTTATGTCACAAATGATGTCAAAATGTGGTTGTGTGTGACTGAAACATCAGTCAGCACTTATGAGCCACCAGAAGTGTGTGGTTGTGTCTGCAGAGACCCTTCCTGTGCTTGTACGCTCTTCTTTTTCTTGTTGATATTGTTTTGCTGTGTTGACCTTCAGCCTTTGTGGAGCGGGTCTGTAACCACCTGGCAGGTTGGATTTATAGGCCTCACAGTCTCTATTCCTAGTCTGCTCATCTGCCGCCACTCTCAAGTAAGGGAACCGGGACCAAGCTGCAAAGAATCAGTTCATTCTGCAAAAGTGAACGATAACTGCTTATACTAACAATCTAATATGCCCTGTGATTTGGATCCAAACTGTAATGGCTTTAGACTTGGTCTACGTTATGCTACACCCTTCCAACAAGTTCACTGAAAACTAGACCAATAGTTATTCCGTAATCTAACCGAAAAATAAACAGACCAACCACCTGGACTGGAAATATGGTCTTTATGGGAGAGGTGATAAAATAAAAAATAAAACACAGCAGACGAGATATGAAAATGTTTAACTGTACATCAAGTTGAGAAAACCAAAAAGTATTTCAATAATAAGAACAATTTAAAAGAGGAGGAGGAGTTATTTATCTTTATATCCTGGAGTAACAACAAAAGCTATGTCCCTCCAAATTTGACCAAACCATCACAGCCGGTAGAAAGGTAAGAACAGCTGTGATGTGTCCAATGTGAAGGATCGATCAATGCAGTGATCTGGAGCGAATCATTTAAAGTACCTGAAAAGCTCTTTGTTAAACCTCTTGTTTCGATGAGCAATGTCCTACGTGAACATATGAATTTCTGCAAACGTTGAAAAGCTTTTCTTCATTTTCGAGCGAGATATTTATGTTTAATCTGTTTCTTCCTCACTGCTTTGAAGTGGGCAAGTGGGCTCGGGGTGGAGGTGCTGTCAAATATCAATCAAATGTGATCAATAACACCCATACAGTCCTGGTGAAAGAGATCAGTTTTTACAGTAAAACTCTTAGTTGGGTTTGTTTTGTTTTTAACTCTCACTTAGACTAGACTCAAAACTCATTCTTTTATCATCATTGTTCAGTATGAAGGATTTCAATCCATTTTTTTTTTTTAGGGATTTTAAGGTCTTTTTTTTTTAAATGCTAATTAATAGGAGCAACATTGCTCTACAGAATGGTTAAAAGTTTTGTTTAATGAAAATAACAATTTACAGCAGATGTATGTTAGGCATTTAATTTGTATATTTTTGGACTTTGGAAGGTTTTTGATGTGCTGCTTTTTCATTTTTTCTTTTACCGGGTAAAGCGCTGGTTCCCGCTCCGAGACTGTGGATATACAGCATTGTGCCTCACTATTGTGACACACTTCTACACACAACACCCCATCCGTACCTCCTCTCATCTACCGCGCAGCAGCAGCTTTGGCTCTCTTCCCAAACAATCAGGACCGCACACATAACTACTCATGACACACACAAGCTGTCCAGTCAAATTGAAATGAATGTGGCTGGGAATTGTGAAAATGCAGACTTTTGACATGTAAAGCTTCTTCATTTGGTGAATACAATTAAACTCAAAGGAAAAAATACAAGTAAAATATGCAAAATATTTCCAGCATGTGTTGTAAGATTAGTGTTATAATACATTAATATAATACGTGGAAATGGCTTTGTTGCGCTGCAGTCTAAACAATGAAAAAAACAGAGACAAATCTGTCTGTTTTTCATGTAAATACATAGGAACACTGACCTTTCTGTAAACCCCAAATGTTCATAAAGTGGCAACTGCAAAAATTCTTAAAAAAAAAAGAAAACAAAACACTATTTCATGGAACGACTAAAAATTGCAAAAGAGAACCCACAGGAAAGAAGTGATATTCACATGAGCAGGATTCTCAGGGGCCAGCAGACAACATTACTTAGTGGACTGTTAGTGCTGTGGGACAGGTAGCAAAGGTCATTATGTGACAAAAGTGGCTCAGGGGGACTTCACCGACCAAAGAATGGAAGGTCATGTAAGTTACAGGCAGCCAGTGGCACTTAGGATCTTCGTCCGACAAGTGGGATTGTTTAGATCATGTACATGACCCCTTTTCAGCAAGACAAGAGACTTACAAGCGGCCTTAGAGAAAAGAAAAGTATGCTGATTCACACATGTTGGACAACATACCAAACTAACATGTTTCAATTGTCATTGTAAGCATTATAGCTCAAACCACTACTTTACATTACTATACTGTAGAGCATAGTTATTAAATGTCTTGACTTAAAAAAACTCGAAAACAAACTAAATCACTTGTTTCTGTCAATAAATTCTAAATTGAATCCAAAGAAGCAATGTGGTTTAAAGAGCATCTCTTATCTGTTAACCGGAGGTGTTAAAAACACAAAAAAACAATTTTCTTAAACAATATCTAGGAGGCGTCATACATGGACGACAAAAATCCAGACTGAAACGGTGGACTTCCAAATATCTTTGAATCCATTTGACTGCAAAGTGCTTTAAAGTGGACCCAGTACATTAATACCCTGTTTAAACTTTTATTGGACAATGTTCATAAATCAAAAATTCCACCTACACTCTGAATTATGAAAATAAAATCTACTATCCTCTTAATGAGATCCACTACATAGTCTTGTTTGCAGTGTTCATTGTGCTGCAGGTGGCATATGTACGTATGTCAAGTCTAGTACTAGAAAACCCATGAAAAATATCCTGAGCCACACTCCACAGTCCAGGGCCTTTGTGGGCCACAACATTAACACACACAGTAGATTAGAGTTCAACAACGCCTAAGAATCTTAAACACGCCAAGAACATGGAGAAACAAAGCAGATGTGCCCTGCTCCCACCAGCTGCCGTGAAGAACTTCGGAGAAGCTGGACATCATTATACATTAGCGTTACAGAATCATAACACACAGTGTGAAAACTCTTCTTCTAACTTCTAGTCAGACGTCTTGCCTCACTGTGATGCAATGATTCCGTCTCGGTTACAAAAGCACATTTCTCGCACTTGTGAGTAATGTTTGTTTTTTCTGGTGAGTTGCACACAACACCAATATTGATTTCACATCAAAAGGTAAAGAAGAGGCAAAAGAAGGG
>KV751315.1:1720351-1775914 GCA_001698575.1 Mola mola
CACAATCCTTTTACTTATATACATTAAAAAAGTGCCTGCGCTGAACAAACAACTAGAACAGCTTTAGCGGACTCACAAGTGTATAGAATTCAATTGAAGTCAGAGGGTAACGTATGCCCTGAAAGTGTGCAGGGTTGAGGAAAAAAATCGAAACATATATTTTACAAGGGTGCCCTCTCACATTGGAAGGTAGCAAGGGACATGTTTTCCCACACAATGCCATCACACGGATGGTTAAAGGAATCATTTTGCTGCTTTATGAGCAGAAATGGTGACAGCAGGATTCTGGGTGATATTGTGAGTTACACACTGTACAAATTGCTTCTTGTTCCCGACTTTGGGTAACAGGCGCACAATGAGTCGTCTTTTCTTTCTCCTGTTTGTCCATTGTCAGTCAGCCCAGATGGACCAGGGTCATGACTGTGGTGTACTCATGTTGCAGAGTGTCCGTGTCAGTGTCGCACAGCGTGTAGTCATCTTTGACAATTCGGTCGCAGCCGATTTCGCCGTTGCCGAACAGGCCAAACAGCGGGGTGTTGGGAAACACCTTGTGAAAGGCGTTGGCCTCTACGTTGGGCTGGTTGTTATAGTAGTTCTGTCCTCTCCCCACACAGGCGAACATGAAACCTAGGGTGTTCCTCTCAGGGATTTTGGCTGCTTTTAGGCGCCGGATCGTGGTTTCCGCTGCCTTTGGGTTGCTGATGTCTTGGTCCAAGAGCACTGATGCCCCTTGTACCTTAGGGCCACTCAGGGCCAGGCCAACCACTCCATACGCACCCTGGCTACAGCTACAGAGGAACAAATCACACGAGACGCAATGTGAATACTGCAAATAGTGCAGTAAAAATTTCAGGAATGTGCAAATGTTCACTTGCAATTGTTATTTTGTAAGGAAAGCATGACTCTTCCTGAAAATGTTCATTAAAATGACTAATTTACGTGAAGGATGTTCATTTACCAGTGTCTGGGGGGCGAGAATACGCTTTCTACTAGCCCTCCAGCGATAAGAGCTTTAGTCTTGGCCAGCGGCTCTAGTATCTGCCGTAGAAAGCGTGCTCCTCCAGATTTATAGGCCTCATACACAAATACCAGGACAACACGCAGCTCTGGGTTGTCAACCAGTCCTGCAAAGAGAGTACAATGAATAATGAAAATAAACTCTGGAATATTCTATGATTTTTGTATTTAATAAGTAAATACTCACCTGCTTCTTTTAAGGTTGCTGGAGAAATGGACTTCTTGCAGAAATGAAAGGGCTTGATGTTGACACCTTCCATGCTTGGGAACATGATTGCAAAGCCAGCTTCTCCCTCCTGGTACTCCTGAGGAGGACTGGAGCAGGGGCCACTGGGGGTCACTGCAAGGAGGAGCATGCATGAAGTAACATTAAGTATTAAGTTACTCGTAGGACCTTGTGCACATGCCGTCTGTCACGGAGGTCTGTGATTCCGAGTTTTTATTTCAGCAAAAAACTAAGAAATTATATTTCCTCCTCTCTGGTTATGTATGTCTTCATTACTGAAATCAGCTGCTTACTCGGAAATAAAATCTGCTGAATATTAAATACAGGGCCAATGAGAACCACATTGACTGCGGATAGAAGCATGAACATATGTTAAACTATATTTTAGTTGCAGGATTCAGTCACTATCAGGATGCTGCGCAAACTGAAGGCAGTTTATATAGAAAAATGATACCACTATTGATCAACGTGGGAAAACATGGTTATGATCAATTTCTTTTGCCATAATTGGACATAATTATAATATAATGAGAATTTAATGACTGTCAATTCACAATGAAATGAAGCTCGGTCAGTTCTCTGTAATGGAAAAAATATATCACTAGCAATGTAAGCACTTACAGTATAAAGCATTGCATCACATTCACATCACGTACTGTATTTCACATGATTGTGAAACTAGTCTGCATGTTCTCACCAGAATCACGCATGTCAATATTGTAATAAAATAACCTAATGCAGTGCAAAGATCCCAACTCATTAAATTCCTTCAAAATCTTCACTACATATATTATATGGGCAAATGAGTCTGAGCGGACGTTGTAGTTTTTAGCAGCCCATTAGATGAACACACTAAAGTCTCACATCGAAGCTCATTTAGCAAAAAAATTCAATATTAAAATTAAATTAAGTTAATACTTGCATGTGTCTGCCAATGTTTTTATGAGAAGTGAGGTGGGGGTTTTGGTTTCTCATATGTAATTGAAGAACTGAGTAAAAGAGAAAAGAGGAACACTTACAGACTATTCCTGGTGTAGCAATGCCCATAATGTCACAATTGTTGGGGAAGAGCAGGTTCAGTTCTTCAACTGTGGCCGGACTGTGGCGACTTTTTTTCACTACATAGTTGAGAAAAAAAATATTCATAAGAAAAAACTGTTTTATATGCTTATCATTCTAACAATAAATAAAGTATATATTTCTGTTAATAAAACTCCTTCATATATTCTTTACATCAGCAAAGCACTCCTTTCTTACCAATAAATGTACTTTGTTATAAAAGTGTTAGAAAAATGCAATTAAATACCAATTAAGAAAAACATTTGAAACAAATATTCAAAATATAGGATACAAAACTTAATATGCCCTCTTTCATTACCTGTCAGACGTTTGTGAGTTCAAGTTAACAGTTTAAACCACAAGCGTCAAAAGAATATTAAACTGCCATGATAACTATAACTATGCATAACACTATAATAACAATTATTCTGAAATAAACTGCACTATGACTGCAAACACACTCTACAAGAAAGTGCATTTTGTCAGGTTTTTTTTTTTTTATGTAAAACTGGTCAGGTTGTAAGTACCAAAATATTCTCTAATGTGCTATCTTTTCTAAAATTGCAGGTGCTCAGTTAATGTTATGTTATTATTTAATAATTCAAGAATGCAATAACATTATGCCACTGAAACTGGAGTGACCATGAAAAACAATAGCTGTGAACTGAAACTGACCAACAGGAAACAGAAATAAACACTGAGTTAACACATTCTACTAACTGGCTTTCATCGTTATATGTAAATAGCAGTGCTGATTTATTTAACGCACATATTCATATTTTTTAATGATTGCTCTGGAATAAAATACAGCAAACATTAGCCAAGTCTGTTACTTACCTTTTAGTTAACAATATATTATCCAGCATAGGTGCAGCTTGTGATGTGTTTTAGTATTATCTTCACTGAAATAGTAAAACTGCACAGAGATAAGAAGCTTCAAAGTACCACGATGTCAAGAAAAAAAGGCCAATAACACACCCACTCAAGACTCTTACAAACACTTAGTGAATTTATGATAAAAATGGATTTGAATAAATGCATGATTTTAAATGTAAATGATTATTAAGAATTTAATATTTGAGTAAAATACAGAAAATATAGGGTTTTTTTGAACTTATGCATTCAAAATGATGACATAGGACAAATGTGCATCTGTCAGACCCACCCTGTCTAACGATGGCAATGTATTCCAACAGTAGCACATGCATACATACATACATCATTTAATACCAACCTTTACTCTGTCTGTAGCAATAAGCCTGTCCATTGAAGGCCTCACAGTCTACCATTGTCAAAACTGTTTTGGGCAAGAGAAATACTTTCTGAAAATAAGAAGCAAAGCACAAGAGTAAGTATACACCTTTAAAATCAATATACCACATTTTGTATGTGATTTTACTTCAAAACAAAAGAAGTGTACACATTTTCCCCCATGCCAATACAAAGGATCTTTTACTACATATTGAAAAGCTGCTATGAGGTTTACCTCCACCTCCTCAGCCAGGACGCTGCAGAGGGCATGGACCTCTGTGTTAGATGGTCCGCAGGCTGACACGCAGGTGAGCTGCTGCTGAGTTCTCAGCACTCTGCGGGCACAGTTTCTCCACAGTCGGCACACACTGAGAACGCGCGCACACACGCGCACACACACACACACACACACACACACACACTTTAGCGGCGCCTGCTAGCTTGGTAGAAACTTTACGGTAGAGTTAGTTAGATACCAAGTTTGTGCTTACGTCATACACGACTAAGCACCCGACAGCGCTACACACCACGTACAGTGGCTCAAAAACAATATTACAGCTACTAAAACTGGCCCACTCAATCATCCGAACGTCTCTGAATATCAAATTAACTTCAAGTGGACAGCCATTCCCGCTAGCTAAGTTCGCTGCTAGCATACAAACATCCCGTCACCTCGCGATGCGGAGAAGCGACTTGGTTGGTACGAAGGTCAGAATCCGCTCAACCACTTCGGCAACATTGCTGAGGACGTATGCAGCCTTGCTGTCCTGTAAAGAGGCGGCAAAGTCTTGGTTTTCTCCCATGTTTTCTCTCAAGTCGTGGGTCTTCCAGCACGGCCGCCCAGCTACGACCCTTCACCTCTGCCACTCCGTTTCTGTTCAGGCACCTGGAGGCGACTTACCGCCCCCTTACGGCCAGGAGGTGCAGTACCAGTTATGTACTGTTTCTTGAACGTTGGTCTACTTACTAGACTCTAATATTTCTACAAAAGAAACAAGCACTAAAAGATTGGTAACCACTTGCTAATTACATCTCTAAAATAGAATTACAAAAAAAATGTCCCACCATATTTAATTCAAATAGACTTTCATATATTGCATTCTCATTAAGTGAAATATTCTAATATTGTGTAGTAAAATGCTTGAAACCTTTTGGTTTACAATGTAATTAATCTAATTTATTTAATGTTCACCATCTTTATTAACAATGGTAAATCACAAAATTCAATTTTTTGGAGATGCACCAGTACATCTCTAGGTGTTGTATTCTACAGGTTTGTGCATCCAGAAATCAAATTCCACTACACTGGTGATGAATCGCAAAAAATGGGAAATACCCCCGAAAAAAAAAAAAAAAAAAAAAAACAGCAAGCAGACGGTAAATTCTACTATATCCCACCATTTTATTCATGATTTTTACATCATCGAGGTAAAATAAGAGACAACATGAACAGAGAAGTGAGCGGTGTCTGCAGACATTTCTTTCATTTAGCTGAACAAAACAGTACATTCAAAAAGGACTATGCTGAGAATTCCTTCCCTCCTGGAATTGTACAGTGACACTGAGTTTACATTTAATACAGAACAAACAAATAATCAGAAGCAACGTTACAAGAGTACACATAATAAAAGTCCCTTTTATACAACCTTGGCTAAACTTATGGCTTTGTTCACAATGACCATGTGCATTATCGTTCCCTACAAAAGTGCAAAGTCTCCTAATATGTACATATAACTAAAGAAGACAGTGAATTTTAACTGACCTTTTGAGTACAGTGTGTAACAGAAACCATGGCTCAACAAAGCCATTTGTGATACTTTGTTTAGAACTCATTCCTTCATGATAACAAGGTCCGGGGACACACACGCACAGAGCTCAACATTATCTGTAGCAGCCATCTATGGGAGCCAGCCATATTCAGAGCAGATGAGGCAGTAGGTGAAGAGGAACAGAGCTGGCTCAAATGTTAAACATCTCCATTAGAGTCTGATCCAGTTTCTGCTGCATGCTCAGTCCTTCTTCTTTAGTACGTGTGACTTTATCTGTTAATATAGCATTACGTCAGTTAAAAATCAGAATGGCAAAGATGACAGAATGTAAAACAAACATCCAGATAACAGGGTTGCAACATGTGGTGGATCTTTGTAAATCTAAGATATGTGAGAAAAATCACCTATCAGCGTATCTCAACAACTGAAATTACCATTCATTATATCCTCAAATACGATAGTGCTAACGCGTTCATTGTAAATGTTACACCTCAGCTATAGACAGGGCTGTAGTCGAGACTGTGCAATGCTAGGTTTAGGACAAAAGGAGGGCTCTTTGCAAAGTTTGTGTTTCCAAAAGGATTTGAATGACATTATCCCTCATTATCAATAAAAATCAAGTTCAGGTCTTCAGACTGTTTCAGTTCAATGACAAAAACTAACCTTAAACATGACAAATGAGCCCCAATTTAACCCAATTGGAGACCTCCATGGAACCACTCATGTCATTATTTCCCCTTCACCATCCAGTGTTCACGACCACGTCACAAAAATTAAATGTTGTTACCCGTTAGTGCATAACCTAATCCAAAATCACAGATACTAAAAATAACCAGCTCCAACTTCAAAAATTCAAATCTCTTTTACAATAAAAATACAAAGTTTGGTTCTCAGCACAGCTAAAGACACCACATCTTGTGATTTTGCTAGATTTTGGTTGAAGACTTTTCTTGTTTTCTGTCAATAAATTAGAGAGACAGAATCTGGCTTTAACACCAGCCTTCTGCCCCAATGGATGAAAGCAAAATTTAGATTTCAACTGGACTAATTTCCAACAGCCTTGTCAATAACTGGGTAACATATATTTCAAATCCTTTCCACAACATTTCATAACCTGAGGTTAGACCTACTATCTTCTAATGCCACATAAGCATGCATAACATGAAATATATCTTAATTCTGTGTCCTGTTTGCTGGAAGCGTCACTTGGTGTAGGTTTCTGTGTCACAGAGGCAGTCCTCTTTATAATCACAACATTATAAAAATATGCCGGGACATTTGAGTGTCAGAATAAAAGCACACAAGTGGCCGTTCCAGTTTAAGCCTCGTTTAAAGCTACTCTTAGTTCATTGGTCAGGAGACGGTTTCTCTCAAGCTGCTTGTATAGATGGTCTTGACAGTCAGAAAGCAGGTAAGAGAAAAAGGAAAGAGAAGGCAAGTTAGTACAACAGACAGAGTCAGTACTGCTTTGAAGCTAATCACAAAACCATTGTCAGCTTATAGTCAAACCCTGGAACTGCATCTATCATTCAGATTAAAAAAAAAAAAAAAAAAAAAAAAAAAGGTCTCATAAAATGTCACTAGATTTGGTGAGTGTAATCCATGGCAAATGACTGATTATTCCATTTTCTGCATTTACAGTATATAACTTTTACTAAGAATATTTATATTAATTAGCCTGGAGGACACCCATGCATTAGAAGATTAAGAGACTGTGCCTTTTGGTGGAGGTTCCGGGAATTATCTCATACTAGTTGCACTTCTGTTATAGATTTCTTAAAAGTCTTACTGTAAACAACATAAATAGGAGATTTTGGTCAGTACTTTATATTTAAGATCCCTGCTAATGTAGCAGTCAATCCCACTAATGTGTGCTCAACATATCAGGTTTTTGAAAGGATAAATGCAAGCAAGCTAAATGGCCATGATCCCTGATTCTTTGAAGATATTTCTAAAAAGGAGACAACTGTATTTCATGTGAAAACTAGTTTGTAAAAAGTTAACCATCCCAGTACTGCTATTACATCTAACAAAAGGTCCCCTCGAACAGAAGAGGGAACATCGAATATGAGAGGAGCGTCAGAGTTTATTAAAAAGCTACTCAACAAAATAAATTAAACACAGAAAAAGACAAACGAGTAAATCAAAGAAAAATAAAAAAAAAAAAAAAAGATGTGACAAATGGACATGAAGAAACATGGCAGGAAAAAGGGTGAAGAGCTGGCATAGATGGAAGAATGTTTATTTTACATAAAGCAATGTGGCTCAAAAGGTCTGCATGAAAGATGAACAAATGGATGGCTGCAGCGAAAGCCCAGTGTGCAGAAGTGTAAGAAACACAGAGACAAAGAGTTGGGCTGTGCTGCACAGGAGAGAGATGACGACAATCAACCAGCTTCTGGGATGAAGGGGGTAAAGATTTAGCTGTGAAAAAAGGAGAACAGAAGTGTTGGAGGGAGAAACAAAAAGGAAGGTAAATAACATGCAAAACCAGAAAGAGGAAAAACAGAATGCAAAACTGAGGAAAATATGGTTGTGTTGTTAGAAACTCTACAGGGGAACTATCACCACTCATAGATGCTGTTAGTGGTTACCCAAGTATTACGTTTTGGGAAATCTAACCTGATAAAGTAAAGGAGTTTCTCAGAAAGGCAAGCCTCATAATTTAGCTGAACAAAAATCACTGCACTCAAACATGCCATAAGGGGGCGCTATTGTGCATTAGACACAGTAGTTAGGGGTGTAGGGGTGTGGGGGTCTAAAGTGCTGAGCAGAAACAAGCAGGTGGTGAATTACATGGAAGTCATGTCGTTGAGGGCGTGGTCCAGCTCTTCACTGATGGCCTTGTACTTCAGTTTCTGGGCATACAGCTCATCTATTGTGTGGTAATTATTATAAAGGTGGCAGTGAAGGATATGTAACAAAAAAAAAAAAAAAAAAAAAAAAAAAAAAAGAATAAAAGGAAAAAATTAATTGGTCAGAAAACAAAAAGCACAAGGAAACGGAAATAGACAAACTTGAAAAATAAAGGACAGAAATAGTTGGGTGTGGAACAGCTGCTGATATTGTGTCAGATTCCTGAAGAGTCACAGAGAACCTGCCTCACGTGTGCCATGACCCTGAGGAGGACTGCTTGGGACAAGCAACACTGTGCTGTGTATTTTTACTTTTTTTTTTGGTCAAATGTCAACTATACTATCCAAACATTTTGTGGAAACATCTTTTTCCAAAGTATTAAAATAAATGGGAAAAGAGTCATACCCTCCAGGTCATCAATAGTCTTCTCAAGCTTGGCGACTGATCTCTCAGCGAACTCAGCACGAGTCTCAGCCTGAGTGGAGGAACACAGTCAAATATTAGTCATTAGCAAATACATATTCAGAGGTTTACATTACTAACCACAGCATTGCAGAACATTTAAGCAATTTGGTTCTGCCAATGCTGTGATAAGCAAATATATACTGTATAGTCAGCATAATCCATTCAAAGTCACATTTCGATGAGTCGAAGTCAGAAAGCAGCTCTACAAACAAACTCAATCAAAAACATAGGGCAATTTCTGGAAAAAAATCACTGGTGAACATTTACAACTTTAACTCACCTCCTTCAGCTTGTCTGTAAGAACCTTGATCTCCTCCTCATACTTGTCTTCCTTCTGCGAGTACTGTGGTTGTACAAAACGGGCAGGGTCAGGCAAACATACAAGATAAAATCATAAACATCTTAATTCTTTAAATCTATCAGTTATCTTCTTGATCGGTCATACTTACCTTCTCTGCCTGGGCTTCCAGTGACTTCAGGTTGTTCTGAACAGTTTTCAACTCCTCTTCAAGCTCAGAGCATTTGCTGTTCAATTATGGGTTTGGTTGGAGAAGCAGAACGATGCAGATACAGAAAAAACGAATTATAAAAGAATTCATCTAAAATAATATTTAAAGTGGGGAAATGGAGGAGGAAGTAGAGATTTTTACCTCTCAGACAGCTCAGCACGCTCCTCTGTACGTTCCAAGTCACTCTCGATGATCACCAGCTTACGGGCCACCTGTAGTCACAATGTGAAGAAATGCACCCGATTAAACCGACTTAATGGAGACAAGAACCATCAGACAAGAAGTGACCATTGATCATGTCAGCTTTAACATTAAAGGGAAAAAAAAAAAAATTGAAAAATGCTGAGTGATGTGAACAGCTGAGAAACATGCCTCCTCGTATTTGCGGTCAGCCTCCTCTGCAATGTGTTTGGCCTCCTTCAGCTGGATCTCCTGCAGCTCCATCTTCTCCTCGTCCTTCATCGCCCTGTTCTCAATGACCTTCATGCCTCTGGGGGAAAGAAAATAGCAAGATGGGTGAGTCATGAGCACCATGGGCACAATATGTTTGGATAACAATCTGTTGTATGAAAGATCCATAACAAGGAATTGGTCCTGAAAGGGCAGAGGAGATCACATTCTAATGTGGCTTAAAGCAAAGTTTGCTACAAAGCACATGGGCCTACTGATATCTCACACTTGTGAAGTGGGCCATGAGTATTAAGAAGCATTAAGAAGGACTACACAGACGTTTCGTGTCTCTAGAAACTCTCTGGATACTCTACTTCACTATATTCACTATATTATAGAGGGCAACATTGTCTCCACATGAAGTGTCGACATATGAATACCAGGACAGCATGACACACATGCACTTGCTGCACCAAGAGACAAAGGGGGAGGGCGTCAATATAATCCATTGTGGACATGACAGTCAATAATTTAGTGTTCTTTTCTATTGATTCAACATGGAACTCTTTGTGCATTATGACTTGTGGCAGCACTGCCAAAATGTTGAATAGTGTGACCCTGCACTTTTGATTATTAGTTTAGTGAACATTTCAGTACTCAAGGCACAAAAGTTCCTATTTATCCTAAAAGCATTCAGTGTCAGAATGACCACTTTGCCACAGCGTGTGGAGTAATTCAGGAGGTGATTGTCTACTGCCAAACTCTAAACCATCTGTCATAATACTCTTTTTCAGATTCTAACAGAAAAGAATAATAAAATAAAAAAACTTAAGGTGATTGAAACATTAAAAAAAAAAAAAAAGTGAGGATATTTAAGGATGTGAAACTGCGACTTTCCTGCAAACACAAACACCAACAGCAGGGGCTTGAGGGGCTGTGTCAGTGTCTGTGTTGCAGGGTAAGGTACCCACCTCTCACTCTCATCAGCAGCCTTCTCCGCCTCCTCCAGCTTGGTCAGAGCTGTGGCCAGACGCTCCTGAGCACGGTCCAACTCCTCCTCAACCAGCTGGATACGTCTGTTCAGGGAAGCTACATCACCCTCAGCCTGCGAGAGCACAACAACAGTCAAATCAGGTTTACTTGTGAGCGGATCCCATCCCCTGCTGTTCTGTGAGGGCTTTGGGTAGGGTCAGTGGAGAGATACGGGCTCTCTTGGGCTCATTTTCCATACAGGCTGGCGGGTGGGTGGCCTTAATTTTCTTTCAACACATATTTACACTTAACACACTTTACAATCCATCTGAACAAAGAAAATAAGACTAATTCGGCCACGTTTTCTTCCCTCTTTTCATGCAAACCTGCGATGTCCTGTCTCACGTCGGTTCAGTCAACTTATCCCATAAAGAATTTCGTTAGAATTTACAAACATTGATAAAATTATGAGACAATTTTTGAGGAGTGAAGAGGTAGTGCCCCTGTGCTCCAACCAGCTGGTGACCCAGGAGAGGATTTTTTGAAAAAGGACCCGTGGTGCTACTGCAGTTCGCCTACTAGTCAAAGGGCTGGTTGGTTTTTATCCTGGAAGTGCCCCGGGCGGTGTCCTTCCATCCACCCATCGTTCAACTTCCTCGCATCCCACCCGGGGCTCATTCTAACGTCATACCCGACTGTATCTGCGGATAGCCGTCGCTGTCTAGGCCTAGCAGCCACGCTTTTTGACCAGATTTACGATTAATGCCGTCGACAGTTTGGGGGCTAATTGCATTAAATAATTAGCGGCGGCTTACGGCTTCCTTCGCGCTCCTCTCCTGGTTCAATTCCCGCTGGAGTAACGCTGCCCGGTCCTCCGCCACATCGGCCTGCTCCTGCAACGACTTGATTTTCTTCTTCACGGCTTCCAGGGAGCTCCCACCTGCCATATTTGTCGCTATTGTTTTGGTCTCGGCTAAGCTAGTGTTCGCCTCTCTGCCGTGCGGGCTTCCTGAGCGTGGACACGCACACTTGGAGATGCGGCGCGTTTGATCCCTGCCCCCACCGCCCTTAATCAACCGCTGATGAGGATTGGGACGTGCCACCAATCCCGGAAGTACCCCAATTCACATACAAATTAAAAAAGGTATCGAATAAATGAAAGATGCACGAGTTGTGCGAATTTCTAGTGACCTTTCAGATTGATTAAATGTCACTTGTAATGCTTCATGTGAGCTTTACAGCTATCTAATTCGTGGGCAGTTTTGAGGGCATCCCCTGCTGGTAAATTGAACTAACCCTATCAAAATCACAGCTCCAGACGCCGGACGCTGACGCAGTCCTGATCAATACCTGAGTTACGGCACTGTACGGATAATCTGATAAAACAGAACAATATGAATTCGATTACTAGTTCTACAATTATTAATCAAAGTTCACAGCTGTTTAGTTATCCGACAATGCCAAGGTTAGGCCTCTCTTACACCTGCCACATTACAAGCTCATCCCGTTAACACTGCTGCTTACATACACTTATCCTGCCAACACTTCTTAAGTGCATTTTTTTGCATTTGTTTATTTATGTAATAATTCTGAATTAATTACTTTTGTAGTTCATTTTTTAATTGTAGTTTTTAATGCATTTGCACATGTGTCTATGTAGGATTTTATTTTCCCTGTCAATTAGTTAATTGAAAATGTCTTTATATCGTCGATAGTGATGTTGTTGCTGATTGTGACAAGATTAATTGGTTGGTTAAGCATGAAACCTAGTCAATACAGTGGTAATTTTATCAGGGTTGCACATAGCAGTCCACTGAAACCAGAACCCCAATATGTCAAGCGTTCACTAGCCAAAATACGCGACTGAAACCCAACACTGGCCCTCAGATTTGTCCCAATGGCTGTGGAATGCAACGGTAGGCAAGTGAGCAGTGACCTTACCATATAGAGCTCATGGGCTAAATTTAACTATAGGTCTACATATTTTTATCCAATACAATTCATACACATCTTAAAATTTAGCATTGCATAAGTATCAATGGGGTAAATCTGTTTGGGGGCCTTGTATTCTCAGTTTCCTTTGGGGGCCTCGATGGTTGACTCAAGGTCAAACCATTTGGCAATAGGTGCGCCACTCGGGCTTCTGCACCCGTCTGTGGCGCTGTCAGGCCAAACTCACATCTGTGGCTTTCTTCTCAGCGAGCTCCAGTTTCTCCTGGGCATCCTTCAGTGCTTCAGAGTACTTGTCCAACTCATCCTCAGTCGCCTTCAGCTTCTTCTGCAGCGCTACCAGGTCATCCTCAAGCTGGGGCACAGAGACACAAGAGATTTACTTCTAACACGTATATCGTTACTCTCCGGCTCCACAAGCATGCAGCACCTTGTGGCGCCTGTAAATAATAACTTTCCATGTGTGTATGATAAATATTTGTACATGATAGACTGTATAGTAGAAAATTATTGTAAAGGCATTATAGTAAATAACAGTAGAAGAGAAGTTTATTTAGTAAATAAGTAAATAAAACAGTAATCAAATTCATTTTAAATGTTTTGTCCTTTTTTTTTTTTTTTTTTCTTTTTCATTTAGTACTTTTAGTACACGAACTGACGTGAAGGAACTATGTGGTGCCAGACGCACGGATCCACCCCGGACGCCCACCTGTTTGCTCCTGTCCTCGGCGGCCTTCTTGTCTGACTCGGCCTGCTCAGCTCTATCCATGGCATTTTCCTTGTCGAGCTTGAGCATCTGCATCTTCTTCTTGATGGCATCCATGGCTGCTTAGTGTCGCTGGTGTCCGCGCAAAGCGAAAAGAAAAGAAAGCTGAAGGGGAAGGATCGGAGCGTCCCAACCACAGTGAACGTCAAGCCGGAGTGCGAGCTCGCCGGAGTTGTACTGAGGCCAATATGTAGTTTGGCCAGGCAGTTACTGGATACCCAATACTTTTTTGGAAACAGCCGCAGCTGCTTGCCAACGCGGGACGCGTCTTTTTTTCTGGATCTTATCAGTGATTCGCTCTTGCAAGACATTTGACCACTTCTTTGACTATACATGGGGTATGTGCGTCAAGATGGCACTCCTCCCTCACACCAAGACGTCCACTCCAGTTTCCTACACCCACAAGGTGACATGCAGGAAGTATGGGATCAAGGGATAGTAGCTCTTCTTGAAAAAAACATACTGATAATGACCAAATTACCAGGCTGGCAGATAAGAAAGATAAGTTCAGCATGCCTTACAATTATTTTGCAGTCTTTAAATCAGCTGTATGAAAATAAAGGACATCATACAATGCTGACTGACTCACAGCCATTTCGACAGAGATTGGCAAAATAAGTTCTAACACCTCCCCATGCATCAGAGCAATTCATTCAAAACAAATATATCTTATTGGATAAGCCTCTGTGAAATTTTTTGAGTCTCTGGGGTGTCATATTAGCCACCATGGACTGTTTGTCTTCCAGTGGATTATATCAGCTCCCTCACAACATAGCTTAACATCCAAGCAGATATTAGATCTGTGGAGTTCACATCATCAAGCTTGTCCAAGTCCCCTCTCAGCTAATACATGCCAGAGAGTTATATCTCAAATGGGCCACAGTGGATACATAGGCGTGCACTGAGGAAGAGGCAGAAGCTTGGGCATTCCAACAGTCCCACTCAGAGCGCTGGCACAGCCGCAGCTGTCACACACGCTGTGGTCACGACTGCCGGTCGAGTAGTACTGGTTTACTGTTAGCCACAGAAGTTACATGCTGGAGAAACTGGACTTTGAGAACACAAATTACTCCAAATATTGCTAAATGAAAGGTGTTGGGTAACATTAAGATGAACTGCGGCGGTAGGTTAGATATCCTGTACATACACGCATGCTGCACTGTCTTTTTGTTCGTAACAACCTGGCTCACTGCGCTTTGTAATTATCTGAGGAGATTTTTAGACGAGGGTACCCCCCTTCTCCCCCCAGGCCCTATTTCTGCGTGTGCTTTGTTGAGTGTATATTTTTGGGATCTTGCCACTCAGAGAGCACCTGCTTGCCTCCATCCAAAGCCCCCGCCCCCGGAGCTACTCCCACCCCGACTGAGCCTTAGAAAAGGGACAGTAGTACTCTTTCAGAAGAGACCCGCTCTTTTGTGAGTGAAATTGGGTGAAATAGAAAAAAACAAAAAAAGCCTAGCCCCCCAAAACCCCTCACTATTTCTTTATTTCTTAAAACCTTACTCAGAGGAAGATAAAGACTTGTTGAACTGGTGTCAAAATTGCTGAATCAAAACATCTACTTTAAAAATTCAACTAACAACATGAAACTGTCGGTTTTCTTCAGCAATTTTGATGTCTTTGGTGGTCCGGCCTGATATCCTTTTCTGCAAGTTTTTTTTTAAGGCGCTCAGCTGTCACTGTGTGGTCGTCCTACCATGTGTTTTGTGGGCTCCTAAGGAGTCAGCCAGGCATGCCACTCATGTACTGAGATCAGAGGAGCTCGTGGTGCATTCACTGTCACCCTCGCACCCCAGACAGACAGAGAGGCGAACCACCACGTCCTACCTGTCCAGCAATGAAGGATTTAGTCACATTACGAGGGTAATGTGACTAAATCACTTAAGGCTGCGGGTAACTTGCTCTAAAGTGTGTACTTTCATCTACTCAAATTTTGTTAATAAGGCTCCAACCCACAACAAAAGTCACCTCATAACACCTAACATGTAGCTAATGTTTAGACCAAACTCTTTTATTATCAAATAATTTAGATGTTACTTAAGAAAGAGCCAACATTCGCTCATGTTCGCTCATTCGCAGCAGCGGTGAGGAAAAGCTTCCTTCTAGAGGGCAGACTCCATGACTAAAGCCCTGTCATTAATTGGTCTGTTTCACTGTGAGTCAACTCTATGTCCAGCCTTAACCCCTGGTATTTCCATGCAGCAGGAAAGATGTGACCCTGTTAACAATGGTGTTATGACTTTATAAAGAACCATATGTGAAGTTTCGAGACATATGAATCCGTTCAACTTGATGTATTCACTGTGATTTATAATTGTGACTCTTCGATCTTGAGTTGCGTCGCAACTCAGCTGAACTCTAACGTAGCTTTGCACCCGCTGTTGATTTAATGGCAATGGTAATTTAATGGTGTCAGTCGGGTGTGCAGCTCCCAGACAGAACTGATGAGTTCATCCTTAATGTCTTGACTGGAATTTCTCACCTCCTCCACAATAATTGAAAAGTATTGAGGAAGAGTAAAGTTGTCATTGCACCCACTCCCACTGAATCCAACCTCAGTTCTCACTGTGATTCGGCCAAATCATCATCATCCTACGTGAGCTCAGTGTGATGACGCTGGTGTATTATTTTTCATCTGAGCAACACAGTCGACAACTTGATGAGGCGCTGGTCTTTTTACTTAGAATTCTCTAAGCTATATAGCACACTCCGGACAAAGGGATGAACCGGCAGACAGCAATTATGATTAGTTTTAGGGAATAAAAATGTCAGATGAGTTGTCTTCTTCTGTATCAGCTGCTTGTCCACGTTAACTTCAATGCCCTTGTCCTCATAGCCAGGGCCCCCCTTAGCGAAGTCTGTATAACAAGTTGTTGCTACAAGTCAGATTCATTAAGAACTGGAAAATGTCCAAGGGTCAATAAAGAACTGCCTGCAAGGGAAAATTGAAAAACAACGGAGTCCATGTTTAAAAAGCTGTGCTGGGAGCAGCTGTGAGAGCGTAACTGACATTGCCGCCTTACATTTTAGTGCCTGACAAATTTAGCATGGGTCTCAGCTCATAGCATAGACTCAATATAGCTTCAGGTCTAGCGCTGACTCAGAAATACCATCTTGTCCTGACACTGAACCGACACAGACATTTAAAGAGACACTTGTTCCACTTGGAAGAACTCACCTCTCTGCAATTCATCGGGCCTGCGTGGAGAACCCGGCAGTACTGCTGTCGAGGTACCGCGACAGGATGGAGCAAATTCACAAGATGAACTTCATGTTGTTATTTATTTATTTTCTTATTTAGCCAAGCCTTGGATTTGTAGCTTCTTCTCGATCTGCCAGCAATTCAATTTTTGAGAGAAACTTGTACTTGTGTGTTCTGAACATCCCACAAAATTATGTATGTGGCAATGACAAAGAGTGGAAGTTTTCAGCGTCTGAATCTGTTTGAGGATTTTTTTTTTTTCCACATACAGTTTCTGATTTCATTTTTTAAATATATTTTATTGAAGCAGATTCCTTTAACTGATTGATTAAGAAGAGTCATGTGTTTGTTTGTTTTTTGTTCATCAAAAATGTTTTAAAAAGCCTACTTATCATACTGGCTTCTGCCTTTAAATTGAGCAAAGATGATTAAGTTTCAAATTGCAGAACATAAAATTTTTCCATGTTGCTAAACCCCCCGTTTTACAGAAAAAAATACTATGGATTTGACTTGATTTGACAATAGTAACAGCGTCCTAATGTCATCCCAGTGGTGTTATATGGTGTGATGCAATGCAATGCGATGCATTTTACTGTCACCATGGAAACTTTGTCTTGGATTCAGTGATGCCTCCTGTGGATGCCTCCACAACTGTTCATAGAGGACAAAATATTGCACATCAATTGGATGTGACACATACCCAGTATTAAAAACACAATAATTGATTCTCCAAATGTCTGAAGTCTGAAAGCTCTCTCACTCACAACATTCTTATTATAGTCAAATGAAATACTGATCAGCAAAGCTGGTGCTTGTTCATATCCTTTCAGCTTAGTTCCAGTCCAGTTCTGATGGGGAGTTACAGTAAAATCTTTACTGTGGTCGTTCTCTGATAAAGAAAGAATACCATACAAAAGCATTTTTGCTCAAGTAGTTGACAGTATGGCAGGGTTCTTTGCACATACTACATCTATGCAAACTATTGGTAGAGTGACACATATCAATAGCTTGTTTTCAATTTTGTAAAGATTGAAGAATATAGTAATTTGACAAGTTGGGTCGTTTGAGCGGAAAAAATGGATTCCCTTGCATGTATTTAATGCTTAGTCACCGTTAGAGACTTTTGCAAACAAAATGTGTCATTTTGGCAAAAGTGTTCCTGTTTGAAAGGGTTGGCTGTGTATGAAGAGTCCTGATGTGATGTCAGAGTGGGTGAGAGCCTCTAAGTGTTTGAAAAAAAACTAATATATAAAATCAAATATAAGAATATAATTACTCCCAAGGGGAAATTGATGAGTTACACAGCCGGTAAACAACGTTAATGACTAATGTTTTTGTATTATCCCTCAAGTAAAACCTTACATTTATGACCTTTACTTGTGACAAATGAGCTCCACACCGCAGTATTGCGACTTTTCCTTTCAAACTCTTTCCAAGCCATTTAGATGCATCACGTTGGTGGCATCTGAACCAGATATCTTAAAGTTTAGAAGAATGTGATAAAAGTGAGGATATGAAGTCAAAGTGTAAACGCACACATTTGTCTTTAAGAAATAACCTCCAAAAAAATGGAAATCTGACACACAGTCTTACATTGTAATACTTTATTTTCAGTGAATACAAAAAATAACTTTTATTGAGGACAGATAAATATCTTAAATCATAGGCTATCACTTATCTTTATTGTTGTAACCGTATCATTTTAATTTCTGTTATGGGGGGGGGGGGGCATACAGCACACTTCAATTTACTCCACACCATTGAAATGCGTCACAATATCTTGATGGCGACAGATATATCTAAATGTTCCTATCACATTTATCTTTCGTATAGAGGCTTAAGAGCACAGGAAAATAAAAAAAAAAAGCCCATCCATAAGATTTCAGTGACTTCTGAACAAACAAGAAATTGACGGCTCAAACCTCCGGTCTGTCGTCGTTTAGGAGCACTGTGGTACATGCCCATGGAATGCAGTACAAAAATGTGTTCATATACAAATGTATATATACTGATGGTACATTTGAGACAGCAACACATTTTTTGGACTCTGCCATCCCCTGAAGGCGTTAGATGTGGCATAGAGAGTGTGAACGATAAATTTGGAGGGGATGCAGTCTGTTCAGCACTTAGGAGCAACCGCATGTTAACAAGTCCACCAACAGGAGCCTTCCTCCCTCCACAAAAAATTGCTGTCGCTCAAAGATGTGAGAGAGTGTATGGGCTACGGACTAAGGCACTAATAATAACACTACTGACTACACTGATGAGCAGTGGACCGCAACTTTCTCCCAACTTTCTAACCCTCCCTCATGCGCTCACACACAGAATACAATCCCAACCATTGATTAAAAACAAGAACACTGATGGTCTATACTGTCTGCAAGGAGGGGTTAGCTGAACTCTCTTGCTGTAAAAACAGACACATTTGCAGCACAAAGCCATGCATTTTCACAGCAGGAACTCATCTTACAAAACTTACTGATACTGATACTCATACTGTAAGACAAGAGAACCAAACACTCCACAATCAAACGAAACCTTCCTCTGTCACAGAGTCGTCTACTGGACAACAAAAGAGGAGATAAACTACAGTGATACTTATTTTTAACATCACTTTTTAGACATTTCATTTGTTAGAATTGCTTTATTGCTAGGTTGCTTTTGGAATTTGAATTTAGCTACTTCCTAAATTTGCAGTATTGCAGGTGAGTTGAGTCATATCCATTCAGCTGATCCAGGAGGTCTGAGGTATTTACAGGTATTCTTAATTAGCATTGATGTGGTAGCCAATCAAATCAGCCGGTGACTTTTATCACACCCCCAGTACAAATTCATCTCTTATATTATTACTTCCAAGTTCAAATGTTGGAGAAGGGAAAGCAATGCTCCCCCCTAAAGCACCATCCACGTTATTGCATGATGATCACATTGTGTGTATTACTGTATGTAAAGTCTCAATACATAATGTGATACGGAATTTCTTTTTTTTCTTTTTTTTTTTTAAACAGGATGTTTGATGGATCAGGATAGAAGTCTGAGTGGAAGACCACACAGGTTCAGCTAGTGATGGTCAAGACTATTTTTGCTCCCGCCAAAAATACTCACGAGTAACAAATATTCCCTCTATGGTATTATGATGACCTGTGTAGGAGAGCATTCATGTGGTAACATAATGTAAAACATTCTAGTTAACCTCTGCACACGGTGACACCTCTCTATTCAAGGGCTTAGACAAACATGTCGAATTTTTTGCATCTTAAAACACATTTTACGTGTGGTGCCCATCGATATTAGCACAAATGACTAGAAAGAAAGAAGAGACAATATACCACTACCTGCTTTAAAGACACAACTGCCCATTACTGAAAAATATAGCGTGGTCCAAGAAACACCAATATGCAAAGTCGTACCTGCCTTCATATTGGTGTTAATGGCCACAGAATTACAGAAACGCCACATGATTTAAACAGATACTAAGGTGCTAAATTGGAGCGTAAAGGCCAACATTCAACAGAGTACTGAGCTGAAGTCATTTGTGGCGCTGCAGTTAAAAAGCTATATCACATGAACGGCAATACAATCAATTCTTCATCTTAAAAGCGTGTGAACTACAGCTGCAATTTGTAAAACAAACAAGAGAAACTTGTGGGCAAAGACGAGCGCACACGAGCCGCACGGTTTGTCCCAAGCTCGTCACATTCTGGTTCAGATCACATCGGTCGATGTAGTTATGCCACACACATGAGCACAATTCTTCAGTCAAATTATCACAATCTTCATGTTGTTTTCAGAGAGTAGTCAGTTCCGCACAGTAGTATTTATAACTGGCTAGTTGCTGATTTTAGGATGTCATGTGGCCAGCAATTGCAGATTCGGGCGTTGCAGGTTTGTTGAACTAGCCGGGGCGCATCTGAAGACGTTGTTCAGGTGAGCCGACAGAAAGAAATTCACATACAAACACAGATCTGCCCGTCATGCTGATTCAGAAGTAGAAGCAGCGGAGGCCAATCAGTTGTTGTCCTCTCGCAGTTCGCTGGGCAGGAACTTGTACTGCTGCTGCCTGATCTGAGCCAGTTTCTTCCTGGCTTCTTCCAGCTCTCTCTCCTTCCTCAGCATCTCTTCCTGGGCTGCAATGATCTGGACACATTATAAAACAAACATTTTAACTTAAAGCATTTCAACTATTAACCAGTAGTTTAGATTGGACTCACAAGAATGGAAATAAGATGCTTCAGTCATTGATTAAAACTTTAAAACATCTTTTTTGTTTTTTAAAATTCCTTTTTTTTCCTTGGAAAAAATTCCCTCAGTGTAAATGTATTGGATGTTATCCTACACCTTTGCCTTATCTAGGTTTTGGGGATCAATGAATGTGATACTTTAGCCACGCCCAAACTCTGCTCACTGTTGTGCCCCTCGCCTGCAGCTGGAGTTTACCTGCTCTGTCGTCTCCGAACTTTTAAACTACTCTACTATACGCTGCACAGAGACAAGCTCTAACATTGGAGTAATTAAGCCATATGTTTGAACCAGACAGACTCCCAGGAAGAAGAGGAGGAGCTACTTGTACAGGATCGCCTAGACATTGATGCATCAGAATGGAGAGTTTCTTTTCAAAACCATTAAGCCCAACCCAGGCTGTCAGAATTCATCCAATAGATTGCATTGTAAAAAAACCAGACAAATAGATCATTTAAAATATGAAGAGCCAAGAGGAGGTTGGGTCAACAAGGCTGCCTGTACAAGCTAAAGGGATGGTGGTTTATTATAAACAGAACTGACTTTTACACTTATCACACCTGATGACACAACACCACTAACTGAAGCAGCGTTGCAAAGACTTCGTGTAAAAGAAGCTTTTTCATAACACTGGGTGACGCCAATATTGTTACCTGTGCTATTCCACCCACAAACTTTGTCTTGACCACCACGTTGTCATCATCTGCTTTGTCAAACGCTGCCTTCTGAGCTGCCCGCACCAAGTTGTCGGACGCCTTCTTCACTGCATTCCCAGCAATCTGTGAAAAGAAGGGATGAGAAATCAACACTCACGATCACCAAATATCATCCTGTTTAAATCATTTCAGAACACTTCCAGCTGTGTGTTCTGATAATTATGACAGCAGCTGCACCAGCATATTGGTTGCCGCGTTTCCTGACCTGTAGTCTCCTCATGGCCTCCGAGTCCTGGTCAGCCTTCACCTTACAGGCCACCAGAAGCTGGGCGGTGGAGGCTGCCACCTGCTTAGCTGAGGAGATGAGCTTCTCCTCACTTGCGTGGCCTTGCACCGAGGCATTGGCTGCCTCACACAGGTTGCTGGTCGCTGCTGCCACCATACGTGCCTGGAGGGCGAAAGCAGAGAAAGACAATCTAAGTCCTTTTGTTGGCAAAACTGTGCCCTGGGTTGACAAAAAAAAATCCTGCAGTATCTTACAGCAGAGATGAGACCTTGGGACCACTGTCCGTCATCCACAGCATTGGCAGGGATGAGGCCCACTTTGCCCTGAGCCACCAGCTCTCTCTGGGCAGCTGAGGCCGATTTGACCAAAGCGCTGGTGGCTGCAGCAATGGACTTTGCTGCTTCCAGGATCTGCTCCTCGAAGTTCAGTGTCTCGTCTGCTTGCTGAGGGAGAAGAAGATCAACGAGTCAGACAGGATGATCCTTCTCAAGGCAAATGTTTATATTTTCTTTTTTTTTTTTCAAATCACTACCACTAGGGACTTAAAATGAGACTGTTTGGGATGGAAAAGTTAATTTTCCCCATCAATACTGATACAGTTGGTAAATAAGAGTCAAAAGACGACTTCCACACGCCTGGACACAAAACATATCTGTCAACTGCGTAAGCTGAGCACACATCCAATCAAACACACAAATGCAAAACAAACACAGTTTCTTACACAATCACATTCACACCACAAGTCTGTAGACAGAGCGGGACACTGTAGGAATATGTTTGATATATAGTTGGGACTGAATAACAACCTAATATATCAAACATATCAGACAGAGCCCTGCAGAGAAGGCCTCCGTTGGTGGGGGCGGGCAAAAGGAAGGGGAGGAGTTAACAGGGAGCCAGAGGACATATACTGGGACAGGCTTTAGCTGGATGGATGGATGACCGGAGGAAGGGGAAACATGGCGAGTTATGTTTTATGGAAGAAGGGGATGCGGCAGGAGATGATACAATATGGGCGGGGGGAGTCAACGAGATTCACCTCAACAGTGAGGAAAGAATCAGCTGCTGAGATTAAACTTGGAAATCTCAAGTCTCTGTAGTTTTTATGGGAGGTTAAAAAACAAAAAAAACAAAAACAAAACTAAGTCCCAATCTGTTAAGGTCAATGAAAATGGGCTGGGAACATGTAAACAGGGAGAGGGTGGCACAAGACACTGAGCACGCTGCAGAACGGGTCAATTTGTTATGGTGAAATTGCACCAACTCATAAAATTAACACTGAAACTTAACAACAAAAAACAGAAATATTTACAGACAGGCAAAGAACCCTGAGAAAGGTTTAAAAATGGCTCATACTTCAACACACAAGTCCAAAGATGTGATCAAAGTAAGAAGTGCAATGGAAAAACACTGCAACCTTGAATAGTGTCTCTAGGGTACAATATCTACAGTATGTTTTAGTCTTTGAGAGTTCAGATTTGTGCAAGAGGAGGAAGAAAAGAAAAAATTTTATACATAAATGTAAATGTATTAAACCAAACCTCTATTAACTTTTCTCATAAAAGAATATACATGTAGTACAAATCCCTGATGTATATCAGGTGAATATCATTTTATGCCTTAGAAGTATTATTTGTATTTATTTTTTATTTTCAGCTCAGTCTTATTTCATTTCACTTCAAATACGTCTGTATTTAAGTTATGTCATGGTTGTCTGAAAAGCATATATTTGATATAACTGGCATTTATTGGTGTAAAATGTATAGTTCAAGAGAAAAAAAAAAAGACAGAGCCATGGAAACAACAATGTACTATGAGTTTCTCATATACTTTAAGCATATTTTTTTTACTTATATATATTAGCATATTATCATATTATTACTTTGTACTTTACCAATGTCAGTTTCAAATGCAGGGCTTATCTAGTAAAATGTACATTATGATACTTCTATTTTAACTGCAGGAACTCATTACCATCTGCTACTAATTTCTCTTACTGCCCTTCGACATTAATAAACCTTTGAAATTACATCATCATCATAATAAAAGCAGCTCTTATTAAGAGCAAGTCACCCACCTTGGGCTTGGCTCTGGGTTTGAGTTGCTCCAGCTTCTTGGCTGCCGCTTCGATGGATGCTGCTGCTCCAAGCAGCTCCGTTTCTGCAATCACCGTTGGATCCTCAGGGTCCACCCACTCTGAACCTGAAGCACGTATGCAATATTTAAACTTAAAAGGTGCCATACAAAACGTGTGTCACAAGACCACGCCCAACAACAGTAACAACACTGTGATCACACAGAAAAACGAAAAACAAAAACACTGCATCCCATGCATAGGTGATGGACGCCACAAAGTGACATTCACTGCACTGAAAATGGTGAAATTTATTCAAAATGAGATGGCACATAAGACATAGCAGAATGGATGAAGCTGATCTTTGCACCTGAGTAGCCTGTGATCAGCTGGATTTCAAAGTGAGATTAAATGAACGGATGTTAGCGCTGAGAAGAGAACGTGTCAAAGAGCTCACAACTGGTGAGAGAAGTCAGAACAGGAAACAATGCTAACTTACCTCCATCTGTAGCGAGAGAAGGAGGACAGGGATATTACCAAGAGTTTGCTTAAAGGTCTGTTTCTGTCTTTATTTGGGCAAGTTAAAGTATATTCTGTTACAGAAGCAGTGTCTTCTACTGGGGATTATAATCAATGACAGGCTTTGTTGGAACCTTCATCAGTAGATGAATAATAGTCATCATTACTCATCTAGCTTTGAGTTATGAGTAAAGTGTGTGTGTGTGTGTGTGTGTGAGAAAGAATTATTACCTTTCATGGCCTCCGCTGTCTGGATGAGCTCTGTGACAGCCCCTGCCACTCGCTTGGAGCAAGCTGCCAGCTGCTGCTTCAGCTCTGCAGTGGGCTTCTGCAGGACCTACACACACACAGAAATATGTGCACTTGTTCAACAAAACACTAGTGTACTTCAAAAATACTGGGACAACATTCATCCGGTTGTATGCTCTCTGACAAAATTTACACACCCTATGTGGCTAAGTATCATTAAAAAAAAACTAAAAATGTTATGTACTGGGCTATTTTGACTATTTTTGAATACATCAGTATTAATCTTACTTTGGACTCAAATACACACAAAAAAAATCTTTTTTTTGTTCCATAATCAGAAACACATACTAGAAGGATACAAACATAACAGAGATATTCAAATAAATGCAGTTCCTGCTCCATCCCATTTTGGCAGAGACTCTCAGCAATGAACTCAAGAATGCCGCAGCCCACTTAAAACACAAAGCAAAAAGTATTTCCCTGAAAAATGTATTCCAGAAACAGAACAAATCACTATGACCAAATGCTGATGGCAGTAGCGTGTATATTAACAACCCATCCACATGCACAAAAAAATGCTAACTTGCATCTCTTTCAACAAAATCAAGATGCTGTTATTACAGTCCATCATAGCTGGGATGTTTGTGTGAATATCTGAGGGGTTTAACAAACAGTCAAAAGTCCATAAATGTCTGCTATAATCCACATTAATGCAACACTTCTAAGAAAAATTATGTGCAAAGGTGCTCTAGTGCCATGATCTGACTCTGGTTAGAAAACACTAATCATGGGCCTATAATTTCGCAGTAGATTAAGGTAAAACCAAATGTGAAACAAACTTCAAGACAATACTGGCTAAATGCAGGTCAGATAAATGAAGAATGACACAAAGTATAATATGAAAGATACATTTTGAGTAATTTCAAACTCAATTACAAAATCATACACTGAAAACTTTATGAGTCGCTGCCCAGCTACAGTGCCTTCATGTGCCACCAGGGGCAGCAGCCCATACTTTGGGAATCATTGCTCTAGAGTTAAAAGGTATCAAAATGTTACACCAGGTTTATATTATGCGAAAAAAAACCCCAATCATAATCACTCTAATATGATACCAGATTATGTAAACGTGTGCATAACCGTGTACAAAAACATTGCATGTGGGGTTTGAATATTTCTCTGTGAGCATCATCATCAAGTTCTTTTCAAGGGGAGAATCAGAATCAGTCTGCTGCATGTATGTATGAAGGCATTGTTTACACATCTCAAACTGTGAGAAGCTGAACATTCACTGTCTTCTTTGCGAATGACCACCAAAAACAAGACGTATTTCTTTCTCTGAAGACGCTCACTGACACTAAGCTCAACCCACCAGCAGCACATGTTCCAGCAGATCGATGTATCCAGTTGTGCACTCTGATCCAAACATCAGTGCCCTGCTCTTCACCTCTGCATTGACCTCTGGATGGTAGGCCGCTTGCTGAAAGACACAAACACAGACGGCCTAGATTCATTCTCCAGGAATTTTAAGATTTCCTTTGAAGGTTCTGTATAGATTTTTTCTTCTATCTCTAAGATCCAACACAAAAGAGAACCTTGCAAGTCGTGAGCATGTCTGAAATAGCCTTGCGGCTAAGGTTGGCTGTGTGGATAATGTCCTCTTGCTGGGCAGAGTTCCCTGCAGCCACTGCCTTAGCGGTTGCAGTGGTGATGCCCTTAGTCATGCGCATAAACTCCTCGGGTGTGGTCGTCTTGTTGGGAGCATCCTTGGATTGAAACACCTGGGGATGACAAAGGGGATTGTTGCGATTTAACATATTGAATGCAAATTTAATCAGGAAAAACAAAACTGAGTGTTTGCCATGTTGATGCTTTCACGATAAGCCAAAACATATTTTACAAATCCTCAAACAGCTTTAGTATCCCGTCCTCACCGATAATTCCTGCTTGATGCACTCAATCGTGGCCTCCAGTGCTCTTGTGCCGCGAGTTGCCTCGTCCTCCACAGCCTTGACCGTCTTCAATAGGGATGTCACGTTGGTCACCATCACCTGAGAGGGAAAACACAAAAAAATGAAAAAAAAAAATCTGATTAAATTCTTATCAATATTTCAAAGCAATGGACCACTAAATTATGTTTTTTTTTTTCTTGCCATGTCCTGTTCAACCAAATTATGTGAATCCGATAACAACAAAAAGATTTTATGAAACATTGTCTTCTGCCAGCTCCTAAGTTTCTGTTAATCAGTGGTTCTGCTTAAAACATCTTTCATTCTGATCACATTTTGCCCATTATGTACCTCTGTTTCCTGAAAATTAGCCTCTAAATCGCACTGGACTATGACCATGTGATTGTACTACCCTAAGCTCAACAACAGGGGGCGCACAGTACCCACAGAGGAAAGTCCAAAGCCCTCAGGAGTTTGAACCTTACAGATGGTTTACAAGATTTTTTTTTTTAAATTTCCACCTCGTGTCTTAGAAATGCATGTATGGCATGTTGTTAACTCCTAAATGACTCCGAGGTGCACTGAACCTATGTAGACTGTGGAAAAAAACCTCAAGGTGATAATGGGCAGATGTCCTCGTAGTTGGTGGATTGTGAACTGTGGCTTTGAAAATGTGTTACAGCTGATTTGTTTTGGATACAAATATTCCATTTTCCTGTCATCCAGAACATTAATTTTCAAGGTATTTATGTTAACTGAGACATCATCCACAGTTTAAACAGGTTTTATGATGCCGAAGAGGAACGTGTCTGCAAAGTATATATAATAATATACATTTATGTTTATTAAGGATGTTGTTAATAGATTTTTTAGTTACAAGGCATAAAAGCATGATTTAATTATAATTTGAGAATAAACTAAAAAATAAATTGATATTTGATTATTAACTGAATGTTTAACTGAAGCCCATTTGAGGTCTTAAAGAGAGACCGTTTCAGACCCCTGATGGTCTCACCTTGGCAGCGCTCTTCAGCTGGTACATAGATGGATCATCTGCTGCCTTGCCTGCGGCACACTTGGTGGCACTAATGAGATCAGCCAGCGCCTTGGCAACATCTTTGACAGCGTTTATCAGAACCACCTAGAGAAGGAAGACACGGAGAGAGCCACAAATCAATCACAACAACTCCACCTGGAAGGAAAATGAACTCTAAAAGGTTAAAGCCATTTTCTGCCCAATCTTCCATATTTGTGCAGCAAATAGAGAACAGATGAGGGAGAAAAAGAAAGCGGGGCTAACCTGCGTCTCTGGGTCGTCGGAGCCGATGCTGGTAGCTCCCAGCTTGACAACGTCCGTTAGCTGGGTGATGGTTTTGGCAGATGACTGAGCGGCCTGAGCCAACTTGTCCTGACCGGAAGCTGCACCGGACACCAGCATCTTTGTGTCCTCGACCAGAGCTTTGGCCGTCTTCAAAATGTTCTCCCTGAGAGAGAAGGAAAACACAAGTGTTGGCCGTTGTTTCAGGTATTTAGATGGCTTACTCTGGCAGATATCAAATGTAAGTGTGTGAATCATAGTCTTCGAATTTACTTTTGAATTTACTTTTTGACTTTTTTGTACACCAAAGCTGTTGCAAACATAAGGAGATCGTACAAGGGGAGTTATTTCTCTAAAACAGATGGGAGGAAGTGGCACTCAATTTCATCCTGCCCTGCCGGATTTCTCTACATTTATGCTTTCACGATTCTTCAGTGATGTACAGTACAATACACCAACAATTATCTGTAAGGATCTAGGTTAATCATTTTTTGTTATAGCAGCATGTAATGTGCCATTTCTTGTCGCGGATCAGTTGATGGATTTTCTCTTTGAACTCCGATCGTTCAAAAATAACAAGTAAAATACCAGATTTTGAACACTTGCTAGTCATCTGCATAGTAAAGTGTGAGTTCATAAAATATAACAATTTTCTTACTTCTAGATTGTTTTTTTCTCGCCTCAAGTGGAGCTTTTTAGTGTACCGGCGGGAACGGGAAGAGATGTGACACTTCCTCCAATTTTTACACCCTGAGGGTAATTTGTAGTTTCTAACTTAAGAGGTTTCCTTCCCCCTGTTCAGCGGTCTATATGTCATTCTGTCAGCTTCAGAAGAAAGATAATCGAGGGACTTTGATTCCAGTCACATCTCGTGCTTGCAGACTTAGTGATGCCCAGCACGCCAATCGCCTGTATGCAGAAGCAATTTAGGTTTCCGCCTCTAACCTGTGATCAGCAAAGGATTCCTCGTTCTCTGCGTTGAGTGTGCCGGCAGAGGCGAACATGATGGTGGTGTCCAGGTCAGCAATGATCCCAGACACCGCACTGGCCGCTGTGATGCAGGCCTGAGTGCCCTTATTGCCTGCTTGGAGGGCCGAGAGCACCAAGGACACCTAAGGACACAAACAAATAGACATCACACTGTTTAATCATACATATGTGGGTGTGCAGATACCTTCACCTGTTTGGGAAGCAGCTAGATTTGTTGACTATATTAATTTTGTTAATGAACACAACCTTCTTTCTCCAATGAATTTGTTTCTGTAAAGTATTATTACCAAGCTCTGGTCATTTGGAATAGAGTTGGTTAAAAAAAAAAAAAAAAAAAAAAAAAAAAAAAAAAAAAAAAAAAAAAAAAAAAAAAAAAAAAAAAAAAAAAAAAAAAAAAAAAAAAAAAAAAAAAAGAACAATAAGAACACAATGTTGATAATTGCCTGAATTGTTCGTGATAGCTATGCTATGTAACAAACAATGCATTTAGCTAAGAAGGCAAAACACTATTTGCAGGAGGACAGATGTTGTAAAATCATCAGCGCCCGATTGCAGCTTCCATTTAATTAATAATAATGTAGTTCTGGGAAGCTGAAGGATAAGGAGATCAAAACAGAACAACATACATTAAGAAGAATAAAACCAAATTATTACAAAAATATAAATTGCCATCACTTTAGAGTAGTGTAAATATACAGCAAACTGCTGTGGATTCCCTAATGAAACTACAAACAATATCTCTACAGAAATCTCCTTAAATTCACAGGCAACATCTGTACAGTGTAGCTGGGCCCCTCAGATATGATCATCTGTGGAATGCTCAAGCATGACTTATTAAAACCCTCTGAAAAGAACTGAGAATTAAACAGTCTTTGAAGCGCCACTGTGCCTGGAGCAAATTATTTCATCCAAAGTGCTTTAATTCAGGAAGCACATGATAAATTAATTAAGGAGCTAACCCTCTTATGTTGTTGATACCATTACAGCAGCAACACAGCTGGAGAGAGACACTTCACTACTCCAGTAAAGAACAGCACGGCACAGATGTGGAGCAGGAAACCTATCTCTGATGGGAGGTTATTACCTTCTCTGTGACGGTGCGGGCACATTCAATGAGCTCCCGCTTGGTGAAGCTGTCCGAAGGAGTGATCTGCAGAGCTCCGGCCTTCTGGACAAGGAAAATGCAGCCATGGCCGAGATCCTGCACGCGGGTCTTGATCTGGAAACCGATCTGGATGACAGCCATTGTGGAATACAAATTTACTCTCATGAAAAAAAAAAAAAAAAATAGAATTACACCCCTCAAGTCTGTCGTCATACGTTGCAGCGATCACCTGAAGCTCAGTCTCAGCAGAGCCAACGTCGGTGGTGGACTACAATGGTTCAAATGTTGCTGCAAAGAAGCTCTAAATTCTAAAGCATAAATTCTTGACACACACATACATTCAACCCGGCAGCACAGAAGATCTACACAATCACCATAGATTTTAAGTGGGGACCCAGAATTTGTTACACCAATTCAATATCTGACCAAATGTGAAATATGATCATAAACTGCCCATCTCTTCATGAGTTATGGTGTTGAATAATGGCCAGACAACTGTGTGAACTTTATCCTATGAATTCTTAAATCATGGCTTTTGAGCTGAATTTGGACAAACTTCTCAAATATCCCATTCACATGAAAATGTCACCAGCCGCAGCTGTCACCTGTATGATCATGGATTAACTGCAGAGAAGAGTTAATCCATGATATATTCCTTGTGTACTATACAAAATGTTTTTATACACATGCAGCAATACGTATTAAAAAGATGAATGCGCCACAACAGTGAGGGATCAGTCCGTGTTTGGGCGACACCAAAGCCTTCCTCACCTCTTCGGGCTCAGCTGTGTGAGCTGCAAGTCGTCCCTGAACAGCCAGCTGGCTATAGTCGCCGGTCACCTGAGAGGCCAGGGTTCCCAGCTCATCGGGACATGTCACTGATTTGGTCATCTGAGGCACCAACACACACCGAGCGTCAGTACAGACATCAACACACCTCACTACAGTACACTAAACACAGTGCTATAGAATAAAAACTAACAGCAATTTCCTCTAAATTTAACAAGTGTGTCAGACATTTAAATTCTTACTTCACGGACAACTTAAATGACAATTTGGTGTCTTCATACACACATTTTATTTTGATTTTTTTGAGGGTTCTAAATATTTACATAACATACAGTGTAACAGTGCAAACTATTATTTTAAAGGCATACCATCTCCTGAGCAGTTACAGCAATTGCCTTGGAGTATTTCACCATACTGGTTTGGTAATCCACAAATGAGCCCTCCGGTTCAGGCGGCGTACCTTCATCAAGCTGAAGAAGCACACAAACACACAGTTTATTTCCATATTAAGCTTGATTGGTATGTCTTTCACAAAAACTTACAAACACCCTCAAACATGAAGACAATCAATCATGTGGCTCTTTAATCCCAGCAACACGTTGAATCAAAGCTACCCTTCAATTATTATAATACTGCCAGGTGTGAAAACACCAGTTCATCTGCAAACCAGCATTAATGCAAATTTACATTCAAATAAACACTCACAATAAATTATACACACTAATTACAAATCATCCACAGACTACACTCTGTGATTACAGCCTTAAAGCATTTACTGCAATAACATCCCGTCAGCAGCTTGCATTGCATCCATTATCTTTCTAGCACTTCTGCTTAATTAAATACATCGGAGTGTCATGGAAAAGCTGCAGTGAGGACACCAAGTTGGGATCTGCAAAATGTTTGCAGAGAGAAATAACGCCTTAAAATCTGCATTATTCTAACTATGTAACTGTGTTTTCAGCAGAGAAAGCCTTTAATTCATTTGTGCAGCAGTGTGGCCAATATGTCAATGGATTAACTAAAAGGATCATCTCTTTTTAATCAACTACTGCCACGCACACTCTGAGCGACAAAAAGATGACCACACACATGATTATCAAACTGAAATACTTCAGACCTGAGGTACTTTCTCCTCCCAGTGATGAGTCTTGTTCAGGTAGGCGAGCAGCGATCTAACTGATGCTGTTCTGTCTGTATTTGAGACAAAGGGTCTTTTCTTACCTCAGAGCTAATCTGTTGGCTAATAGTTTGACTGTTGACTGAAACCATGGTCTGAAGGCCTAACTTCTACTACGAGCTTCTGCACTGGCAGTCAATTGCCTCCAATAGCTGGTGATTTGTATAAACATGCTAGCCAGTGGCTCTTCATGGTGCCTTGGAGGAACTGATGTTTTAATGGAGGTGTTAAATGAAGGAAGACGAAATCAGAAAAGAATGAAAAAAAACCAAAATCTTATCCAAAAAACTAAATAAAAGCTTATCCCTTGTTAAATTGCCACTCAACAGCATTTTGGCTCTTTCCATTGAGACAGAGGCCATAAAAGAACCTGTCTACTATTCAATTTTAACAACTCATTAAATTATGCTGAAATGGGATTGTTGTTGTGTAGCTTTAGGCAACCACAACTTGATCCTAATTAAATTTTTTGTAATTGTTGTAGCACAAAGGGGTCTTTTTCTGAAACTTGACAGGAGCATGAAGGCAAGTGGACATGAAAAGAGCTTGTGAATTTTATACATTTGATTAGCGTTCCATGGTGAGAGGTACTGCAAAGGGAAACTCAGCAGGGCTTCTTGATCAAAAAGTAGATGATAAAATAACCAGTTTTGTAAGCATACTGTGTCACATGAGCAAAGAAAGAGCAGAGCTGTGAGTCTGGCCTGAGTACAGAACAGCTGCTCCTCTGCAGCGACAGAAAATATTTGGTAGTTTGGATATCTGATTAAGATTGCTCCTTGATGCCTCCTGGAAATCCTCCAGCAAGCTCCAAATATACTAGGGGCACCAATTCCAGCTTTGTGAACACCTCAGGATCCTTGAGATGAACCTCGACATGCAGCAAGTGAAAGAGCTTATGGCCACTGAATGACTGAATTTGATGGAGGAGATAAATTGAGTCTTTTGAAAGAACTGGTGAGTGGTAATTGATTTGACCAAAGTGGAAATGTAACATCCACCGCTAGTGTTTCTCCAGCAGCGCTCACCTTTGCCATGGCCTCTGCAATGGACTCCACCATCCCTCCTACCATTCCCACTTCACTGGCGGCTTCATTGAGTGTCACCATGATATCATCAACCGCCTCCTTCATCAGCTGGGCTGCTTCTGCTATGGCATCATGGGTATGGGACGCCTATGGGTGGCACCATGCACACATTTAGACTGTCCAAGTATTCATCGGTATAAGAAAGAGCATATGGTGACATGGTTCTACCTTTGGGTTTCCTCTACACTCCTTCGCAGCGTACAGCATCTGCAGCGCAGACTCAGCCAGGGTCTTTGTCTGGTCCAGGAAAGTCATCTGCTGCTGGTGGTCCTTCAGCTTGGATGCGCAGCCCACAGAGGCTGTGATCAGCGGCTCAAAGTAACCAGCCAGCTGGGTGACCTGAGGGATAAGGGTGGAAGATTTTTAATGAATTCTGTGAAACCTCCTCAATTTCTCAATTACAGCAAATGAAGTATGAGAGAGATACTGCAGTGATAATCACCAAAATACTAATTTTGTCCAGATGGCACCTTTAGAACAAGTGAAAATGTGTATCACTGCCGCCAATTAAATAAAAGTATTACTTTCGGGCTCCACAGTTTCAGTATTTAAGTAAAGTAATTAACTTCCTGCCCTATTTACCTTGTGTCCTAGTTGGGAAGCTTCGCCTCTGGCGGCGATGGAAACAGGGTCAATTAAGTGACCAATTTCCTGCACTGTGGATGTGAGCTGCTCTTGCAGCGCCTAAAGAAGGGAAATAAATATAGATTAGTATTTGTCTTCCTTTTTAAAGGAAGACAGATACAGTCACAGAAGTAATGCATCTCTGAAAGATCAACAAAACATTCAGTTCCTGATTTCTATTGAGCTACGGGTGACTTAGTATGGACAAAAAATTAAAACCAGCTGCAGTACATCCATAATTTATCAAAGAGACACAGAAGGCACCACAAGGACCTGAAGAAGAGAAAATAATCTGACAGTAAAACTAAGAAGAGGACAAGGAAGACCAAAAATTGAGCAATGGAGAAAAACACACCAGACAAGGACAAACAAATTCAAACAGAGTAACATATAGGTGGCTGTCGGTGGAAAATGTCAAGTCATGTTCTGAGGGTTGTTTACCTCCAGTGAGATGTCGTCCCTGCTGGGTAAGTTCTGGCTGACTGCTGCCAGAGAGGCCTGCTCAATGTCCCGGATACATTTGTTGATGTTATTAATTGACGAGTCGCATTCTCGCTGGCCTGGAGCCTTGTCACTGAGGGGGGAAAAAAGGAAGCAGAAAAGAACACAGAAGAGCACAGAGAGTCAAGTGTAAGGATGATGTATAGGAAGGGGAAAAATGGGGGAAAAAGGCCATCAAGACAGGAAAAAAGGAACATTAATAAGACAAGAAAAGAGGTGCAGATGTTAATATAACGAACACTTATTAAAAGGCAGGACAGGTTCCATAAAGTCTCTTTAACATCTTTTCCACTGGTTCCCCCATCTCATTGCTGATCAGATCACACCTGCTGCACTGTGGCCGCGAGGGTCTGCATGAGGAGCTCAAGCTGGGCAGCAATATTAGCTATGAAGCCTCCGAGTGGTCTGGAGCACCGGCCACACAGGCAGAATAACTTTAAACATCCATTTCTATTCATGGCAGCACACTGAGCATAAAGTAGAAAAAAAAACCTTTTCTCAGCATGTAAGGGAACTAACAAAGTTAAAAGGTTGTCGGAGCAGAAACATTAAAATGCAGCGGATTTGACACCAGGAATAAGCTTCTCAGGGGCATCGGTTTTGTTCTGAACAAGGTCAGGTACAGAAGGTGTTAAACAGGAAACTTAAGACGTCGTGCAACAAAAACAAGAATTTGTCAAACCGAAGCAAAGCTGTGAATCCAGTAACTAAAAGCCTTATGATGAGTCAAAACTTGACTTCAACCTTGTAAATTTTCAAATTGCAAAGCAATGCACTAAAATGTTGATTCTAAATTCTTGTAACTTTTTGGGAATTTCCACGTTGTTTAAACTGTCTGTCACATAAAGCCCCACAAAATGACAACATGTTGTTTTGAACTTTGTTTAGGTTACAGCTTCAGACTCAGTTTTGTCATCAATCACTTTCGTCAGTGCGTTTACACGTTCACTCACTCACCGGATGTCTTTGATGAGACTCTTGATAGAGTTGGACACGGTGTGAGAGTGACCGGCCAGAACAGACCATGTGGGAGGGTCTTTGGGGTTGATCACCAATGAGCGTGCGGTCTTGAGTAGGCTGGTAGAGCTGTCGAGCATGGCACGTGCCGACTGGAGGATAGGCTCCTGGGCGGCAAAGCCCTACAGTAAAAAAACAACAACAAATAAGCCAGAATGCAAATGTATACATGTAATATGTGCATACTTACAAACATCATTCACATGGTCATATAGTACCTCGTTGCTGATTTGAGCTGGGACGCTGGCAAACTCTGGGTTGGAGGCAAACGTCGTCAGGTTCTCCACAGCCTCGATTAGTGGAGCTGTAGCGACTCGACACCTGTTCCTGTTCTCCTCCGAGAAATCTCCATCTAATGCCTGGGAGGGCAGAGACACAGAATGCAAAATATGATTAAAGCCAGAGATATGACAACCCACGAGTCAAGAATGAAACAAATCATGGAGAGCACATCAATTCAGTCGACAGAGGATTCACCAGAGTGACATCAATCCCAAAATCCCGATGTATACTGTGGTATGCTAATTAGGAGAGAGTGCCAACCCTTTACAAAATCTTGCAAAGAAGTCTTACCTTGATGGTTTTTACCAAGTTGGCCGTACTGTTGGCCACCTCCTTGGCAGACTGTACAAAGTGCCTCTTGGCCAATGGGTTGGTTGTCTTGGAGGACGCCAGACGGCAAGCGTTGCACAGTGCAGAGGTGTGCTTAGCAACAATGGTGGCTGCAGAGAGAACCTGCCAATTTATGAATGACCAGTTAGATTAGGAGCAGGCTTAATCTGAAACAGTTTATCAGTGGGTTATAATGCAAGTTGGAGCCAATTTATATAAAGATTTTCTCATGGCACTTTACATGGAGAGCAGATCTTCAGATTTTCTCTTTCATTATTCAGTGATTTAATTAATCTAAAGAGATCCAGCCTTTCCCAATGAGAAAAACTTGACGACAGTGGTAGTTAGACAGAAAATCCTGGCTCTTGGGGTCACCAACTACTGACCACAGTGTCGTGCGTGAATAATATCAGTTGTATTTCTATGTTCTAAGATATATTCATTATTGTGGTAGCGTTCCTTAAATGTCTGGTACAGACTGGTAAGCTGTAAACTGTCTTATGCACGAGTGCAATGGGGGACGTAAGATCTTTCTGTTGTTGAAGATGATAAAGATGAGTAACACAGCCCGGACACATCTGTATCCGGTATTTGAAGAAAAAAATAAAAATGTGGGTAACACATCAGAAAGTACAAATGGCACTATTCTGATTGTGCTTTAAACACCTAAACCTAATATAATGTAGCAGACAGTGAATAATGCAAGTCTGTGTACCTGGGAGGGGCTGCTGTCTGGGTCTACGAGGTTCTGGCAGGCCATCTGGATCGCCTGGTTGGCTTTGGCGAACTGGATGGGATCCACCAACCCCTGATGCCCCGCGTGACTGTTTGGATCAGACACACCAACCAGATAGGAGGCCTGTGAGGGAGGTGAAACAAAAAAAACCTTTAGTCATCAGCAACAAAAAGGCAACCAAGCAGCACCTGTACTGTAACACTGTCTTCTTTACCTGTCCTGCAGCCTCGGTGAGGCCACACAGGGCTTTTGACGCCGATCCCACACACTCTCCAAATGCAGTAACATCTCCGTTCTTGCAGTTCATAGAAATCCCTGTCATGGATTCTCCCAGGACCTGGACAGAGCAGAGGGATCAGAAGAGAGGCAGATGCTTTGCAGAGCTCCAGGGTGTCAGATCAATGATGCTGTTTGATTCAAGAGGCTTACTTTGGAGTTCTCCATCACACTCTTGATGCAGTCAAAGTAGGAGAGGTCACTGACCGGCTCATTGGGATTGTCCAGCATTCCTCTGACAGCCTGTGAGACAAGCGAGCAGGATTTCCCAGGTTATTAATTTTCACAGAAAGAGTAGAAGTGCAAATGATCCCAATTCCTTCTGGAACTGCACAGTAAGGTTTGATTATGATTATGATATGATTATGATGAGTCTTACTGTACTTCCCCCAGTCTTTGTTGATAATGACTGCTGATTGTTCCCATTTTATAGGAAGGTTCTTAAGTTCAGTTTACCTCTAGCTCTCTCAAGGCATTGTCGCACTCCCTCTGGCCAGGAGCCTGTTGTGTGCATAGTGTGATCAGCTGGTTAATGCTGTCAGTCACAGCTCTGAAAGAAGGAAATCAACAGAAGAAACTATTACACCCCGGGCCTTGAATCAATAAAAGGTGTGAAAGAGTCTGCAAGCATGGCGCCTCTGACATGTATTGACACGCGTTCGTGTGAATTCATCAGCAATTCATTTTTCAATATTTGTTTTCTGTTTAAAAATGTTGTTAGGTTATTTTGTCTATTAATCAATTTATTTTTTTTAAGTTACAAAGGTGCAGGTGCAATAAGCACCACTGAAGCCAGCAATGACTACGAAGACAAAAAGCATGGATACACGCTTTTATATTTTGTGACACCGTGTGGAATATCAGTAGTGCTGATGATGTTTTATGTTTCAGGGACTGCGCATTCAGAGAGCACATAGACCTGCCCAGGCCCAACAATCCCTCTTTTGTCTGGGACAGATACCAAAAATGTTATCAAGGCCCACCATTCATTTACAGGGGAAAAAGAATTGAAAAGTGAACAAAAATATAGTAATTACAAGTACTGGAAGCCTTTTTTATTTAACCACTATTCAATGTGACCTTGTTTGACCTTTGTCCAGGCGAATCTTACGATATGACCATTTTTACCTTGACCTTTGACTTTTAAAGCTCAAACCAATTTGAGGATTACATCTTGCCTGTATCCATACGTGGTTTAACTAAGAAGCAGTTGGGCTGCGTTTTGGCCAAGATATGTTTGAAATATCAACCAATGTTAAAAATTGAACAGATTCCTGACCTCGACCTTTGACCTGTACAGGCCAAAATTTAATGGGAGGAAGCAACTGCCAATAGAAAATGTGGACGGTAGGCTGTTAACAGACAAACAAACCAAACAAAAACATTGCCTCATTGGTGGGGGTTATTAAAAAAAAAAAAAGATGGGGATTTACAGAGTGTGATATTTTCTTAATGGCTTTACTAAAAGGAAATAAAATTACAGAACATTGCAATATATTAAACTTTAATGCTTTTAAGTTTGATATACTTGATTCCAGTCCATATACATTACCATGGTTCGACTTACTGGTTCACGAATTTAAACAACATTTCTTAAGTGAAATAAAGTCCATGTAATTAAAGTTCATTTCTAAGATGCTTGTAAATCAGACTGCATCTTAAAAGCAGCAAGAACCTACCACTTTGGGAAAATAATAAAATTACTTGAATAAAAGAGTTTAAAATCACTATGTGGACTTGTGGGTAAGGCTAGGTGTATCACAGTACCTTGCAGCAGCAGCTAGCAGGTTCTTGGCGTTCGCTGCTGCGGGGTCGACAGACAGACTCTTAGCTGCCAGCAGCAGCTTGCTCGAAGCCATGGAGATGTTCTTTAGGTTACCGATCACTTGCACCTGGTCGTCCTTTTTCTAACAGGACCCAAGCGCAACATAATGACATCACACTCACATAGTCTGACCTCAATAAAATGGAACTGATACAATAAGACCAACCTGAGTGTGACCGGCCATCTCTATTCCGGCATCCAGGAACTCATCAAAGTCTTGGCTGAATTTACCAGAGGCCATCGCCAGCTGGCTGCTGGAGCCTCTGGAGGCATGCACCACCTCACCAGCTGAGTGGTTAAGGTCTGCAGCCGTCTGGTTCAGCTCGCTCTGGGCCTCCTGAAAGGACTTGGATGCGGGAGGGATCTGACCAGGGGGCAAAAAGATTATTAACCGGGTCCTTGGTGTGATGTTGCTAACTATTTCCACTTCTTCAATTGTTCATGCATATTGTTTGCTGTGAAGGTATTTAAAGGATAACAGCTGATCTCATTTTGGCTGGTGAGTCATAGAGAAAACTCACAGTCTCAATCAGCAGCTTTTTGCTGGCCTCCCCAATGCTCTTTAGAGCCAGATCCACATCTTTCTGGCCAGGCAGACAGTTGACACAGTTTTTCAGGGAATGAGAAACAGCCTTGGCCACCTGAAAATACACAGCTGGGTTACAGAGCAACCACACTGAGCTACAAATTTTAAATGTCTGCTCTAAAAGGCCTTGCAACAAAAAATACCATCAATATTTTGTTATGTTTTTGTCCTTTCTTGATATCAAACAATAGTTAGCGTAGAAATAGAAAGCGTCACAGAACAGACACAGCATTGGTAAAAGTTACAAATGACCGCGTCACTGCATCTGATGGGGGACTTATCTCTGTACTAGTCTTATTAGATCTTAGTGCGGCTTTTGACACTATTGATCATCACATCCTGCTACAGAGGATGGAAAACCAGGTTGGCATTAAAGGATCTGCTTTAAAATGGTTTAAGTCCTACCTATCTGATAGATATAATTTTGGTCACGTTAATGATGAATTATCCAGATATGACAAGGTTAATCACAGAGTCCCACAAGGTTCTGTGCTTGGACCATTACTATTCACTTTATACATGCTTCCTTTAGGTAATATTATTAGAAAGTAATCCATACATTTTCATTGCTATGCAGATGACACACAATTATATTTATCAATGACGCCAGATGAAACCCATCAGTTAACTAATCTCCAGACATGTCTTAAGGACATTAAAACTGGATGTCTCATAACTTGTTATTGTTAAACTCTGACAAAACTGAAGTAATTGTGCTGGGCCCTAAACACATTAAAGACTCATTATCCAACAACATAGTTAATCCGGATGGCATTGCCCTGGCCTCCAGCACCACTGTCAGAAACCTGGGTGCTATCTTTGGCCGGGAGCTGTCTTTTAACTCACATGAAAAACATATTTCAAGGACGGCCTTCTTTCACCTCCGTAACGTTGCTAAAATCCGGCACATCCTGTCTCAACAAGATGCAGAAAAACTGGTTGACATATTTGTTATGTCCAGGCACCTACAAAGCTATTCATGGGCAGTCACCATCATATCTTAAAGAGCTCATACTACCCTATCACCCATCCAGAACCTTATGCTCCCAGGATGCAGGATTATTGGTGAGCCCAAGGATCTCCAAAAGTAGAATGGGAGGGAGAGCTTTCAGCTATCAAGCTCCTCTCCTATGGAACCATCTTCCAGTCTCGATAGGGGAGGCAGACACACTCTCGTTTAAGCGTAGGCTTAAAACCTTCCTTTTTGATAAAGCTTATAGTTAGGGCTGGCCTATCCAGCCCTTAGTTATGCTGCTATAGGCTTAGGTTGCTGGGGGAACACTCCATGATGCACTGAGCTCTTTTCTCTGCTCCTATAAATGTCCATATCCTTACACTAACTTTACTTCTTCCCCAGAGTCTTTGTGCTTTTTCATCCTGCAGGTCTTTCTAAGTAGCGGTGGGAGCTGCTGCTGTGGTCCTGCCTGACACTTACTGCTCACATTAGGACAAGACATCTTGTGACTTGGATCCTAGGCTGGATTGCCCAGCCTCGCCCATGGATTACATTGACTTCTGTACCAACATATTATACCCATATCATATCTGGATTTATAGACTCATATGAACTCAGACATTCTTATTAAACTGTTATTGTCATGTTGTTGTGTTCTTTACAAGTGACATCTATTGCACGTCTGTCCGTCCTAGGAAGAAGGATCCCTCCTCTGTGGTTCTTCATGAGGTTTCTTATTTTCCCTGTTTAGGGTTTTTTAAGTTTTTACTCACCTGGTTCGAGGGTCTAAGGGCAGAGGGTGTCACATCTGTACAGTTTGTCAAACCCCAGTGAGATAATACGTAATTTTGGGCTATACAAATAAAAATTGATTTGATTTGATTTGATTTAGTTCTGCACACCCCCAGAGGTTTAAACAGAAGCACACCATCATAGGAACCATAACAATAAACTATAATGAAGTCAGGAAGTCACAAGATCAGCAAAGGTTCGTGAATTAATTTTATATCCACAGCAGTTTAAAATTGAGTATTAGATAGAAAAAGCTTAATTTGTGATCCTCTTGAAAACTCTGTGCTACTACTAATAGATATCTATTTTATTTTATAAACAAAATATGAAACGGACACATAATTAATGTTCCTATCCTGCCAATATGCCAGCAGCGGCACTGCTGAAGGTAACTGTATGTGTACAAATCTGCATGTTTATTTTGTTGCAAACTACTTTCTGTGAGCTCTATGGACTGTTTAATCTTTCCGTTTCCATCCATATTCATACTCACCCGGAGTTCCAGGTTACAATGTTGTCTTTGATATATAAATAGAATACCTTTGTGAAACAAATATATTCTATTCTCATCACCTTCTGCCAGTGGATATTAAAGTAGTAGTCTAATTGCAACTGGTTCAGAGCTTGTAAACGAAATTCTCATGGAAGTTGCGAGTAAATTTTAGCTTTGATTACAGATGAACTGAGCCCTACAAGCCAGCAGCACCCACAGTCATATGCAGGGTTTCAAGAGGACAGAGTCCATGTCCTTTGACGGTGCTGGATGTCTCACCTGCGCCAGCCTCTGCTGACTCTCAGCGTCTCCGGGGGAAATCAGGGCCTGCTTGGCCTCGTGAATGAGCAGCACAGAGCCCTCCATAACGTCGCGAGCTGAGTCTAGCATGGCAGCAGCAGCATTGGGGTCCGTGGTGGCAGCTGCCACCCCACGGGCCGCCTGTGCCAGGGTTTTCAGGGCCTGAGCTGTCTCCCTGGCTGCGATTCCTATACACAGGATCAGATTTTTAGACATTTTATACATGAAACTGTTTATTAATCATTAAAATCATTGGCACATTATTAGTAGCAGCCCTACCGAGGACACAAGTTAATGAAAATTCTTGAGGTAAACACATTTACAAGTGAGGAGATTAAACAAGAGACAAGGGCAGGAGTGTCTGTAATATCTTTTTCCCCCCTTGTCTTACTCCCTTGTATCAGACAAAGCTGAATATTCTAAAAGTCTACCTTGGATCAGGGCAAAACATTAACTGAATTTTGATGCTGTTCGTTGGAAAACCGAATGACTTAATCAAGTAGATCAAAAACTTTAAAGCTACGTGAAAAAGAGAAAGAAGCTTTGTGTAAAGTCTGTACAGCAAAATGACTTAAGTAAGAAAGTGTCTGTGGCACTTTCAACCAGTAAATGTATAAGGCCGAGGATCTAATCAAATTTACATCAGTGCTCGTGGATCATGGCGGAAAAAGGAAAGGTTGTATGTTTTTGAATGAAGTGTTGAGTGATCTGTTTATTTGGAAATGGTAATGGAGGTCTTATAGTAGTATGAGAGGACAATGTTGCGAGTTTGTCAGCAGCACTGACCTGTGTAATGTTCATTTCTTTGTGTAGCACATGTGAGCAGCTGAGACATCGAGGACCCCACTGACTTTGAGGTGCTGCCCAGATCCTGAGCACACTTCTCCAACTGGAGCAAAGGGAAATAAAGAATAATTGTGCAAGTAATTAAAATCTAAATCACCAGGCAAACCTATCTGATTCTTCTTCAGGTGTGATGCAACTGCTTATTGACAGCTGGGATTTTAGAAGAACTATTCCTGCTAAAATCCCATGGATCTAAAACGTCACTTACTGATTCTCCAGGCAGTGGTTTCAGCCCGGTGTTAGCAGCGGCTAGCTTGGCATCTTGCAGCTCACTTCTCAGGGTCTGGATAGCAGTGAGTGCAGAGTCGATCTCCATGGGGCCGCAGGCTTCGTGAGCCTACAAAATAAATCACCAGTCATTAATAGCTCACATAGTCACAAGGCTTTTGCTGCTCTGAGTGGCAGTCCTTTAATAAAAAGATAATTACCCCCACCAAGGAGGTTATGTTTTTGGTCATGCTTATTTCTTAGCAGGATGAGACAGATATTACCGGATGGATTTCAAAAAAATGCCAATCGGGAATGGGCCAAGATTGAATATATTATGATATATTATGCTGCAGTTCCAGATAAGGGGAAGATCCAGGAATTTTTACTAAAGGGGACAGCTGAGCTTTTGACAGTATATAAGTTCTCTGACTGCTTCTAGTTTTGATATATGTTTTTTATTCTAGTTATAAACCCAAATGACTGCTATAAAGAGAAATACACTAACTGAAAATGCTATACAAGAGGAAAGTGCATCAAATTGCTGTCAATGCCAACTGGTGTGACTTGTGTGTGACATAAAAAAGCTGTTTACATTTACGTGCAACGTGCGTGGCAGTTTTTTTCTAAACTGCCACCAAAAAAAGGCACTTTTTTGGCATTATTAAGATTTCTACCATTTTAACCACAAAGTCTATTACAGTTGGGATGATGTAAGTATATCAAGTTTGTTTTTGTGCATGGTTTGTATATAAAATGAAGTGACTTCCTGCATGTGCATGACCACCTGCTTCTGTGCACTACCTTCTGTGCAGCCGTTCTCAGCTCAGCCAGGCATGTGGCCAGGTTTTTGGCACACTGACCCAGTTGCATAGCTGCAGCCTGATCCGTCACCGTGGGCACAGATGACTTGGCCGAGGTCACCATCTTACTACCAGGCTACACAAAGGAAACAAAAAAAAAAAAAAGAAAATGTTTTATAAAAATTGTATTTTCCATCATGGTATTAAGACTCTATCTCGAAAACTAAATGCAGCTGCATACAATAAGGATCGTTTAACCTTTTTAAACGATGCAGATGTATTTATGAAATTAGAGTCTGGCATCAGCTCTAAAAGCACCACTGAGGCATTAGACACACCACTGCTTCCATTAGCTGCCTGCTTACAGCAAAATGAGGTTACAGACCCATTTTTATAGGATCCCCACATGGCAGAAACACTATTTATACTTTGTTTCAGCCTGGATCCCAATGTAGGACTGAAGGGACATAAAGTTTTAACAATCCAGAGAGGGTGTCACACGCCATTTTCTACGCACGTGTGTGTGTGCGCACCTGTAGGAAGTTCTGGCTGGCGATGATGAGTGCTAGTTGCGCACTGAGGTCTTCTGGTTTGGCCTGGCTGCCACGCACCCCGTGGACAAGTTGTGGGATGTGGTCTGCCACTGCCTACACAGAAAAAAATGCAAATAAAAGTAAAAAATGCTTTTAGACAGTCTTAATCGTTTGAAAAAAAAAAAGTGTAAATGCCATCCTACTGGCTCACCTTACAGCTGTGCACCAGCTGCTGGTGAGCAGCAGTGTTCTTGTTGGAGGCAGCAGCATTCTGAGCGGCAGCGATGGTCTGTGTGGCCGCGGCCGCAGCCTGCTTGGCAGCATTCTGGGGAACATGAAGATCCACATAAACATCCGCGTGACAAATATGATTCAAAAAGTATCTCTGTCGCTCTCTGCATCACTCTCGAACAACGTGCTGTTGAAATCTGCATCCAACACCGCCGATCTCACACACTCGTGTCAACCGGGGCCTCCAGTTGTACTCTACCGTAATATTTAGTTCTTCAGACATAGTCACATTTAGGATTGGCCTTGTTATTAATGGCATAATTTTTGAAATATTTTCAGTTTTTTTGGAGAGAGAACCTCTTGATACCAGCGTTTCTATCACTTACCCCTAGCCTGTTAATCAGTTTCTTCTTAATAGCATTCTGAGCTGCAGCGTTGGTGGCCACACGCAAGCCCTCCGCAGCCTCCCTCAGTCTTTGCTGCTGGTCCTCATTCTCTGGGTATGCCGCCGCGCCCTGACAACACATATAGAGATAAGCAAATGTTGGTACACAAAATGTGCGGAGGGGAGTGTGCAGTTGGTATGATAAAAGATAAAAACAGTACAATGATCTGCACAATCTGTGTTTTTGCAATTTTTGAAAAGTATTATAGTTCTTGAGCGACATGTCAGCCCTCACCACATCATACATCTATTCAGACGAGCAGAAATCTTAGACGGTCCAGAGAATGATTCAGACTTAATCAGTGCACTCAAAACTTCCTCACTCCAACAATCAGTTCTTTTGTCAGCGGCTAAATGTCAACGAGAGATGCCGTTTTTTCCTATCACCAAGCAGCAGCCCTTTCTTTTTCTCTCTCTTCACGAATCTGGCAGTCCAGGTTAACTGGCTTCTGTGGTGACCGATATCACTAAATTATAATGTCTGCCTCTCCTGCTATTGGGAGAGAAAGATAAGCCTGCTGCCATTAGGTTAATTAACTACGAAGTCCAGAAGCTTCATCTACAGCTGCACTAAGAGTTGAGCGCTGCTAAAAGTCTGTCATTGAGGTAATGTTTAACCACACATATGCTGGTGGCAGAAGTTGCCACAGTGATATCAATACAAAGGAGACGGGCACATACAGAAAACACATCATTTCACAAGTTGAAAGTGTGGTTGCGCTCTACACTTTGTAGAACATTTGAATGAGCATTAATCAAAGCAAAATCCTGCTGGTGACCAGCTTCAAATCAGCGGAGTCTGCTCTGGACAAAGCAGACACCATTTAAACAGCCAACTTGCAATTAAATAGCTTATTTATGTTACTGACTGGCTTTCACATAGCAAAGTTTGTGTTACAGTCATACACCAACCTGCACAAAACTGGCCTCCGCTGACACATATTAACATACAACTGCCACGGCGATAATTTTGAAATCAGACTGGACCATCAACCCAGCTGCAGCAGGAAATAATTTCAGTTTCATGGTGAAAGTGGTGGGTTATTAATATCAGTGTGTGATTCTGTGGACAGATAATGAGGCTGATGCACAGTGACGGCAGATAGAGAGTTGGGCTGGAGGAAGATAGGATGTTGTCCTCTTGCTCATGTCATGCTACGTTTTTTCTATATTTACATACATACACGTGTGTGTGTGTGTGTGTGTGTGTGTGTGTAGTATATACAATATATACTGTACATATACTGTATATACACACACATTCATTCTGTGCTCGGATGTCTTCATAGGGTAATTCCTCTTAACATGTGAAAACACACTGAGTGCCATATTAAGCCAAAACATTAGAACTGACCTACATAAATTAAAAATAAAAGTTCTAAGCAGGATTATCCTGTTCCAGTTTATCTTACTTAAACATAGCAACATTTACGTTGGCTAAACAACACGCTGCCATTAAAGCAGGATTTATTCAATTAGTCATCTTATTACAGAGTTCTACAAACATAACTACGTTTACATTTGTTTAAAGAGAAGAAATTATGGCTATCAGACCTCTGCGTGGCCGCAGAGAGAGAGAAGTATCAAAGCAATCCTGTAATAATATGACAAAAATATAACTGAAGAGTGGCATTAAAGTGAGGAGGAGAGCAGAGCCGCTCATATGTTTAAAACTACTCACAAGAACTAAAAGTGCTGCTTAAGGTGGTACTTGTTTTGGTGTGAAAGATGTAATTTGTGCAGCTTCCACACACAGTAAATAGCTGAATAATTCCAAAAACACAACAGAACACAAGGTGCTTAAACTCTAATTAGAATGGAATAAGTCACTTTGGGATGTTTTGGAGCTATAGATCTGTCTGTGCCTTAGAAGTTTTAAAGGTCATCTATCGTTGCTCTAAAATACAATATAAAACAATAGAGTAAACATCAAAGGGAGACCTCCAACTCTTTGTGTCTGGCTCAGCTTCTTTCCTCCTTACTGCCACTGAAAAGGTCACAAATGAATAAACGCCAGCTCCATACCTTTCGAGCAATCTTTATAACCCAACTATTGTGATTAAAACCAACTATTTTCAGGATTATTTTGGGAGTCAACTAGATGAATTATGCATGGGTTGTTCCTCAGTTTGGTAAATTTCGCTGTTTTGTTGACAAACGTTTTTCAAAAAAGTAGATATAATAGTGCCATTCAACATTTTATGTTTACGTGTAATAAGTCCAGAATATATCAAATGTTCATTTTCTTAAATAACTCTAAAAATAACAATATTAACATTTTTGAGATGCACTAGTAAATGCAAAAAATAAATAAATAAATAATAAAACAAAATAAACATGATGACTATTAGAAGCTTAATGTCTTGCACGCCGCGCACCTTTGCCGCTTCCACCATCCTTGCGGTGGCGTCAGCCAGAAGTTTAGCAGCTGCCAGCAACTTCTTAGAATTTTCCACATCCACCTCGGCCTCAGCGTCCGATCTCATGGCGTTCACCAGGTCTGAAGTGGCCTGAGCCAAGATCCGGGCCTGCCGAACCATCTCTCCTGAGAGGAAACACAGTTAATTACAGCGTCATTATGGAGAAAAGAGGTGGCGGACAGGTGAGGGGAATGAGACAGCTTAGACAAAAGTGGATAAGTCGCATTGTTTTGACTTAACTGCACAAGTTCGAGTTTATTCAGAATAATAGGTACAAAAACGGTAATTATTGTAATAGTGGTCTGACTACGCTGGGCACAATAATAAGCTAATGATGCAATGCTGGCAAAGCCTAGTAGAGCGGATAAATATTTAATCACATCAATTTTTAATTTAACACAGCTTAATTTTGTGTCACTGAGAAAAGGCAAAGTTTAAATTAATATTGTGAGTGTTTTGTATCATAAACATCCACCTCCTAAAAACTGGTGGGAGAAAGAAGAAGAAACTGAATCTTCGCCTCATCTCAGTGTGGTTGGATTTTTGATCACATGTGCACATTGTTTCAAGACCTTTAAGTCACGTGTGAAGAAATAACTGGATGTAAATATTCCACCAGCCCTGGCATTTTTGAGTCCTTTAGAAATATTACCCATTTATCAAATTAATGAGGTAAGACAAGAGGTGTAAAAAAGGGACTGTGTGTCTATATTCTCTCTATCAAAGCAGACCTGGCACACTCCAGAAGCGATTTTGCGGTAAGCCTGTATTATTCATGTGAATATATCAGCTGAATGTGCAAACCCTTCACTACAGAGGGATTCGCTTTTTTTCCTTTTCTTCCCCTTCACATTTCATATTTGTATCTGAATGCAAGGTTTTATGTTACTTGACATATGTAATGCCTGTTCAGAGGTGATATTCTGCCGTCATATTCATGTATTCAATACAGCAAACGGCAGTTCTACTTGTCTCTCAGTACAATCAACTGGGCTAAGCTGACCAAGAGGCCTGGACATTCTCTGTGCATCTTTCTATCCATCTGTCTCTGTGTGCTGTCAGGCTTCTTAACATCACTGACAGCTTTTTCTCTGTAGCTTCACTAGGGCTGACAGCTGCCATTTCAAGCCCGAATCATGCCTGTCTCTCTGGAAAGATGACAGGATGACGCGTAATGCACCGCGAGACGTCTACTGGGAAACTTTAGTTCTGTGGAAAGCAAATTTTAAAACTTAGCGGAAATGTCTGCATTTTCCATCAGCTTTTGGCATCAAACCAAATTTCAGGCGGAGTAAGGTTGACCTGAAGGTCAGGTCTGGTTAATCAAAAAACAACACGCACTAAACTCAAATTCAGGAACAGATCGCTCAGATGATATTAAAGAAAAGCCATAACAATGTTGAATCACTGGCTCACAATGAGAAATCTTGTTCTTACTTACTTGGCTCACAGTTTTGCACAGATTATCAATATTTTTATGAGTCGCTTTTCTTTGTAAGCAACAAGAGTTTATAGATATGCTAGCTGCTAGTCATGCGTATGTGTACTTGCACATATCGATACCCTGATACACCAATTTGGCATACAGTAGCTATTGGCATGCTTTGCTAATGATCACGAAACACAGACCTGACACTGATGTGAATGTCATTTTTCTTGCCCGTACTTGGTCCCAAAACATTAAGTATTGGGCAAATTTAAATAATAGCCTCACGAGGATCAGTCTATTATCAGCTATTCGGCCATTCATATCCGGACAAATTTTTTAAGGTAACCCATCAGTCAATAATTAAAATTTTTTTGATCCAATCTGAGAGAAGCATGCCAAAACAAACCCTTCAACATCACTGGCCATAGGTTGTGCTTCCCTTCTTTTTTAATATAAAACAAAGTTTTATATTCAAAAATGTTCAAACACATCTATTCTCTGTTCATTATGATCAGTCTGGACTTCACCAGCTGGGAACCCAAATCACTGACTGTTCTGGTTATTAACAAGCCTGTTATGGACTCACTATATGACCCTTGTTTCTAAATTGCTTCCCCTCAACCATGTAGTCTCATTATTACCTGTGTATTAGTGTGTGTGTGTGTGTGTGTGTGTGTGTGTGTGTGTGTGTGTGTGCTTGTGTATGTGTGTACTTTTACATGTAATATTGTGTATTTTCTTTGACAATATCATTACATTATTATAGTTGCTGTTTTACCACATTGCATAATGTACAGAGACACTGGGTGTTGACTGTTTTTCAAATCAAAACTTCAAATTTTCACTTAAAGGACAGTTAATTAATGCACGTGTGTGTGTGTGCTTGTGTATGTGTGTACTTTTACATGTAATATTGTGTATTTTCTTTGACAATATCATTACATTATTATAGTTGCTGTTTTACCACATTGCATAATGTACAGAGACACTGGGTGTTGACTGTTTTTCAAATCAAAACTTCAAATTTTCACTTAAAGGACAGTTAATTAATGCACAAATGTGCAATATTCCAAAATATTTCTTCTGCATTTGTCCCAACAACAAGCTGAATATGATTCTCATTTTTGACTCACCTGCGTCTCCCATGGAGCTGAAGATGCTCTCAGTAACGGTCATAATGGTGTCTGTGGCCTGGTCATAGCGCCCGATGGGTTCTCCCCTTGATGTGTATTGACGAACGTGTTGCAGGAGATCTCCCAGAGCCTGACTCACCACGCTGGCAGCTGCACTCACCTTCAGTATGGGAGGTGCATATCATCAACATTAGCGCAGTGAGTCTTAAGCAGCTTTATGCTCGGCTCCTTATTCCACTGGGCTGGGAAAAAGCCCGCTGGACCCATTATCCTCATTGCTTCTTACACCAGGTTGCAGAGCATTAACTGAATAGACTAATTATAAACAGCTTGAGAGTCAGCTCATGCCGAACATGTGGTCTACATTGTTATCTTCTGAGACAAATCCTAAAAATTACAGTATACAATAGTTCAGTGCAAACCAAGCTGACCTGTTTGAGGAGCTCGCCGTCTTCTGTGGCTGAGAGGCAGGCTTGCACGCAGCTTTCCACAGAACGATCCACCAGCTTTCCGGCTTCGATCAACTGCTCCTGACACACTGGTGAACTGATTGTGGGGCTCACAACCTAAAACAGCAAGAGGACATTGTAGCGAAAAAGAAAAAAAACGAATAAGCAACAAAGGATAAAAAGAGAACAATAAAAAATCTATCCTATCTCCTATGTAAAAAGGAGACAAAAGCATCAAAATGGTGCAAAAATGAGCAACATAAAGATTTTTGTCTGATGTAAAAGTTTAAAAAGAAACAAAATCAAGGTGAAAACTGAAAGTACTCAATTACTAATAAAAAAAAAAAAGATTTAGCATATGGTTCTCATCATGTACCCATGCAGAGAGGTGAGGATCTGTTTAGCAAATGCAACTATTCAAATTGAGAGCCAGGAGGGCATTTAAGCTAATTGTAGGCATGTGGGTTGTACAATTAAATATGTGCAAATGTGATGAGAGGGTATTTAACTCTGCCTCGGTGCATCCGGGAATAGTCGCTGTCCAGAAAAAAAAACCCTTCACTTTAGCTGCAAAATTTCAGGTTGTTCAAATATTTCTTCCACCAGTGCATCATTTCCAAGCATTTACGTAACATTCCCGGAATTCATTTTTGCTCCACTGATATGAGTCATGGGGTACAGTGAGTACCCCATGACCCATGACTGCTTGCTAAAGGTAGCGCTGATGACTGTTCAGCCCTCTTGGGGTTCGATTTATTCAAATCATTTGCTCTCGTACCTTGGCACATGCCACTAGCTGGGAAGTGGACAGGGCGCACTGGGTGGCGGCAGCAATAACCCGGTTCTGAAGCACGGTGTCCTCAGCAACCTGGGCCACGTTCTTGGCCTTCAGCACCAACATGGCTGCAGCGTTGGCAACTGCTTTTGCCAGATTCATCAGGATATCCTACCGCAACAACCACAGGGGACATAAGATGATTGTCTTCACATGCTGTCCTGTAACATTTTCACCTCATTCTCATTAACATGTGGCAAACACTGTGGAACCTCCGCACAGAGCAGATAAATCTTTCTTTATTATTAAATACAGCTCTATGTTTAAGGATTAGGTCTACAGTTTAGTGTTATTTTCTTAAGGGAAGAGATTGAGAGTTTGCATAAATAAGACTTTTAAACATTTAACTTGTATATTGTTACATTAGAAATTTCTTTAAAAGGGCAGAATCGACAATCTTATCTAAAAAAGAGGCCACATCTGGACACTGTATTATTACAGAACAACTGATATATACTGCAGTGTATTATGTGACGGGCTGAAGAAAGCTACGTTGACATGATCCATGTATAACATCGCCAAACACTGTATTAAAATAACGCTCGTGTTTCAGCCAAGTATGAGCTTCATGGAAGAGTAACAGAAACTTAACAGCTAAAATAGCAGTCAACAGAAACACTGCAGTGAAGTACAAAAATATTCCACATTCTCCAGCAGAGTGTTTTCGATTAACTGAGTGGCAGACCCAGGAGCCAGGAGCTGGGTTTTCTTTGAGCAGCACACAGAGGGTGGTACTGATGATAAACGGACGGGGTGCAGCTTTACCTGGAACCTCTCGTCGGTCTCGCTCTCTCCGATCTGGCGCAGGAGGTCTCCACTCGCCTGGCCGATGCTGCCTGCTGCTGTCAGCACAGTCTGTCTGGGCTGCACGCACGCAGAAGACAGATTAGTATGTTAAAGTGAATTTTATCGCCTTTTTTGAAGTTGCGAGATACAGTATGCTTCCTATTCAACCTGCACGGTGTTTAACTGTGCTGTACAACACATAAGTAACATTTTATTTAAACAGAAAATTACATAATATCGTGACTCTCAGACACAGTTGAGTCTAACAAAGAGCCCAGAAGGGCTACAGTGATTCCAACATGCATGCATAATGCACAAGCATATGAAGCTCAGCGTTGTCCCAAAGCGAGATAGATCTGTGCATTATGCAGATTACCAGCCAACGGCGGTACAGTACATTAACTTCTGAATGATACTTCCACAACAACAATGTCCTAACAGACCTCAGAGCATTACAGCCCTCCAAAAAAAACACATTCAGCCTGACTTTACTTTGGGGTCTTCACTCAAACATTCCACGGCAGTTAGCTGAAGCTAGACAACAGCAGAGCATTAACATAATTAGTTGTAATTCTTTTTTAAGGAGGACCAGGAGACGTGCTGACTCAGTGGTAAATTTCTTTTATCTGTCACAAAAACTGCGATAGATTTTCTTACAGCATCTGGTTCCACAGTTTGGCTTCACCTTGCACATATTTCCCTATTTTCACATCTCAACAATCTACTTTCTGTAGTCATAAGGGCTTCCCCCTCTTTCTCGGTTTGATTTATACTCCATATATTGCATAATGTTTGTTTCATTTCACATTTTAATTTGACACTAATAACTCCTTCGTGTCGTTCAGACTTAGAGGAGAAACCAACATCAAACAGACAGCAGATAAACAGAGAGAGATTAGAAGTCTGGTTTCAGGAGATAAATCAAAGACAAATAAAAAAACCCCAAAAAACACTGACAATTCTTAAGCTAAACATTAGCCAGTAATTAGTAATCATATCCGGGTTTTGAGGTCACTGGGCTCACCTCTCCAGAAGCTGGCTCCACAGCCTTCAGCAGGTCTGACACAGCCCCTGCGAGCGTCCGGGCTGCCCTCATCAGGTCGTTACCTCCACCGACGTCATCCTCCATCAGCGCAGCCAACAGCTTCACGCCCTTTGACATCTCTGTCAGGTTGGAGGAGATGGTGGTGATGGCGCAGCCCACTGCGGTGTAGTCCGTGTCCGTTGGATCGCCTGAGTTTGGTGACAAAGGATAGAATTTGTGAGGGCCATCAGCTAAGACTTCTTAAGCTTCACTGACTCATCCATCCTACCAAGAGATCAGCAAGGTTTATCAGTTGGAATGGTTCAGAACCAACTTTATTCAGGCTTCACACCGATGTTATTAAAGATCAGGCTGATAGAAAGGTCCAGCTGTCAAGTTACTAATTGGTCAGGTAATATTGACACTGCAGAAAATACCACCCATAAAATGTACCTATAAAACGGTGAGTATATGTATTTACACTCTCACTGCTTTGATTACAGATCCCCCACCTAAATAAATCTCACAAAAGACACTCTATGTATATATGTATATACCAATATACGTAGCCTTGCGCGGCACAGTGGTGCAGTAGTTAGCACTGTCGCCTCACAGCAAGAAGGTCCTGGGTTCGATTCTGGGTCAGGACGTTTCTGTGTGGATTTTGCATGTTCTCCCTGTGTCTGCGTGGGTTCTCTCTGGGTTCTCCGGCTTCCTCCCACATTCCAAAAACATGCAAATCTGGGGGTAGGTTAATTGGTCACTCTAAATTGCCCGTAGGTGTGAATGTGAGTGTGGATGGTTGTTTGTCTCTATATGTCAGCCCTGCGATGAACTGGCGACTCATCCAGGGTGTACCCCGCCTTCGCCCCAAGATGCTGAGATAGGCTCCAGCCTCCCCCCCCCCGCGACCCCTAACTGGATAAGCGGTAGAAAATGAATGAATGAATGAATGTAGCCTTGCTCTGTTATAAAGACTTTGACATGAATGATTTCATAGGTGGTGGATTGCAGTAAATCTATGAGCAACTGACCAGCTGTGAGGTTGACGACAGAAGCTGTTCCTGCAGTGATGGCGTCGACCTGGGAGTGGATCTCATGTTTTGACTCGTCCATCTTGTTCTGGATCCAGACCTTTGACGCCTAGGCAAACAGAGGCAGACCATGCCAAATGGTGCTTAGAGGAAACTTTTCTATAAAGCTAGTTCACATTACAATAAGGATTTGGAGTCTGAGCACAGTGTGTTCAGGTTTTATAATAACAGGTGCATATGTACAGTACCATGTCCTGTCCCAGCGGCGGCAGGTTGTCGACCTCCCCGAGGTCTATCTGGGCCTTCTGCACCGCTTGCATACTGGTGTTGATGGTTCCCATCAGAGCCTGCTGCGCTGAACTCTAAACATACACAAAGACAACACTGCCCACCTAGAACAGCCTCTTGTATGACTATTGTACACCTCCACAATATATCACACAGGGACATTTTGCTGCTCTTACCAGTGGTGGCATGTGTCCACGGTGCATCTGACCCATCGTGATCTGCTGCTGAGCAGAGGGCATGGTGCCCATGCTAAGCGACTCGGTGCCAATGGAGCCAGAGCGGATCACCCCAGGCAGCGCCACCGAACCGTGCTCCGCCCGGCCCACACGGTTAAACTGCTGCTGGAGGATGGTGGGCCTGCAGGAACACAAAACAGCAGTTCATACAGCGTCTACTTTAAGACGTCATGTTTATTTCACCTGATCTCCTCATATCAGGAGGCTACACGTAGTATGAGTAAACACCTAAAGATGTGTGGCTCCAGGAGTGCAAGGCACATGTATGTCATCTACAAAAATAAAATGCATGAACATACAGTATGGTGTACTTGATGTAGAAAATCATCCAAAAATGCAATCAGCCAACACAGAAGCCTAAATGCAGTTGTACAGAGGCAGACACACAGAGAGAAGAACACAACGATGAAAAAGTCCACTGACAATAAGGGCAAATGAAGAGTCTGTGTTAGTTTTTTGTGTTTGAATGTGTTTATGGGCGAGATTCACACCAGGCAGCGCGATAGTGTTTGTGACAGTCTGTCACTAACACAAAGAGGAGTGAAACTGCAGAGTTTTGCCACTGTTTACATCTGATAGACAAAGCTTTGTTTAGTTTTTCCTCAGATAAGGCCTTCCAGAGTTTGGCTTGCCCTGTGTTTACAGTTTTCAAATGTTTTGCCTTTTGGCTGTGCATACAAGCCCAATTAAAACAAAGGGGGAAAATAAAAGAACCAATTGCAGCAAATAGTCTCTCAGTTGAAAGGCAAAATACGATATTAATAGAGCCCAGATACAGAAAAAGGCCTTCGGAGAGTTCTCTGTGGATAAATGAGGTAATACACATCTCATCATGAAATGTTCAGATAGAGCCTTCGCTTATCCAGTGCAGCAAAATTTGCTCACACAGTGATTATCTCTCAGGATAACGTCCAGCTAAGGAGGTGTTAATGTGGTGAACTGAGGTAATGGAAAATGGATGAGCGAACTCTGGTATACGGCAGTGGTGAAAAGGAAATTGAAGAAAAATGACTCTGATATTCCTTTTGCGAAGATAATATGCAACCACATGGAAAGACCAACAACATATCACAAAGAATAAAATGCAAGCACTCATATGGGCGCTAAAATAAGGATTATTTTTATGGAATTATGTTTGTTGAACCTAATTTTCCTCTTTCCTCCAAGTAGCAATATTGTTCATGAGAGCAAGAATTTGCCATCTGCCAAAAGCTTCAAACACACAACAGGAAGCATGTAAAAAGGGTAACAGTCAACTGCTGCTCTGTATCTG
>KV751315.1:1789141-1812957 GCA_001698575.1 Mola mola
GCTAGCACCCACTACTTCCTACTCAGCCCAGTTTGCATTGTCATGAGCGATTTTAAATTTGGATTTGCTTTCCTCAACTCAATAAGTGTTTTACAAATATAAAACCTTCATCAAACAAACATTCATAAAAGAAAGAGCCATCAAGGCAGTGGAGGAAAATGCCTTTTTGACTGCAGGGTAAATTTTTGCTGCAATACTTCAAGTGGCCACCAGGTGAAATTGGAGGCAAGGCTAATTATGACACATTCAAAGTTCTTGTCCATTTAGAAGCTTTTAAAGGAGACAGTACACAATTATATACAATGGTAAAAAGGCAGTGCTTCACTGTATTCCATATCAACATCACATTTTTTTAACATTCCCTGATTCATTTGATTTGATAGCTGATGCCTCTAAATTAATTGTGAATGAATGAAAAAAATGAAGGAATTAAAAAAAAAAAAAAAAATCCACAACATGTCTGGTTAATACCTTTTAAGGCTTACAGACAAAACTTGTTTTTTGCATTAATAATTACTCACAAAACATTGCTCTAAGGTGACAAACCACATCGTTCCTCTCTTTTAATGCAACCAAACCAAATAAAAAAATTTGTCAAATGTTCTTATTTCCATCCAACACTCTCAGAGGTCTTGCTCAAAACCATCTGCTAAGTAGGGGCTCAAGTCAATTTCAAAATTTTGAGGGTGTAAAAAAGAAAAGAAATTCAGCTCCGACAGGCTCTTTTTCATTGTAGGCATTCTAACTCATAGCTCAGTTAGTGACGGAGCAAGTGCAACTCTAACTTCAGTTAGCAATCTGAACATGGCTGGAGGCTAAACCAAAGGTGATTTACAGCAGCTCTGATGATGACCTCAGATGTCAGATCCAGCAGGTGGAGAGAGATGAGGCGGCAAATGCATTTTATTTTATTTCATACAGTAGCAGAGGGTAATTAATTGAAACGTCCCCGTTTGATGGCAGGAAAAGGTAAACTATCAGACTCTCACCTCTAGAGCTACTGCTGGTATTATGTAGGAGGACTGGCCAGGGTTTGCTGTTACCGTGCTAACTTGCATTGACATATTAGACTTCATTGTCATAACATCAGCACCGCCGCTGCTTCCCATTCTGTTCATAACGATTATAAATTTTGGAAAATTATAAACTTAAATTATGGCAATATCACACACACTGCACCTTTACCCCATGTTGAGTGCAGAAATGAGTCATCAGTAGAGGTGTAACAGACCACAAAACTCACAATTCAACTTAACTATAAAGATGCAATATAGGTTCTTTTAGACCTTATAGTAAAGGGAATGAATTAAGCAACCTGAACTTGTTAGCTTATCTTACCTTAAAACTGCCCTTGTTCCAAGATCATTACATTTAAAAGCAGAGCCGAAGCGGTTCCATTCAAGGGACTTAAATGATGCAGCAAGCCTTTAAAGCTCTTCCATTGTTCTGCTAGTATGAGCAGTCATTGTTCTCAGATCAAGGTAATGTCAACAGGCTTCAGAGTTCAGGGGTCATATCACTACTAAATGTGTTGCCAAATGCTGCAATATGAATTTGATGTGTAATAAAAGTTGGAATGAGCTTGCAGTGGAGGTCAATCGAGAGTGATCTAGACAGTCGACAGATCAGATCACTTCCACTACACTTCTAGTTGTAAGTGAATAGCTTGTTTCAATGTCCATGACACCTAAAAAGTTTAATATAAAAAATGTGGTTTCTTACACGTCTTTAATAGCAAATGTAAAAGAAAAAAAAGAAAAAAAAGATGCAATGCAAATTATCAGACTGATTGTGGCCATGACACAATAAAGACAAGGTTGAGACACAGAGATGATAAATCTCTCCTTCATCCCACATCCAGACAGAACTCCGTCAAAACTGGATTATCAGCAATGCATACAATTATTCATTTTTCCATTCCGGGATGAGAAAGGATTTACAACCAATTCATTAGGCTGCTTCCAAAACCAGTGTAGGAATAAGAATTCATTGCTTGTCCAGCAGAAACAAACCCACCACAGAAATCCTGTGTTGAACTGTCTGCTATCTAATTAAGAAAAAAGCTAGTTAAAAAGGTGGCTCAAATATTTTGAGTAAAAGAAGTACAGGATTTGTAAGAGAATCAAAATAAGAGCACATGTACTGTATATTTTTCAGACACGCTTTAAAAGAGTGTCTTTCTTACCCATAAATAACCGGACTGTTATGCTTAAAAATGTACACAAAAGATTTGCTGCTAAATGCTAACATCAGCAGCACACAGCAAGTATACAGCAAGTGTTTCCTATTAGTTTAGCCTTTCAGTGTGCTAATTTGTTAATTAGGACCAAACACAAAGTGCCGGCGAGACACTGAAAGTTGTCAATTTTACAAAAAAGGTTTGGGGCCACTAAAACGAGAGGAAAAGTAAAAGTTCAAAGTTATAAAGTTTCTCCATTCAGGGATATTACATGTGTAAAATACAATCGATCAAATAGTTGTTGAGGGTCTTAAACGAAGTGGAACAAAATTTAGCCACGCTACTAGTAAAAGATGAGCGGTGACACCTTCCAAAGCATCGAGACCCTTCAGCCATCAGTCAGATGAAATAAAAGCAATTTAGAATAAAAATAAAGACATATTTAGCAGAGAAAAGGGTGTGCTGGACGACACTGAACCTGCCCGACACCTATGCATGGAAAGAAACACACACACAGACACACGCACACACACACACACACACACACACACACACAAATCAATAATCCTTAATACACTGTACACTCCCACACGGCAATACATAAGCACAAAGCATTCATCCCCCTTGTGACTTTAAACCCAACTGCACTGTTACACCTACACTCCTTTGATCTACTGCAGGCTCAAATAACAAAGAGTATCCTGCAGCACCAGTTCTGCTGTAAATCTAAATTTTTCATGTGGTTTCCACTAGAGACAACGGAAGCTCATTCAGGGCCAATGAAATGATAGTGGGCTGGTTCATTGTGAATATAAATAATATGGATTTTTAGGAATATAGTTACTAAATGGTTAAATGACAGTGCCACAACTGACTATTTTCATGTCCAAACTCAACATTAGTGTGTCTAAAAACCACAAAAAGCCCATGACACGTCATGTTAATGTCTTTACTCTGATGAAAACAAACGACAGTCTGAGACCATGAAAAGAGCTGACTGAATCATCTGTCCAGTTGAGCCCTGGAGGTGCTTTTTAGCCTTGTATCATATTATCTCTGCACAGCCTGAAGATGAACAACTACCTGCTGCCAAATACGCAGTGGTGAGGCCGAAAGGAAAGCTGATAGCACACCATTCAGCAACAGAGTGACCTCGAGTAAAAAGAAAAGCCCCCCGAACGTCGAACAGAAGGAACCATTGTAAAAATTTGATTTTGCTGAGATATTACGCCTTTTTAAATAATTGTGTGATGGGGACTTGACTGAGAAAATCTGTCAGAAATCCAGTTATCCACACAATGTACACAATGGAGCTGGGCAATTTTTAAAAAAAAAAAAAAGTTGACATATCTACTCTGTGTTCAACACTTTAGTTTTTGAATTCAGTAACTCGGAGACATGGGCTTTGACATCGAGACAGTAAATACAAACTTATCACCAAGGGCGAGGTAGTGAGCTGAGAACGAACAAGAGGAAAGCAGGTTACATTTTGCCCAAGTTTCCTTTGGAGAAAATGGCCAGTCTAAGAGTCAAACAAAGGCTCACAAGATTAAAGGAAAATGGGACAGAGGACTGGAACATGTAGCTATTGTTCAATAGCTACATGAGGAGGAGTGCCTGCTGGGAATGCCCAGGCCATATTACAGTAACTTGGCCTTCAGTCCTATAATAGAACAAGGGAAACAGGTCAATCACAGAGGAGTTCAGGACCAGCGAACATATGACATGTTTGACCAGAGCATGTCAATAACCTAGTTTCAACACCTGGGAACAACCAGGCCAACACAGGCATGGTTATTACTACTTCATCTTGATTTTTTCGGGGGTGGGGAATCTACCATCAAGCTGCAATTCTGTGCATTGTTCATGTGTACTGCTTTTATGCTCTGTAAGTTAGTATTCCCGTTGTCTTTTGAGGAGAGAAATGGAGACATCTTCATAGATGGAGACCAGCTGCGGATTTTGCACAAAGCAGAGTCAAACAGACACAGACCTGCCCTTTAAGACAGGATTTATTCCTTTTTGACATTTCTAAGTTTCGTCTCTAACAAAAAATGTAACAATACATTACAAAACACAATGGCATTATGTTGAATAGGAAAAAAAAAAAAAATTGTTTAATTGTTTTTTAATTTAGCAAGAGAGGCAAGCATTTTATTATTTATTTATTTTACATGAACACATTTTATTACCTCCATCAAGGAGGTTATTTTTCAACCCCTGCCTGTTTGTTACTCAAAAATTATTGGATGGAATTTAGTGAGGGGGAAAGAGGAATGGGTCAAAGAAGAAGCAATACATTTTAGTGCGGATCTGGATAAAGGGCCACGTCCAAGGATTCAAATTTTAGGGGACTGTTAAGCTTTGGGAGAAGTTTACTGAGTGCCAATTTTGTTCTAATTAGCAGTTGTGTTGCATAGTGTTCGCAACCTAAAGCGATGCCATTTGCCCTGAAACAGAAAATGGACCATGCACAGCACCAATACAGCCTTATGACGGTGGCCTCAGCAAACACAGTGAAGATGGGCACTGAAAACCCTGTTGTATTGATCTTTAAAGTAATCTGACAGATGGCAGACTAGATTTTAAAAGCTATAAAACATGAACTTACACCAAATCAAAGGATTCAATTGGGAAATTTCTACAAAGTGTGAAAAAATTAATGCAAAAAGAGAATACCTTCCTCTGGAGCCTGTGATACACAAGCTTTATTAATATAATTCCGGAGTAACAAGTACATGGTGGGGAACTAATTTGCTCCTGGAGCATGTTGCATATCCTGATCCATCCATTTTGTATAGACTGCTACAGAATAATAATTAGGCTGTGTAATGTGCCACTTGGTCATGCTTCATTGTTCCCCTCTCGAGGGGGTCTACTTGAGTTGTTATGAGCGAGATCTGTGTGATAGAACACGACTCTACCAAATCCAATTCATTTATACTGAACCATCACAATCAGTAAATTCACTGGTGTGAGATAAAAATCTCTGAGATGCTTTCATGTCAAGTTAAAAATTATGTGAATTTGACAAAAGAGAATTAACACTACTCAAAAAAAAAAAATCTACAATCTTTTGTCTTCTTTCTATATCATTCTATATCATAGCATATGTTTTACACAATGCAATGAGTTTACTGCTTACTTTAGTAATATCAGTCTTTTTAATTTTCCTCCTTTAACTTAAAAGCTTAACCTGATGCTAAAATTGTATATGATCCAGATAGATTTACAATGTCAAGAAACAAGCCTGGTCATTACAACAATTATTACAACTTATTATTATTACAATTATTGCAACAATTATTTATTCCAACATGTTCAAATGGCTTCGGAAGTACGGATGCAAATGTATGCAGCTTAGATCAGGCATTTGAAACTTTGCCATAAAGCATGTTGAATTTAATATCTATTTTGTATGTACTGTGCTGACGTTTAAATAACATCAGCTTTAAATAACACGCAATACCCATCCTCCAAGAAATTTAAATCTCAACTATTGCTCCTAGTCAGCTGATATGTTTTAATGTGACTCATCTTTATCCCTAAGTCTTAACATATGCTTCAATATGTGGCCTTCACTGGGTGATCCCATGATTTATCTGTTATCTGCTGTAGACACACATGGAAATAACGCACACGGAGTACAAAGCCCTTCATGCCTCTACTTGTGAAAGAAACTAATTTTAAGAAAAAGAAAGCCTGTTAGCAATAATTATCCACCTGGTGGGTGGTGAGGTCACATGACCGACTGCATACCTCCTGGGTGACAGAAACTACACGTCTGTCGCCTGCATGTGTGTGTACGTGTGGGCGAGAGAGCGAGCTTGGCGAACGAGCAGGTGAAGGATCTCTGTCGTCAACAGTGCAGAAGCAGGTGTCAGATTTCATGCAGAGGGGAGGCAAACAGTCAGCCAATACTGCACACAAAAAAAACAACAAAAAAAAACAGCCAGCTCATTGTATGGCCTCATTCCGCAGCAAACAATATTGAGTCATGTGACACCATTAAGGAACCAAATTTGCAAGGAAAAGTGATCATTCTAAGTGAGCATCTCCTGCTTCCAGCTACCCTTCAGTTGAAAGACACAGTGTATGTAATGGACCATGAACAGATTCAGCCTCTCAAACAGAAAAACGAAATAAAATTGAAATTTGATGCCAGGCCGCATTTATCCCTTCATCTTGCAGCACACAACTGATCTCAAGTTTGATGCTTCTTTAAAGGGGGTTGCATGAGACGATTCATGTAAAACCCTCACTGAGAGCTGACTGACCCTCGCACACTCCACCATCCAGTTCTCCTTAAAACAACCACACAGCTTTTGATTTTCAATTTAAAATATAGATTCAGCCTTTAACATTACTCTGACTACGCTAACGCTTGAGGATGTGTATGGATCCAGGTTGCCGTGGTTACAGAGGCTGGTTTGTGTGTGGCCTGACTAATATCCGATGTGTTTCATAAGGTGGGGAAAACATTGCAGTTGTGATATAGAGTGATTTTTGTTGCTTGATATAGGTGAGAGGTGAATCAAAGCTGAAATTCTTTTATTTATTTTGAAAGCAGAGGGAGCCAGCTTTGACTGGAACAGAACGACCCAATGACGTGGCCACAATGAAGCATTATCGGTGTATATCATGGTTTTCAAAGTCTGCAATACTCCAAGAAGAATCAACCAATAATAAAATCCTAGCAGATAAAAAGGCACAATAAATACAACAAATAACAACCAAACTAGTGAAATCTATCTAGAGCTGTGTGATTATTTGATTAGTCGATTGAAAGTAAATTAATAACCATTTATGTCTCGTTTAAAGTAAAATTTCCAGTTCCAGTTTCTTAAATGTCAGGATTTGCTGCTTGTCTTTGTGATTTCTGACCCTAAATGAAGAGTCTTCTGGTTTTTAACTACAGGTTTTAAGAGGTTGGAGTAAAGAACCAATGTGAACACGTGAACTTTGTGTGATATGTGATCAGCATTTTTTGACAATTTATAATGTAAACAATTAACTGATTAAGCATGAAAATAATCAGTACGGTGCAGATACGCAGCAACTCTAATACAGACCATTAAATGATGACTAAATGTCAACGCTGGGTCATTTTTCATATAAAAAGTCACATAAAATAGATTCGCTTCTTACTAAGACCTCATGTGTTCAGTACAGAATGTTGAAGACCTGCATCAAGCAAAAGCAGCACTTTGCCAGATTTCTCCCCAAGTACTGAATAGACTGAATGTGAATACTAAGCTAATAATTTGTACTGTAATAAATCCATGTCAAGTCAGTCTCCCCACAACACTTTGGAGCTGCAAAATGCTGACATGGGGGCATTTTTCAGCCTGCAAAAATGCAGTCACAGATTAATTTCCAAACATAAGCATTCAGGAGAAGAAACAGACAAGACTGAACAGTGTACACAAATGCATCAGTTGGTTAGTACTGTATAAAGCTTTCTTCCCTGTTTTCAGGGCACTTTCTCACAAAGCTGAGTAACATCCATCATTGATACTGAAATACAAGCGTCACCAGACGTCCATCCTGCCGTGGCGTCAGTGTGGCGAGCTGAAAATCCAAAGTTTTTGTACTGTTTTAAATTCAGTGTCTGTCACAAACAGGATTAGCATATTATTACATTTATTGTTTACAGATGAACTGGCGACTCATCCAGGGTGTACCCCGCCTTCGCCCCAAGATGCTGAGATAGGCTCCAGCCCCCCCCGCGACCCCTAAATGGATAAGCGGTAGAAAATGAATGAATGAATGAAGATGCAAAACCCTGTTTTTTTCAAATCATGGCTGTAAACATCAGAAGGCAAGCAGTCCCCAAAGGTGGAAAAAACAAAGATTATTTTGTATTTTATATTTCTATATTCCTTTTTTGATTAAAAAAGAGAAACAAAGGCAAGAATCAATTTATTTTGTACTCATGTCAGAGAGACACTAATGAGCCCTGAAGTTAACCAAACCATAAACAGATGTGGTACCAGTGACACCTGCCATTGTGATGGCCGTATAGCCTACTCCTGCTTGGCCCTGTATACTGGGTACCTGTGTTTTGTCTTGCAAATCTTTGCTGGGTGGGGGGAAACTGGGTCAATTGGGAGTACCTGGCCAGTACTCCCAGTTACTTAAGCCCCTGCGCTCAAACACCAGTGTGGTGTCTGACTCTGTGACAGCAGACTCTCCAGCAGCACCATGCCCTGCCATTCGGTTTACATGTCCTTGGTTTCCACTTACAACACGCACCACAATTTGATCACTGCACCCATGCACCTGCACACACGACTGATTCGAATATTCACCCCTCATTCTCATAATTATGTAGTTTGTTTGCTCTAACAAATATTTGTTAAAAAACCTCCATTATTCCGTGTACATCTCCCTCCTTTGCTGCAGCCTTCGAGCCAGTTATAACACCATGTACTAAAAGGTTCACATAATCTGTTCTTTGGTGTACTTTTGACTGATATTGAAGGGATTGTTTTTCTCATGGGACTTTTCACCAGAGCTAAAGTCCAGGGATAATTCTGGCTATGTGACAAACTCTTTATCTGATCTGGCTCTGCCCCCTGACAATGACTCCAAACCAATTCTCCCCAATGAAGTGCAATTGTTTTCAAAGAGCAGTTTTCATTAAAACATTTTTGAGGCTTGAGTAAAGTGTATCAATAAATGGAGTCATTTCTTCAATAATAATACTACCATCTTCTGCAATATGAGTTGATCTCTGACTGATCTCTGCCATTAGTGAGTCAGTGCTGCTACATTATCCACATTGCTGCGGGTATAAAGAACAAAACATGATATTATGGTTGCAGGTCAAACGGGAGAGAGTGGGGGACTATGGTTTGATCAGTATCAGTCCAAAACTGGCCAACTGCTAAGAATCCCATACATGATGGCTCAAATCCTATTTCTCAAGTAGAATATTAAGACGGACATTTAATGGAGAACAACGTTAAACCTAAAGTGGATTTTCAGAGACCTATCTAATAACAGTTGGAAAAAAAAAAATAAAAATAAAGAAATCTGGTTCACTAATACAAATCCAAATTACTGAGTAAATCTGCAACTGATCCAACTAATTCTAACAACATCCACTTTGGGAAAAAATTTGTTTTTTGGGGGGTAATATTTGTAGGTAATTAAGTTGCGTGGTAGAGGCTGCACAGCCACTGGTCAATATCAGAGCTCAGTTGCGACGACAGTTCTTGGTAAACATCCCTTTTCTACAACACAGACATGCAATGTTTCAAATAATGTTGGGCTGAAAGCGGGCTCGCAATTTCAGCACTGCAAAACACGTCAGTCAATCCGGAAACTATTTCCAATGAGGACACCTGTGACAGCCGACAAGACCGGAATGCAAAGGATGGCCGTGGGCTTCTGAATGCTGAGCCCTGCTCTACTTGGCAGTGGGGCTGTTGGGATTGTGCAACCATCCTTATGGCGTGGCCACGCTGCCTGGAACAACAGGTGATTCACCACCAGCTGCTGTGGCACCGGACTCGTTTACCCGCACCAATAAGCAGGGTCACTGCTTAGCAGTAAAAAGTGTGTCATTGGAGGGATAGCAGTGATAGCACGGGAGAGTCACTGTCAGATGTGGTCATTTTTAAAGCTTAGAGCTCTTATACTTATCTTTATTACAATTAATCACATCGCAGGCCTCATAATTGGTTAGCCAGATAAGTTTTCTTTCATTTCATACTAAAATGTGGATAACACAGCATACGTAAACATAACTTATCCAAGATCTAGCTGTCGAGATGGAAACATTTGTACATAGATTCAGAGTGGTTGCAGTGGAGCTTTGTTGTTTTAACTGAATACATATCATTGAGCACAAAATAATAGCAATTTTAGTACCACCAATACAAGAATTAAGGACTCACCACTAAATGTCCTTTCTTCACATCTAACATGACCCTCCTAGAAAATAAAATACCAAGAAACTTGGTTTTCTTGGCTGAGTGTAACACCAATGTCTTGTTCAGTAAGTATAGCAGCAACAAGCTTAAGCACCCTGTGCTTTCATGAGCGGTATGCATGGACAGCTGAATAACAGACCCATTCGATGGACTTGTATTAACTGCAAGGGACAACACTGCTAAAAGCTGCTGAATATTGAAAAAAAAAAAATTTGCGACAAAATCTGGTCATAATCAGTGTCACCCCAGCAAATCATGTCTGTGCAAACCAGTCCAAGATATCTGAGTTGATGTGGTACTGAATCTATGCCTCATAGTATACAACCAGTAAAAATTAGAATAAAGTATCTCGAGTAGCGGTCTCAAGCAGTAGCTCCACACACTGTAGCCGAGGACATTCACAGTCCGATTTTATATTCAGTTCAAAATACAACACAAAATATTCCCAATGAGAATGTGCAGTTTTTCTGTTACACTGATTGTAATTCTCTTCCATCCCTCCAGGTTTAGAAATGTGTGCAGTCCCAGTCTGCAGATGGGATCTGGTGTTGGGCCCGCTGGCCGAGGTCCAGAGGAACACACTCTGTGAGGAATGTCTAAACACGACATTGGTGAGGCTGGGAGCACACCTCTTTAGCCTTCTTCAGCACAGACATTTCTCTTTCAGAACAAACATGGCAACACTGTTAAGATGTACTTAAAAAGGTCTGTAAACTTAACTGATCCAGCATCAACAATGTGGCTGACAATATAGCACCCCCCAGAAAAAATGGTGGTGGTCGTTGTTCTATTGAGAACAACCATTTGAGGCTGAGCCATAAGGAACATTAGGATGATTGAAATGTAGAGAAAATACATACTCTATATAATTCGATACACAAACATGTGCCAGCTCCAATTAAATGTTTCATTCATTTTGACTAGGAAAATGAACCAAAGATTTTTTTCTTCCAGCGGTAACAAAGAGGAAACATTTTCATTAATAGATAACAAAATTAGGTTTGCAGCTGCCTAATCAATAACAGAACTCTCGGCCATTTATAAATGTCAAAAAAAATTAGAAGTTGGAGCATATGTGGCTGGAACTGGATTCCTTTTATAATTAGATGAGATAAATAAAAAAGTAAATTAGAAATAAAAAGAGGAGAGACATTTTCCTTGGCCAACAACTTCATACTTCTGCATTTAATGTCAACATTTCAACTGAACAAAAAGCAAAGCAGACAGTGAAAATGTGCTCCCAAAGCATACCATTACTGATTCATCAATGAGCAAAAGCTTTACAATACGGGAAAAAAAAGGTGCCACAATTATCTAGGAAGTCTAAAAGTAAGACATTTAATAGAAGTGTAGGCTACAGAGCAGAAAAATGTTTTGTCCAAGAACGCTTACAACTGAGAATTACAGATATGAAGCCTCAGCTTAACTGCCAACTGTCCATAGGATCATAGACAGCTGGGCAACACAGAACACACAAACCTTCAGAAAAAAACTGAAATACTATGGTATGGATAAGTAAAGCATGACACAAGTGCTGTCAGAAATGATGTGCATTTCAGTGCATTTGGTTTCAGACAGCCTGTTTTGTGCCCTGCTCCTTTCAGACCACCTGCAGTAGGGCTAAAGCATATCAAATATTACTGTAATTAACCTGCAGGGCTGCTGTTTTGTAGCTGAGGATTTAATGAACATGTAATTAAGTTCAGACGTGGCTGTTTATGGACGCACGATGCGAGAGAAATCAACAGTAGCTCATTAATCTTTGGAAAACTTATTGGTATCTGGTATCAGATGTGCAAGCGCATACAAATTTGGCGTATTGCAAAGTCCATTGACCTTCATAAATGATCTAAAAGCAATCAGCACAGCCAATCGATACCATAAACCTAGCAAGCAGCTTTAACATGCTTTTACACCCATGGGTAAATACAAAAAAGATGTGGTAAATTATTTGGTTTCAGCTGCCCTCAGATGTATTATGGTTTGAAAATAATTATACAGAGGAAGACCTTATGGAGTACACCATGTTCTCACTACTTTCTGTCATTGTGTAAGCGAAGAGAGTGAATCATCGAGATAAAATGGATAAAACATGGGGTGTAAGAAAACACAGACACTGTAGGTGCCGAGAGTGAAACCTAAACGTGTCACAGAATGAAAATTACCATGGCTAAAGATTCCAGGCTGTACTTTTTAAAAGTTTCCTGCTATTTGCAGGCCTGGAAGCTGGAAGCTGTCAGTCCTTATCCTGACATGGCTTGCAAAGACAAAAAAAATGGAGTTCATTACAGAGGACTGCGCTCCAAATCTGACAATATTATCACATTGTGTGATAAGTCATGTTGAAAATAACCCAATTTATGCATCATACAGAAACAGAACAAGTGCTGCCATACAGGATGCCACAGAAGGTTTGTCTTAAAATTCATAAGGCAATAATTGCAATTATTCAAATAAGTGATTTCAGTTTAACTCCCATAGATAAAAATCCAAACAGAACAGATTATCTAAAAGCCATACTTTGTCAAGTCTCCGTTATCAGCGTCTTACCTTATTGCTGAAGAAAACGCAGCCTTGGATGTCTGCAGATCTTCACAGCTGAAAACACAAACAGTGGACATGTATGAGTTAGACACACAGAATGCAGCTTCAGTTACAGCTACAATTATCCCACATGGGAGTCATCCTTAAAATGCTCAGCCGACTGTACATTTTTGGTTATCTGTAATAGATTTAACTATAAATATGGCAGCATATGAATCAAGTAGACAATTACTAAGGATGCACCATTTTATTGTTATCAGCAGGTATTGACGTGGTTGACTAGTATCTGTTTCTGCAAATATGGAGACATTGATGGATACCAGTGGCTGATAATCTGTTGTGTTTCACGAATTTTGCACTGGCTACATTTACTCTGGTACACCTGCAATTGCAGTTTTAAAGATCCCCTCCTCTGATGAAACTCATGTTTTTGACCTTGTTAACATGTCTATGTGGTGTTTTTAATATACTATGACCCAAGTCATGACCAGAATAAACTGTCAGCATCATAGTCGACTTCTCCCAAAAAACAACTTGGGTCAGCCTGGGTCTTCTACCTCGAAAACCTAAAGAACCAATCCCAACGACTTGTGGGGGTTAATTACAGCTGGTTAAAATAATTACAATATGAAATATCATAAAATAAATGCATTAACAGATAATAAATCAGTCAGACAACTTTTCACTTCATGTTAAGAGGTTTAGTGGTGTTCAATACACATATTTTTCAGGGATCTTGTACAAAGATTTAAACACCGGTGTTACTCGGGACACTCTGGGCTTTTTTTGTTGTTGCTCAGATCCTTTGCTCAGTGTGACCAATTACACCACAGTGAGGGCTGCTTTCAAAAATAAATCATTAAATTAAATACTCACTGTCTTTTAACACACTTTAACCTGTCCCTTTTGATGCGAATGGAGCCTTTTGGGGTCTGAGAATGGTCACTTTAAGTCAGATCTGGATATTCTGTGTCATACCTCAAGTGCTGCTGCTGGTTGATTCACGTTATAACAGAAAACCAAAGTAAATTTTGTTCTTCAGACTTTTTGCAGAAGTTTCAGCGACCACAGCACCGAATACAACACGCCTGCAAACTTGCATCAAACTTGGAAGCCACAGTAAAAATCAATGCTCTTCCTGGATGCCCCTGTTCTACACTCATGGCAGAATCAGTTTAACATTATGAGCCCTGAAAACTGAAAAACCTCAGGCTGCAGATTTGGAAGAGTGTCAATATCGAGATGAAATAAAAAAAAAAAAAAAACTCCACTTACAGGGACAGCACAATAATGCTTCATTCTTATGCTGTTTAGTCACGTATTTTACCGTTTTCAAATATCTCTACCTTCTTGCCATTTTGATTTAGCCAATTTGCAACGTTGATTATTTTGGAATTAACTGCACAGGCCTATTGCATAATGAGGCCAAATCCAAAAAGCGACATTAGGTTAATTACTCACAGCTGGATGATTTCACGCACAACAAATCTGTTTTGCTCACCAAATCTTTAACGTGTGCCCTGGCTTGTTAACATGCTGGCTATAGTTTGGATTTTTATCCTCCTGCCATTAGAAGCAAAATAAACCTAGATTTCATTCAATCCCACCATCTTCCACAAGTTAATACCAAGTCAACCTCATCTGTTATACATAAAACTGGCAGAAATTAGACAGTAAGTCTTTAACAGCACAAATACAGTATGGTCTATGAATAGCTCGGGACACTTGGATTTTACTATGAATCAGGTTTCCAAATGTTCCAGACTAGTATAAATCAGTACCAGGACAAGTATGAAATGTGGTTATTACAACTGTCCAGGCTGCTGAGTATTATGCTGACAGCCAGAGATAATGACATGGGCTGAGGCTGCTCCGCTGACAGGCAGGAGACTGACAGGGGGACAAGTGAGAGAACCTCGGATCTTCTGAGGAAAAAGCAACCAACACCCTGCAGTGACTCCGGCAATCGACAAGACTGCTGGGAGCAACAATGCATTGGCCACGCACACCTCTGCAAAGGTGTGTATGGCATGGCTTTTGAAACCATTAACTCATCCATCCAAGTGCAAGAATTCCAAACAATGTCATGTAAGAGTGTCAAACCCTAACAGCTGCCTTTTGATGCAAGCAAACACTGGCTGGTGCTGTTATCCGTACGGTCAGTATGGTTGAGTTCAGTACACATTTTGTTTGCTTTTCCATTGTCAAAAGTTGCAGATAGCCTTAAATAACGAAGTATACCATTCCAGTTTGTCACTCTTTGTTCAGGGTACCAACCAGAGTTACCCAGTACCGTAAGGTCCTTTTGGGGATTAGACCCGCTGCAGAATCGTCACTTTACTACAATGTGGTCAACATACAATTGGGAAGTTACAAACTCAAGCTTTAAATTGTCTCAGTCCTCCATTATTTCCTTTGTTTACTGTGTATTGCACACTCTTTGCTGAATTTATTGGAGGGCTACACTGTGTCACATTACTATAGCTATGTGTACATGCGCAAAATTTCTTCATCAGATTTGAAATTTGAGGGATTGGAAATTCCGAATCCACTATTTATGTGGACGCTAAATCAAATAATCTGATCATGACATGCGTGTACATGCACCAGGCTTTAATCAGAATAGCAACATTGTGACATGCACCGATTCGTCTAATTTCCCTAAAATAACCGCAGAAGAACAAGTTGTTCTACTGCCTAACCCTAACACTTTCGTGTGTTTCCTGCAATTTAAACTCCGCACTCTTAAAGAACGGACCTGCGCCAGGTTCTGAAAGCCCTACTTTTGTTTCTACTGGTCTCTGTGATAAAGATACGGGCTCAGCAATGCATAATGCTCCTGCGTTACAGCCTCCAAGTTTACTGCTGCTGTCACGTCACGTTGGCGTGTGTGTGTCCTACACATGCGCAGTGAGGGTAATCTTACCCCAAACAGGAAGTGGCAATCGGAATAAGGATCAGCATAAACCACCCCTCTCGATCAGCATATAATTTCTTTCCGAATGAGCCGAATCGGATCAGAATCTTCCAATTAACGTGTTTGCATGAAGCATTTTTATTCTGATCAGTCCTTTATTCTGAATATTTGTGTCCATGTAAACATAGCTAGTGATGTCACGCTACCTAGCTGGTGTGGCTATTGCAGTTCGGTACGTACGCACTCCGCCAGGTAATGGTACCGTCACTGGAAACCTTGTAATGTGCTTACCATTCCCAGATGCGCCGCACTAAACTGAACGTGTTCAGTGCAATTCCTCTTTAATTTGAACAGTAACATTTTGATGAATCAGTTAGGTCACATTGTAGGATGTGTGACACTGTGTTACTTAAACATTTAAATGATACTGCTATGTCAACTTGTGCTCAAACTGCATTCTACAATGTTAATACCCCTTAATAGCAAGTAGTCTTTAAGGTGAAGAGAACCCATATCAAAACATGAGAAGGAAACCACTTTCTCAGAGATCAAAGAATGACAAAAGAGGTGAGGAATCTCTGGAAAGAGCTGAAAATAACATGAAAATACAGAAATGATAAGCTTTTTTGGCTCCAGGAATATAAGCCTGGGAATCTAAATAAAACGCTCAAGGAGAGAAAAAAAAAAAAACATTATCTGAAACAACATTAGAGTAATTTGCATTCTTGTTATCCTCCACACCGGGGGAGGGGGTTGCTTTGAGCAAAGCTCAACATGCTTAGGAAACACCACCTGAGGGGGTGAGACACCATTAGTTAGTGACTTTATGCTTGAAAGACCTAAATCAACTCTGAGTATCTTTTTTTTTTTTGATTACATTTTGTGAAATCTCATACCCTCAAAAAATTATATTAAATTAGATAAGGTTGGTGAAAGAGTGGGGACACTCCTGTGGTCCTCTGGGGCTTCCAGAGGTGGAATGCAGGGTCAACATGCCGCTGGGACTTCATTGTTCCGTCCATCCAGAAGTTTCATTAATCACTTGCACTGCAGAGGAGGACCAGAGCAGCAACGGCGCCCAGGAAACACCTTCCTCCAGCCACAGAAACGCCACTTTAATAAAGCTGCTCCACACGACTTCTCAACATCTCACACCGTCAACACAGCTGGATAACACACAGGTCGATGTGGCAGCTCATTATTGACCGAAGGTGTGCGAGTGTGTGTGTGTGCGGCTTGGCGTGAGGGTGGGAGCATCTGGCCGAGCACAATGAAGCATCTTGGCACATCGAAAAGCCACCAAGCAAAAAACATAAACGTGAACTCACCTCATTGGCCTGAATTGTTGCGCACACAGTTGTTGCCACCGAGCAGTTTTGCTAAAGAGGTGCTAAGTTGTTCCTTTTTGGCCAGCTCAAAAAGAAACGGCAGCTGTTTACTGTTCGCACATTTCCATCTACGTTTTCCCCCAAAACAAGCTTGCTGCATTTAGGAAATACAGTGTGACATTTTAAGGAGAATTCTGGCTCAAACATTTCACCAAACACATCTTTGAAACTCACTCTAGTAAAGCTTTTGGTCACTAGGACCATTTAGCTCACCAAGGCAATGCTTTGGGCAAGTGAAAGCACAGGAAATAAATCAATTTAGTTCATGGGTTTTTCACCGTGACATCGACTCCATGTTACCAGACTCTTGCAGTAACCTTTGAAGCATAGTTAGTAGTGAACAAAAGCTTTTTCTTTTTTTTTTTTAAATTTTGACTCGCCCAACTCCGTTGCATTGTGTAGTCTAAATGGTCCTAGCAAGTATAATCCATACGGGTGTTATATTAAAAAAAAAGAAGATGTGTTTTGTGAAATCTTAGTGCTTCAAAGACCAGTAAAAAGGGATTAGGTTGAAAAACACTGGAGTTCTCTTTCAAGGACATTAACTAAATATGAAGCTATAGTCAAGACACAGTTAGCCTTAAGACTACAGTAAGAGGAAACAGTAACCCATGGCTCTCTAAAGATTAAAAATAAATGAATAAACAAACAGTGTTTTAAATAACATTGTGTATTTTATGTGTTACCTTTAGATATGCTGGTTGGATTTTCTTTACATTTTGGCAGAGCTAACCAGAGTTAAGCAGGCTGATTCCCTCCAATTTGCAGTCCTCGAGCTAACCTAACTCCATATCCAGTACTATTGTCTAACTTCTAACAAAATGTCAAATTCTTTAACTTTCAGTCCAATGACCTAAAATCTGAAAACATTTAGCTATGCCATTAGCAACTTTACTTGACCAATTTTACAGCAGCTAAAAAGCAAAATACAATAAAATACCACCCTTTCTTAAACAGGGTGAAGCTTATTCTCATAAATCATTCTTTTAATTTAGCACACATTATCTGACAAATGCCCTGCTGCTGTGGCTCTGCTTGGACGTAACCGTGTTGCGTCCCTGGGTTATTAAGCTGTAGCACCCAGGACAATCCAGACATTTAATTCCCCCAACATCTGCAAACCTCTTCCATTTTTGCATCAACAAAACTGACCGCTGAAGCCAAAAAAATCCTAAAACACAATGACAGAGTGACTCTTTCTGTTCCAAACATCTCTTCTTAAAATCAGCTTGCACAGATAAAAAGGTGAAATTTGAGTGAACCGACAGGAAAACGGACTCTAGTGAAGGATTGGCTTTTCACAGATATTTCGGTATCCAAGATAAAAAAAAAAACAATATAGTTTTAAAGAACACAATGCACAACAAGATGCTTGAGGTTATTTCTAATTATTAAATTTCCAGTGAAGGTGACCGTTTCAGTGCATTGCTGTGATTTAAGACATGGTTAATTTAATAATCTCTGTTTATAACGTTTGATAACCTCAATTGAGGGATCACTGCAAAAAAAAAATCAAAAAAAAAAATCAATTAAAAAAAAAAAAAAAAAAATCTGCTAATAAAAAAAAATTGGCCAATTTTTTTACTACCTAATAGTGTTGCTAGTCCCAAAAGTTGCATATTGGTGATGCTCTAATCAAAATTCCAGAATGTTAAAGTTTGATGCAAAACTATTATTTAAAAAAAATAAAAGACATTACTCTGTAAGCCCCTTGTTACCTGTTACAGAAATAATGAGTGGTGCTTTGGTTTGGAAACCTCACCTCTATACAGCTAATAAATACCTTTATTTTTTTCAAAACTAGGAAAGGCAGATATATTGTTTTAATATGGACAAGTGTCACTACTTTGATCATTTTGACAACTTTAAACTTTAAATTTGACAAGTTCAACAGGAACTTCATTGGAAATTCATTGCATACACACTGTTCAATTACATGTTTATCTCCTTCCCTCTCTTTTTTGTTACAAATTGTTAATAATATATAATCTAACTTCCATCTCACAAGGTAAAATAACTGGTAAGTTTTTACTAGTATATTTCTAACTATCATGTTAGTACTTCAACAGCACAAAAGGTTGTTTCCATCAACAATATCCATCATACTGTGGATGATCCACAGGTCTCAAGGTAAATACCTATAATAAGAAGAATTTCAATGAAGAAATAATTCCTATGCAATCTCTGTGTGGCTATCTGGCAAATTATATGTGTTCCCAATAAAATATCACACAATACCACAAATGCCATACAACTTGAACCAAGGTGAATGCGTGAGAGCAAGAGCCACTGAGCGAAGTGAGTCACAAACTGGGTAATAAATGTTGGCAAGCTCAAGTACACTACTGACATCAGAATAACAACAAGTGACATAAAAAAAAAAAGCCGAGAGACTTGCAAAAATCCCACCTGAACAAACTACTAACACACAGTCACTATCAATTAATCTGCAAACTGTTTTGATGTTTGATCCATCAGCTGAGCTACAAAATGTCTCTGATGTGGCTCACAAAGAAATATCTAAGTACGAAAATATCCCCCGAGTCTAATCTATACCTCTTCAGAGATGAGATTCTGTTTCACCTTCTTCTTTTCTGCTGTTTGTGGGTGGGGTGGAGGTTGGCACGACATCCGGAGAACAGCTGTTGCTTTACCTCACATATTAACGCACACATATACATTCATGCAGTTGTTACATGGCCTTCCCATCAAGAGGTTATTAGGTCAACAGCCCTGTCCAGACCCAGCATTTAATCTGGCCTAATTGTAGACAATCCCTGGAAATCAAACACCACACAGCCACGTTTACACACAAAAATAGGCAATGATGCATGCGCACAGGCACACGCACACACAAACTCACCAAACAGACATCAACAGAGTGAGCCCCTTTTTCGTCTCTCTTCTATACAAGGAAACTATTCCACCCTCTCCTGGGAGGGCACAGATTCTCAATGATGAGTCCTGTCCTTCCAAAGAAAAAGAAAGGGGGGGGCAGGGGTTGGGCTGGGACACAGCTACTAATTTAATTACACAGACCCCTGTCTCCGTTTGAGCCGACTCCCAGTTCCATGAATGGGGTGGGAACAACAATGCGTTTACATTAGTAAACATAGTTTACGTAGTTTGCATTTGGTTTACACTTTTTTTTTTTTCTCCAAGCTGTGAGAGAGGAGTGTGTTTGTGTGTCTGTGTGCATCCTTTTGGCTAAACTAATGTGAGTCGAGCTCGAGCTTGCTGATAAGTGTTTTTAAAAAATACCATTTAAAAAAAAGTACCATTTTTAGTGCAAGAGCTTACAGTTTAAGTACCATTCCAGCAGAACAATAGCACAGGACTGTAGATATTTATTTAGGTAAACGTTTTTTTTTTTCCACATCATAAGGTTAAGAAATACTGGCATAGGCATAATCCCTAAAGCATTAAATCTCAGATGTATATAAAGGCACAGAGACTAGAGTTGCAAGACGCTGCAAAAACCAGCACAAAATTAGAAATAAGGTGGATTATCTGAGCCGCTCTTATAGCCTACAGAAAATTTCCATACCACTTCAATTGATTGCTTTCTGAAGTCCAAATTCTGAACTAACAGTCTGAGGAAATTCCATTTACAGTGCTTCTCCCCTCTAAAGCAGTATATAAAATCATGCTTTGAAAACTATCCTCTCAGCCACCACTATAGTATAACATCTCAGAATGCGTAACAACACACTCCTGCATTAAAGTCTTGCAATGGAAGAAAATCAGGAAAACAATTTATTATGTCTTGAAGGATTTTATAGATACATCTTTTTACAGTTACATCACCATCTGACGCTTTTAACTGCCATCATGGTCAGAATTTATGGTCTGGTTTGTGGCCAGTACTTGTCATGCTTGGCCCTGAAAGGCCAGTGATGATGTCTGAAAGATCCTTCCTGTCCTCCTCTGCTTTCATAAGAGCTGATGTAAAACAGGATAAACTGACATATTCAAATAACAAAAGGCCAGCAGGTTTGTAAGGAAGTAAAGTGAGGTTCGCCGTTGAAAGGTTGGGTCCTTGTCCACAGCTGACCAGTGCATCAGAGACATTGCTGGTCAACAGGAAAAGTGGGCAACTGTGTGGCACACCAAACCAATAGGGGGCCCCTAAGGGCTGACACACAAAAGGTTTGCGAAGACAGTAGGACACTTCCACAAGGGGGCCCTATTGACATAGCTCACTCCTGTTGTGCAGCTAAGCATTGTATGTGTTGTCATAACAAAAGATACACGGTGCGTCATCACTTCCTCTCATTGTACGACACTGAAATACCCTGGATACCAGTGCTGCCATGGGCAGAACTGTTGTCATTTGTTCTGCCCTTACACCTGCCTGGCCTTTCGATGATCATTACGTTTTTGAAGAGTGCTTTGAGTTTGGACTAAGAGAGGGGGAGAGGTTTATGACCTATACTGGAACCCACCAACAGGGGGCAGTCAATATGCTTTAGCTTCATTTTTGGGGAGCTCTCATGTCATCTATCTTTAGATATCTATGGTCACATGCATGGTTATTATTGAAAAGTTAATCAGTGAAAGGAGTTATCAGTCTGAGAATAAAGAGTGAAAAAGAACAATTACAAGATTTTCAAATGTTGCTTAAATGTTTTAATGTCTTTATATAATACTAATGTGAACTTAGAGGGGCCCCTCTGAATTTTTGGGCCCCAAAACTCCTGAATCAACAATGTGTTTCGCTCACTTGTACGTTATGCTGTGGTCACGCTGCATGAAGCCCAGCTCCACCTGCTGCTGCCAACTCATTGCAGATGTGAAATCAAACCACATTGTGTCAAGGACATTACGTCAGTGAGCCAATCAGCACCGCATTAATGTGAATAGTTGGAGTAAAATGGCACGAGCCATTTTTGTGTCCATTTAGAATTTCTGTATAATGCGGACTGAGTCTAGATGTGGTGGTAATATTGCTTACGGTGGAATAGCACCGAGGTCTGGATATACCCCATTACTGCTGATGAAACAGCATCATGGCTAATGAGATATCGGTAAGATATTTCATGTACTGTGTGTCTTCTGTGGGCTGCTGGTGTCCTCACTCTCAAACTCTAACCCTTCCCAAATGACCGTCCAAGAATGCGAAAGGCAGCCGCAGAAGAGAGTACATTATTTGCATGAGAGAATAAATCACCAAAGCCCAGGTTAAAAAAAGGCAGCGTCTCACACTGGCAGTGTCGCATACAGGAACAAGCCGTGCCTCCTCATAAGCTGCAGGCCTAATCTTCTTTTGCATCTCAGCCGTACAGATATGGGACTTATCTAATCCGCTCACTGAGTGGACATCTGTGAGCACACATTTAGCCGTCTGCTCCTGTAACTCCGGCTGGTTTGCACTCCAAAACCTGACCTAGTCAACAGCTGTATGGATCCACCTGTGTTTTAATCAGCCCTGCAATTCCTTGTCTTTTCCATTAGCAGCGTTTTTTTCTAAGCATCTTTTTCTAAATGGATGTCTCTGGGTGTGACACTTGCCTTAAGCCCATTTTTTAAGTCCGCTGCAATTCCAAGGAAACTGGATGGGATAACAACTTAAAGGCAAGTAAGCCAACCAATGAGCAGGAGAACCAATGACAAAGCTCACCGGTGGTCTGACCGAGGTTCTGAGACACTAAAGAAGAAGAAAAAGATGACACAGGGAGTCGGAACTGCCTCACAGGACTGAAAGCCTGCCCTGCTTGCCTGTCGGTTCTATTGTTAGCAGCAGACAGATGCCGCTCCCAGTTCACCTCACACCTATCAGATCAGTCAGATGGCAATGGCAGGCACACATGCTTAACAATGTAAGCACTCATACACACACCTCTGGTTTCTAAAGAACCTAAAACAGGTCGGAGACAGTTTGAAATATGCCACTGTTGCGGCTAAGTTAAATAGTAAATGACTTTACTTTGTAGCCAAAGAAACTGTCAGACCTTAAGGGAGGGCAGCACTGGCGTACATTGTACCATTGTAGTGTTTAAGGAAGACTCTCTGCCAATCAAAATGTCTAAAATATCCAGCCATAATACACTTCGACATGAATGTTTTTACAGGGTCTTGTATAGTTTGTCATACAAACCTATGTATAGCTCACAGCCTAATATAATCATTTCCAGGACTGTGGCTGTCTGTTGTAGCAGTCGCTGCATTAGGTAATTCGATAATTAATATTTATTTGCTAATATTAATATTAATCCAATTAATATTCTTGATTGATTTACCCTTGTATCATGTAAATAAACAGATTCTACTTTGGGAAAATCTCTGATGAAATCAGGTCTTTCTCAGACAAATTAAAACTGGTTTAACACAGACGTTAACTGTTTAACCTTATTTGATGGCACAAAATGCAGGTTACATTCCCAGTATTTACTCTGTAAAAGAAGAGCACAAATTAAATCCTTTTTAAGCTTGTTTTTCCTCGATAGCACTGTAGTGAACCTTAATAGCTTTACATAAACAAGGTGTCCTTATCATACTAAACGCCAGCTAAAGGTCACTGACCTATTTCCAGTCAGAACAAATAACACATGAGGCTTTTTCGGAGACATGATTTGGAGACTTGGAGACACAAAAATTTCAAATTGCCCCTGATTGAGACAGAATATTGTGTCCATCAATAATACCATTCATCCATTTACCACATGAGTATGCTGATTTTACAGCCCAGCAAGGCATTGCCTGTCACTTCATCCCTGTGACTGGATGTGCAGCCAAGGTGTTGATACTGGCCAGCTGCTGGGCTGTCGAGAGGACGGATGTGGTGGTGAAAAAGAGATATGGATAAGAATAGATGAGAGAGGGAATGAGAAAAAGAAAGAATGGTGGTG
>KV751315.1:1823975-1841385 GCA_001698575.1 Mola mola
GCAAAGAGGAAATGCGTCATTATTAATGGACCGCATGTTTTGTAGTCCGTCCACAGACAGCGCACACTTTCATTTCCTCCGCCGACAGAGGAGGTTATGTATCTGTCAGTGTTTATTTATTTATCTCTTTGTGAATAAGGTGACTCAAAAAGTTTTTGTTAAAATGCATAATCTTCTTTTTTTCACTTAATATCCCTTAATACGTTACAAAAACATTCACTAACTGCAGTTTCTTCTCTACCTCACTCAATAACTGTTGCTTCACTGCTCAGTCAGCAGTGTCTGCTTCATATCAGTTTATATCAATGTTCTATTAATGTAAACTGCAAGTCTGTAGCCTTATCACGTACCCCACAGTGCCAACATAAACTTCTAATAAAGAAACTGGACAGTTGACAGTGTGGTTGGGGGATTTAAACAATATAGCACCAGCATTGACACTATCATAAGGTTAATAAAAACATTGCACTGTGGAGACAATTTTCCGGTATACAGACATGTGGGAGGGCACCATTTGGCCCTGGCAGAGGTGGGTGCTTTTTTATTTATAATATTAGCAAAAATAGGTGATGTGTTTTCATTTAATTGACAAAGAAAAGTGAAAGAAAGACAGAAATATTAAAGCCCCTGTTTAGGCTGTCCAAATTTCAGGAAAGGAATTTCAGAAATGTTTGTTTTGCTGTAGTCTAAGAAGTGACTGACCTCAGCCAGCTATTTTTAGGCTCCTCACTGGCTTTGTCCATTTTCCCACAAGCAGTGAGGGAATGTAAGTAAGTATTAGTAGTGTTTACTCAGGTATCGTACTGTACAAGTACAATTTTGGAGCAGTAGTATTTCTCTGCTACACGGTTGTTTGTCTCTATATGTCAGACTTCACTCCGAGGATGCTGGGATTGGCTGCGACCCTGCGTGGGATCAGCGGTAGAAAACTTTGGTTGCAAGCTGTATCAGAGCTTCAATAATACATTTAAAATGAACTTATTTTATCGGCAGTAAAATTTTAACAAGTTAAAGGTTCAATTAAAACAAGTCTAATTACATGCGTTGCACACTGGAGATCGATTTAGTTGTGTTTGTGTAAACTTTATTGTGGCTGAGCTCCATGGGCCTTAACACAGGGCCCAGCAACTAGCAGTGAGTGGAATGAATTGATAGTGTTTGTTATTATCAAAATTCGCAGAGGTCAGTTGGGGTGAGGCAGAGATTGGAGACGTTCACTCCACATGCTAAAAGTGGACACTGGCGTCTTGTTGCCAGGGTGTAGATGGGGTGAAATGTGAAGCTAAATTGGGGGCAAAGCTGAAAGATGTTGACCTGGGCTGCAGCTGGACAATCACGTCTAGATTCCAGGCATTCTGATGGAAGCCTCTCAATACCGTCAGAGGCGCTAACACGTTCACCTCTGTGATCCCTGCTTCCACAAACACTGCAGCATAAATCACCAGGTATGAACCATGACAAGCAGCTTTTTCCAAAATGAGAGCACGCAGTTCCCAGGCAGGAATATCTACTCAGGAGCATGTCATCATGGGTCCATTAATCACCAAAAAAGGCTGTTTTAAGCCCACTTTGTTATCTTACATAAAATCAGAGTTACTGTTAGTTGTTACCTTTAAAATAAGATGGCAGAGATTTATTCACTCTGGCAGGTTTTCATGTTGACACTGTAATGTTAGGAGAGCTATACTGGATAAATGGTCAGGAAAGGAGGTCCACAATGTGTACTCATGATGAGTGACTTTATTGAACTCCCTGGTTTACAGCATACCAAGTATAACCCCTCGGTGGGGGTGCGACATCACATCCGGTGTCCTGTAAAACCCATTTACACTACAGACTCTTTTGTGGTTTCCTTTCAACAAACCCCCACAGGCATGGAAAAAAGTGGAAAGTATCCTGTCATGTACAACAGAAAACAAAACTGATTTAGGAGGTAACAGGTGGAATTCTGCCCGTTTACAATAACTTAGTGACCATGTTTAAGGTTAATTGCACTAAGAAATCTGCATACATGTTTTGACCTGTCAACTGTGCGTGTAATGCTGTCATAAAAGCCGGAAAAATGCCACCCCCTTGTGGCTAAGTACGCGCATTACACCCCTAAATGTCAGGATTTGTGCGCATGACAGGATAAATGTACAACATACTGTAGTTTTAAAGAGTAAACGATTTAAAAGACAAAGTAGAATGAATGCTTGACCTTGCATATGCTCAGAAGGCTCAGCATCGCGTGATAATAATGTAATGAAAGCGACTGTGGCCTATTAACATATCGGGGATAACATTTAAACAGGTTGGGTCAAAAAGTCACATTGCACTTTGCAAAAGTCTTAGACCAACACCTGCATTGTTGTTAATCAATGGTTTAATGACAGCCCATATTTATTTGTGTAGCTTTGGGAGGACACAACACAGACAATAGGTAAACAAAATTTAAAAAGTAATAAATAAAATTCTGAACAAAATGGCCTCAACGAGCAAAAGTCAATTTTTATTTTTCACTCAGCACGTCTTGAACTCCTTTGGAGGGACTTTCTTGACGTTTTTTCAAGTAATCTTCTGGGATATTGTATGAGCCTTCCTTCAGCACTTCCCAGAGTGCCTCCAAAATATTCAGATCTGGAATCTGTGGAGGCCAGACAGGACTGTGTTGTCTTAACAGCTTCAGCATATCTAAGCCTTTTCACCAGTGTTCTCTCTCTGGAAAAGGGGGTTTCTACACTTGCACAAAAACAAATCCTGGTGAAGTTTCTTCAGTCTGACCTTCATTGAACCAGGTCCCTTGTGGACTTTTTCTGGTCCCTCAAACAAGAAATTTCTCATCACATTGTAAAAGTTTTCTTGACCTTCCACTCCTTTATTAGTCCTTGACCTCTCCTGCTTCTTCAGATTTCTTTATAACAACTTAACACATCTTGAGTATCCAGTTTGTTGGCTGATCTCCCTTTGACAATAGCAAAACTATTATTTATATGTCAGCCAGATTTGGTGACTTTTGCCATTTTGAGGAGAATGCTGTGATTTAAAGTTGGTCTTATATATTAGCAAGTGACTCATGAGTTAAACTAAAGATGTGTATGTATTTCTCAACACAAAAATAAAGGAAATGTAGCTCAATCAATAAATTAGGAGAATTTTAACAACTCTTGAATACACTTGTTGTGATACACAAAGGGATAAGTGGAGTAAATCTATCTTGTCTGTCCAACAGAGTTCAAGACACTAAATACTTCTAGCTGTTTTGTCTTTCCTTTTTAGAAATACTGCACACATATTTCCTGTTTTCTGGTTGTATGTCAATAAAAGAGACTGAGAAATACATATGGTCATTACAACGTTGCTAAAACAACAAATGGAAACGTGGCCTCAGACTGTGCACACTGCTGTATAAAATGAGACAGGCAAGCTAATGCTGTGCTTTTTTTGGATGTTCTCTGCGGTGCGTGCACAAAGGATTTTATGCATGGAAAACCAACTTACTTCTATATATCATACTATACTCAAGAAACTCATGCATGTGCTATAGAAACATGGCTTGTATATTGTTCAAAGATCACCTGTTCGTACAAGTCGGGCTGAGCAACGTATACATTTATCATTCTCATGACATGAGAAGACACGTTGTGAAATTTTGAAGATTGTTATCTGGTGATATGGCACAAGTGTTGTCTTTTACTGCTTTTAAACACCGCGTTGCAGTCAATGATGGAATTTAAAGAACTTGTTATTTTCCAATATCAAGTTACATTTATTGTGATATGACCTAAATCGTGACATTGAGGCCATATAGTGCAGCCGTATTAAAGATTTAAAACAGATTTATATTTATTTACAAGCATACAATTCAAAAAAGTAATTATCTGTAACTCAGTGTCAACGCGGAAAACTGGCCTGCTGCAATCACTATGAATACATCTTGTTGACTGATTTCCGTTCTCAGACAACAGGACTTGAGTGTGTCATTCCTACACTACCCACGATCCCCCCCGGAGAGCATTTCCACAAGCAAACATACACAAAATAAAGACACTTCTACACCACTGCATTTACAACTGTGGGTTTTGGCTCGTGGATATCAGTTTCCATCCCTGGCAGACTAGCTCTCCTGCGTGCAGCAGTCTCGATCTTCTGCACCAGCTCCACATCCCACGGGTGACACACGAAGCTGAGCACCTCCCCGTCCTGCACCCCCCCCGCCCTCCCCACTCTCCCTGCTCTGTGGATGTAGTCCGTGTGCGACTCTGGACAGTCGTAGTTGACAACCAAGCGCACACGGGATGTGTCCAGGCCCCGGGAGGCGATGTCCGTGCACACCAGCACGTCTACTGTACCCTTCTGGAAGGTGCGGAAGATTCCCGCACGCACAGCTGCCGGCATCTCCCCTTGCAGACGCATGTGCTGAACCCCCATCTCCTCCAGCGAGTACCCAAGCCAGTTGACGGTGGCAGACTTGTTGCAGAACACCAGGGCGGCACCCCCTCCCTTCTCCTGCTGCAGCAGCTTCAGGGCTTGGTGGAGCTCCAGGATTTTGTCAGCACCCTTCACCTTGAGGAACGTCTGCTTGACATGCGGCATGAGGAAGTGCAGCATCTTGCTCTTGATGACCACCATGCTGCCAAGGTCCATCACTTGGCTGAGCACGTCCCCGATGCCACCGGGGAAGGTGGCCCCCACCAGCAGCAGCTGGGCTTTATGCCCCAGGCCTTGTGTTTCCTTGGGCTCACCAGCGATGTTGGTGTGGCGCAGGATGTCCTCCAGCATGTGAGAGAAGCTGGGGTCGAACATGGTGTCGGCCTCATCTACCACAAAGAAGCTCAGCTCGCTCAGATCCAGGCAGCGTCTGCGCAGGGCCTTGACCAAAGCACCTGGCGTGGCCACTAAAACATCCGGCTGATCCCTCTTGAAGACCATCTTGATGTGTCCGACACCTCGACCGCCGCCCACAGTCCTTGTCAGCAAGCCAAACCTAGCACATAAAGTCCTGGACACGGCTGCCACCTGCTCAGCCAGCTCTCTGGAAGGCACGAGGATCACACTGCCAATCTTGTGCCTGTCGCCGGCGTGCAGCTCTGACGCCTTACGGGCCTGCAGCCTGTGGACTACAGGCAGGAGATAACTCAGCGTTTTCCCACTGCCCGTCTCTGCAGCACACAGAACGTTGTGGCCTCTCATGACCTTTGGGATGGTCTGCAGCTGGACGGTGGTGGGACGGGTAATGTTGATACCGTGCAGAACCTCCACCAGCCCCCGGCAGATGGGGAGGTGTTTAAACGTTTTCTGCTCGACGTCCTCATCCCGATTTTCCAGCACAAAAGGCGCGACCTCCCTGACGTTGTTGATGGTGAACTGGTCCCCGAACGACTTGTGATGTCTCCATCCTCTAGAGCAGAGGACGGGCTGCTCGAACCTTCCGAGGACGTATCCCGCCGACTGGTTCAGCTCGGGGTTCCTGCTCTGGATCAAGAGCTTTCCGGCTTTGATGGTGTTGACCTTGTTTTTGCCCGGACTCGGTTTGCCGCTGTCCACGCGTTTCTGCATGTAGCGGGGGATACGAATGACCGCGGCCTCTTCTGGTGTCTGACGAGAAGAACCGTGAGGGCGACAGCCAGCGAGCGCTCCGCCATATCCGGTACGGAGGAGCCCGCCGGAGCAGAGCGCTCTCCACGCAGCCGAGCGGCCGACCTGCGCACACTGCATGGTGGTGTTTCTCCGGCTCGCTAACCACGAAGGAGAGGCCCACTTAGGTCGCCAGAACTCGCTGTTGACGTTGAAGACCCAGCCTAAACCAGCGGACCTCCCGCAACACAGGACTGCCGCAGCGCCATGCTTCTTTGGCGCGTGTTGATGACGTCAGCGTGCCTGTAGAAACGCCACACCTCGAAGCGAAACGCAACTCTTTCTCATTTTATTCAGAGAAATTGGAGAAACATATATGCTGCAAACATAAAACTATGAACAATTTTTTTAGCGACTCAAGAACAATAAATATTAATAATTCTAAAGGAGCGTTCTCTGAAAGTAAAGATTTTGTTTGAAAGTAATCTATAGATCAACCTATCTGTCTTTTTACATGAATATCGTATGATATTTACATCCATCCATCCATCCGTTTTCTACCGCTTATCCTGGAGCCTGTGCGCCCTGGACAGGTTGCCGGATGTTTGCAGGGCAGAGACAAACAACCATGCACGCTCACATTCACATCCACGGGCAATTTAAAGTAACCAATTAACCCTAACTTGCATGTCTTTGTACTGTGGGAGGCACACAGACAGTGGGAGGACACACAAACTCCACAAATAAGGCCCTTTACAATCAACTTTTATAAATACTAAAATATATTTTAAACATATAAATGTTTTTAAAAAAATAACAACATGGCCTGATACCCGTTTGAACGTCAATACATCGTGCATCCCCAATAAATAGTTTACATTTACATATGGAGTATACATATGTAGTTTTAAACCACAAACGGATTTACTTCACTAGACGGAGTCTAACCTTCTCAATGTGTTTGTTTTGAACTCTGTTCCATTGTATGTCTGTTCTGATGGTAAATCCATCAGCTGACCAGCATCCTGCTGATCATCGCCTGAGGTTGAATATCATCACAGATTGTGTCATTGACACAGCAGCGACTGTCGATAACTGCCCACATAACTGCTCCACCCAGTCCTACTAAGCACTGAACACACGGCACAGACCAAAATGAACTTCTACTCTTCTGTGAATCTCCTTCTTTTTTTCTAATTGTTGTTCAAGGACTTATTCATCCTTTCAAGCATGCTAAATAACAGAGTTATGGGTCACTAAAGGCCTAGCTTTTGCCTGTTCAAGGGTTCTTAGGGGGATAAGCCAGTGCTGCTGCTTTGCCACTCACTGAAAGCTAATAAAAAGGAGATTAATCTAACCCGGCATGCATTCACAGAGGGTACTAAGGAGGGGGGACCACGCCTCTGCTGTTTGACCCGCTCTTTCATTAGCTACCTTCGATGTTTTCATCCTTTCTGTATTGGGGGAGATTTAATGCTATTTTTAGATTCCCATCAAATTTTTTCCCTGCATAGAAAACATAGAAACAATTAGTTGTATGTCTGCATCAGTGCTGTTGTCATTGATGGGACATCAGCTGCCCTTCTCATGTGCCACAACATTACAAACAATTTCACTGATAGACTCCCCGTCTAGGGTTGGACTAACCAGAACTGTGACAACCGCAGCATCTCACCTCTGTAACACAATGAGAAATGACTGTACGGTTTTGTGCATGTGCAGACACTGAGATAGCTGTTTGACTGGCATGTCCCACTCAGTCAAAAAGGATGTTTCAGAGACTGAACAAAAGAGGGCAGCACAAATCAACAAGGACAATGTTGAGCGTCATCAAAAGCCTGACAACAAGCCTTTGTACCGTTTTCTCTGTCTCGAATATTTCTTTCGTGTGTTTTCAAAAGTAATTACAAAGATATAAAAAAATATTATTGTATAAACTATATTAAAATCTTCCTTAATGTTCCACGCACCATGGTCAACAACACAGGTCAAAAGGGCATAAAGCAACACACAAATAACAATTTTTTTTTTTCTTTTTCAATGTTGACAAATGTATGCCAAGTGTTTTTTCTGTACACGTTTTATTGCCTAAATGAGCCTCAATCCTTTATCAGCTGACATTCTGATGTAATACTGTGCGTGCAATCTCACGTTTGTTGACATTTAGCGAACATTGTGCGGGTTGCAAGGGTGCTGCGCTGCATTTCTGCAGTGTCTGCAAACCCCAATCCTTGAAAGAGTGACACCTTTCAAACAGGACCAGTGTGGGGGCTGAAGCAGGTTTTTTTTTGTTTTGTTTTTCTTACTTATGTTTCTTTACAAGAACATAAAATCACAAAACCACATCTACAGCCTCCCACACAATTTGTTTTCTTTATCTTCTCCCTTCAAAGGTCATCTGCGCAGATAACGCAAGTAACCCGAATTGGACTCGGGCGGGTCTGGTAACTGGAGCGCAGGAGAAAGTTCAGTCAAGTTCAGTGCCGTTGCCTCATGATATTATGATGATCGCTTTGAAATTCAATTCAGTGAATGAAATTATATTTATGAGAGACAACATTGTGACGTGCACCCACATCACAATGTTGTCTAATAAACTCTTAAACTTCCCTTAAACATTCAGAATGAGTCATTTTACACCGTTAAACCGAATCACATTTAAATTTGCTCTCTATATATTTCCATTTTGAGTTACTCTCATAGACGACCCGGTTATAAAGTAGTATCACTGAATACAGACTGGCATTTTAGGGACACAGAGGCTGCAGTCCCTCAAAATTAGTTTATATTAATAATACCACTCATTTTCAAAATAATATTACTTTCTTGAGTCAAATAACTTTGTGCCCATTTGAGTAAAAATTAGTTATCCAGTAATGTTTTTATTTGAGTGAAATCATTTTCTAAATATGATATCCAGTTTTGAAAGGAAACTGAAAATGCAACAGCTTATCGGGGACCATCATCACATTGACGTGTACATACTCAGAAGAGCTAACGTCTGTTGGGAGAGTATTTCTACATAATGTGGGTTAAAAGTAAAATAGGGTTAAAACTTGAGCTTTTACTTGGAAGTTAAGATCACAGGAAATGTGATATTATTGCCTTCAGATGCATTTGTGAGCTGAGAGCCTGACTTTACGCCCACATGCATATAGGTATATGTCGCGTGTCAGAAAGACAGCAAGGTGGTGTCTACTAGAAGCGCAATTTGTGCTGAGAACAGCCAACTTTAAATCAAAATGTTCTATCATAGAGGAAACGAGCACGGATATAGAAAATATAGCATATAGAAAACATACAGAGTTAATTTGATTTCCTCACACATTATCCATTTATGGCAAGTCACTTTTAAAAGCATAAAAAATAAAACATAAATCAGTGATGATCAGCAATAATGTACATAATGAAAAAAGGAAGCACCGAAGCGTTAAAAACTCACTCAGCCGCAAATGTGTGTGTCTGTGTGTGCATGTGTTTCTACATATTACCAAGGCTGCAGTTAAATTCACTTCATTATAGTATGTCAGATAAAGAAAAAAATACTTTCGACTGATATCTCCGACAGGGTAACAGCGGGAAATAAATGCATACTAACACTAAAAAAGGTTTGTCGAGCCAAAAGCACATCAAAGCTGCAGTACATTACACATTTGAAGTGCCACCTCCTGTGCATTGGTTACCTGATAAAGATTAACCGGGGGAGAATGATGACTTGGATAGAGACAGAGAGGGTAAAGGGAGTGGAGCAACCCTGCACGGACAGATTTACTATTGTGTCATCACTCCCACCATGGTTTTGTTGGTTTTGCTTGTTTAATTGCTGTTTTGAGGCTCTGTTTTGACTGTAAATATGGCGCGTCAGGCCGCTGAACCGAATCAGCGTGGTGATTTGAACGTGACAGAAATGCCTCAGAGAAGGTAAGAGTTAGAGTTACTTTTTTAAAAGTGTGTATTTAAAATGTGTAAGGAGTAGATCTTTTTGGCCATAGAGATGCAATTTAGAGATGCTGAGGTGGCTGGGTTGCATTATATGGATTTAAAGTGTGCACCCTCGCAGCAATTTCTCAATGACACTTGAATGAGGCGCCATTTAGGCTGTACCATCCGTGACCTAAATGACTTGAAGTGGCTGCGTTATGATGGGCTATCTACCCTTCCCCATAAACCCACAGCACAGCCCCATTCAGACGCCTGAACTGGCTGATTGGAAATTAATGGGCCTCGTGCTGTCAGGCTAGAGGGATGTAAAGGTCAAAAGTGCATCGTGTCAGTACACTTCCCATTCCTGGCCTGGATTGGACCCTGGCACAGGGGCAGAGCTGGGGGCCCGGCACAATGGGATGCAATCTAATGGCTGGTGGTTGTTCACGACAATGGAGGGCCAATTAAATGGAGCAAAGTGGCTTTAAGACCTTTGGTTGAGAGGTCGAGAGGATTGTCAAACTCAAGCTCAAACGCACTTTAGTGGACAAGGACACAGAACCAACACAGTGGTGGAGACAGGAATAAGACATAAACCAATCACATACTTGGAATGTTTTGGAAGTCGGGATTTCAGAGAGCGTGAAAACTCGACACGCTCTCAGCTCGGTTATTGTTGCGTGTGTGTGTGTGTGTGTACTAGTGTGTACTAGTGTGCACGCGCGCGTGCCCCGTGTTGTGTTGTGCTGTGTTGTGTTGTGTTGTGTCTGCTGACGTCACCGCTGGAGGTGCCTCGTCACGCGGGGTTAGTAAAAGTTGGGATTGGAACTCCGGAGAGACGCAGACGGCCAGTCGGGAGGACGCAGCGAGAGAGCGGGTCAACGGGACGGACCTCTCCGAGCGCGTTTCTCCGCTGCTCACCGGGCCGGGACACACGGAGCGGAGCGACGCTAGCGGCCGCGACACTTTCTCTCCAACTTCAAGACACAATTGGGCGAGCGGAGCACGCTGGGGGAAGCGGGGCCGACGACCTTGCAGTTTGGAATTTGTCGAACGAGTTAGTTTGGTTTCCCTTGAGTTGAAAAGAAGTTAGGCTCTCGGCGTCGTGGCAGCCGGTAAATGTTGTGACATTTCGGGAGCGCAGACGCTGCTCCGGCGGTCGACGACGGTCGAGTGACGGGGTAAAACCCGAGCTGTCAACGCCGATGACAACTGCAAACTACCCCGGGAACGAGGAGCTGGACTTCAGGCTGATCTTCGGAGAGGACGGGCAGCAGTCGCCGTTAGGCCCCGCAGGTCAGTGTGTTTTCCCCCCGCGTGCTCTCTATCTCGATCTTTAACAGCACCAAACTTACTGCACGGTAACCTTCGCCTGAGTTCCACTCACAGCCGCCGTTGCCTCAGTTTTGCTCGGCAACTTTCAACCTTATTATGGCAACTGCGCGCCCCGCGAAAGAGGAACCGACCCCAGCCAGTATATGTCTTTCTGAGAGAGAGATGGAGACGTTAGAACACCACGCGTCGAGCTAATGTCCACAGCCCGAGCTGTCAGGTTGACATGCTAGCCGGCTAGCTGAAGTGCCGTTAACCACCATATGAGCTGCGTAACGAGTCCAAACCAGCCCGTCGTCACTGCGAGCTTGTCAGCTGTTACCGTGAACCGCTGTGAGCAGCTACAGGCTGGTTTACATGCTGTAAATCTAGTTTGGCTGAGAGGGGGCAGTTTGAATGGCACCGAGGCGCGTTTCGGCTAAGGGGCTACTCAAAACCTCGATTCATTGAGCGGATTAAAAGTAATTTAAAAGTCGGAGAGGAGCTGCGGTGATGTACCAGCTTTGCTTTTTGCTCCCTGCCGTAGATCCCTGAATATTCTCAAGAGTAATATGAGTGCAATGCATGCATTTATTAAATCAAACAAAACACGTGCAGTAATTATTGACTGGTGTCAAAATAGAAAATAAATGTGTTTTGTGTTTATGGTTATCGGGAACGTTATCTTATTCAGCTCCAGGCATTGATAAATAAAAAAATGTTATTCACAACAATAATAACAATAATTGTATAACAGTCATGTCATAACAATTCTTCACTAATAAACGTAGAAATAAAGTTAGACTTTGAATTACAGCTTTACTTTATTTGTTATGGTGCCACCACAGGGGAAGTGGATGGACATACATGGCACAAATTTGATTCAATAATGGTTTTGAAATCTGAGACAAAAATGTGTAGCAATAATCCATAGCTTGTGAAAACAAAGTTAAGACTGCCTTAGAGTTTATCAGATTTGCCACTAGAGTAGAAAGACCTGTCGGCGAGTGGTCAAACCCAAACACCGACATTGATTTTATCAAACGGAGGAATAGGTTCTCTATTCAAATCAGGAGTTATGGCTACTGAGTGAAGCACACTCAGTTGCTTGATGTCACAAATGGGACTAAACGAAACAGAGACATATACAATCATCAGGTACATATAATAATGCTTTACAGTTTTATTAATATTATATTGCACATATTTAAAAGCCATCTTTTTTTTTTTCTCAAATTAACTTAATATAAAGTTCATAAAAGTTCAATGAATATGCTAGAAGTCACATATTGGTGTGAAACAATATGCCAATACTAAAAACTCTAAAAATATATTAAAATAGTGCTTGTCCTGTTGGATCAGTGATCTCACATACATAAATAGTATTTTTCTTTTAAAAGGCTATCTTGGAAACCAACATCATATTAGAAAATATGGAGAATAAAATAAATTAGGCAGTACTTGGTTTGGGTCTAGTAATTAACAACAGATTATCATATTTGTGTAGCATTAGAAACGAAGTTGGCTAATTGCGACAAATTGTTTCTGAAGTGAATGGATGCATTTAATTGCTAGGATCGATATTTTATTTTAAAAATTGAAAAAGTTTCCGTATAGAAATTTAATGTGGGATTGTGTGTGATTAGTTTAAATTGAGATCTGCTAGACTCCAAAAGGTTCCACGTGTTTTACAATAAAGTAAAAGAATTGTGTCTACAATGAGGAACGCAACATAACAAATTGTTCCAGTTGACGTAATATTGATGATATGAAAATGGCTGGGATGGAGTTGAATATTTTTACGCGCTCCTAAATATTTAGTGAGCTGAAGGAACAGGAAAGTACACCACAATTAAGTTGTCAAAACATGTTAAGAATATTACAACCCCTCAATTAATGTGTAACAGAAATTCCTCCAGTTAACACTGATAGAGATGGAAGAAACCTATGTTTTCTGTTTGGAGAAAAAAACCCCACAAAGCAGGTTCTAGTTTCTGGCAGTAGATGACACTGGATTTCCAAATGGTATCATTCCCACAAACTTTAGGTATGGTTTGTAGGATGTTATATTTGTTTGTTAGCTGGAATCTTCTAAAAATCGTTTTGAGTCAGGACTGAAGCAACGTAACTAAAGATATATTGTATTTTAATGTTTGGATGGATAACTTGTTATTTGCGTTATCCGTTGAAGCATAATATCTGGTGATAATGCAAGTGGGTTTAGTTGAAATCTACTATATATGACGGGAGCCAATTATAGCCTTGTGATATTTATTTGTTTGCACTTAAGGTGACAGAATGATGATCGGTTATGTTTGCTAATGTTTAGAAGAGGTATTTTATACTCAGTCCTATAAAAAATGGGGTTGGAAAAGGGTGAATTCTTAACAAATATTTTCCACTTGCCTGATTTGCTATTCATCAGTTACCTGATGTCGCAAAAACGCATTCTGAGTTACTGTTGTGAATGACAGAAGCTGCTTTCTTTGGGCTTTCAGTTGCAATACTGCGTGACAGGACCTTACACAGGCTGACTGACTTAAGATATAACAAAAGTCATCAACTGTACCTAAAAGCACACATTTATTGATTGACATGTTTGCATCCATGCTAAGTTGGGTTTTTTCTTGACTTGTTTCTTCTTCTTTGGGCCTGAACCACAGCAAATTGAGAATTGGCTGGCTGTGTTCTGTGCACGAAACTGTCGCATACTCAATGAAAGCCTTGCTTGTGCAATCCCTTTTTTCCTGCAGCTAAAATAGAAGTTTGATTTGGAGATGGGACGAGGGGAAAAAACTGTAGCTGGAATAAGCGTAGGAATAAAAGCACCACTGTTCACAGGGGTTTTAATCTGGTCCGGACCGTAGGACAGGGTCCAGAATAGGGGTGCCTGTCTAAATTCATAACTGTCGTGTAATATGGGATCACCCAGAGTAACAAGGAGTTGTGCACTGAGTTGGTTTCCTTCTCTTAATGCAGGGGTCAAGTCAGGGCTTGCTTTCAAAATCAATATCTGACAGTTTTTTAAGCAACTGATCTTCTTATTGTTGAAAATTGCTTGAAATGGGCTGTGATTATCATCCAGTCAGTATCTAAATAGTCAATTCTGCAGTTTTGAGACAAGGACAGTTCATGTCTCCTAAAAAAAATAAAAATGAAATAACATGTTTCTTTAATATACACAGTTTTCTAAGGGTTGCTCCCGTAAATCTCTACACTCTTGTTTTAATGGAATTGACTAGTCATTGCTGACTTTGTGTACACCCAACTGTCACTTACTGTCTTTCATTGTTTCTGCTTGCAAATATTTGATTAAAAATCAGTGTAATGCACATTGCGATACAATATAACTATGCACTTTCTGTCTGTCTTTTTGTTCTATTGTTTCTCTGGTTGATGTCCATCTTGTCATTATCTTGTTCTCTCTGAATGTTTTCCTGTTGCTCAGGAAACATTCACCATTTTCAGGTGAAATGTTCCGCAGTTCTACTTAGAGTCATTGATAACGGTTTCTAATTATGCACAGCAGAAGAACAAGGCCATTTAAAATTAGATGGATCATTTGGTATTCATTGAGAACACATCTTAACATCTTAATATGCAGTAAAGGTAATTATATTAAAATGCTTCCAAATGAAAGGTTCATTTAGGCTCACGCTTTTAACCAGAACATGACAGATATATTGTTGGCCGATATTGGACTATGACAGAAATATCGGTATTGGCATATACATATGTTATCAATATCAGCTGATATTTAAAAAAAATGTTTTAAAGAGCACAATGCAGAATAAGATGCTTGGAGTGATTTATAATTACTACATTTCCATTGAAGGTTACTGTTTCAGTGCACTGCTGTCATTTAAGACAATAAAAGTTCATTGATAGTCTGTAAAATATTCTGCCATTGTGGCATATCTTGGTTTCAAATGTTTGATAATCTCATTTGAGGGACCATTGGTCTTAACTAGATGCAACATATTTTGTCATTGATGTGCAGTTAAGTTAATTGCTGGCAAATGTATTTTTGCATCATTGTGGGGCAATAAAAGTAACTTTATGTGAAATTATATGTGGGGGAATGGATTTAACTGAAATTATATGAAAACTTTTAGAACAAGACTTTTTATCACTTCATACAGAAAGAATGAAGTAAAAGGAAACTATTTTACAGCTGAACAATGCCATTAGAGGACAGATAAGTATAACATTGTGATTCTATAATATCAGCATTGCAGAATTAATTTTGAACATGTCATTGTTAGATGGCTGATGCTGTGTCATCACAGTTTAACCAAAGAACATATTAATAAAAATGGGGTCAGTTCACCAACCTTATATCACAGCGATGTTGATAATTTTATATAACATGGTAGGGTACAAATACTCGCTGTCCTCCCTGCAAAGTTAGCAGGCTTCTGTGCTGGTGTGTAGTTGTACTGCTGTAATACTAGTACACCTTTTGCAATTTGCAGAGCATAGCATCACATTGTTGCGCCTCGCTGTAAAATAGTACTGCTCATTATGGCATTGTTATAGCGAGCTTTTGGCTGCAACTTGCTCCCCACGGTAATGCTTTGACTGGGCACAGGCTTGCTTCATGGTGACACACAGAATCCATGCAATGCTAATTAAGGTATTTTAGACTTGTATTCAGGCATAACCATGTGTCAAGAGGTATGTTCTGAGTCATGTTTTGAATAATGACTCTATATGCCAATTAACAGGAATCAGTCCTAGACGTTTTCTCCTTGTAGCATACGACTAACCTTCATTGTGAAACAAACAGCTCTGAAAGTCGCTCTATCCGACGTGTAATTATTTTGTTTAGGGGATTTACCTACTACTTGCTTTTATCTATTGTGTAAAGTGTGCTAAACTTTGTTTCACAAACTAATTATAGAACACAGTACTATCTAATAGATTACATCTCAAACTATTGTACTGTATGTATTTGGGCTCATCCCATTTGAGCCCAAATAACTGAGAAATGTCTCTGTTATGAAGTGGCTGAATGAGTGGAGAGAAAGGTACTGGGGAGTTAGGGTTATGAAGGTCAGTTGAGCAGTGGCCTCATTGGGTGTTCGAGGTGGTATTAGGCATGGGGGCTGAATTGCCCTCCCTGGGTGGCAGAGTTGTAGGTGTCTGGCTGTCTGCCCAGATATGCCATGTGGGGTTCAGATGGCAGGGTGTAATGAAAGGAGAGGAGGCACAATGCTCTCTAGCTGCTGGAGAGGGGAACATGAACAGCATTTTGTTCACCTGCGCCCCTTTTCTAGACTTTTCTCTTTTGGTTCTCCTTTTGTGTATATTCCGTAAACCTTAATTTCGTTTTTTGCTTTTTCTTATCTCCAAACTGAAAGACGTTTTTGTGGTTTGTCGGTTGCAACCATACCAACCCAGATCGTTGTAGACTCGCCACCAGGACGACTGAGGCTTCTTTCTTTTCTTGTTGTTGTCTCAGGATGTGAACGAGACCATGAGTGACATCAGAGAGCTTGTTTTGGGCTAATGAAATCTCCAGATGCCAGCATTCACCACAACCACTTACAGACTGGTCAGGTTGGATTTTGTTCTGTTAATATGCTGTGACATTTCTTGCATCTGTAAGATTTGTCTCTGTCATGATTAGATATGAGGACATGCCAAAGTACTATATTGCAGTGAAATGGCCAAATTGAAAGCAGCTAGTGGAGATAGCAAGCTTGCCCTTGTTTAAGTTGTCATTGCTTTAAATCTGTGAACCAGGAGCATGATGCTCTCGGTCCTTGTCGTGGGAAAGACTGAAATTACATCGGTCTCATGGTGGACTATTTTGAGCTCCCACAGAGCGTGGCAGAGGGCAGGCAGCAGGTTTTAGTGACTCGTACTTAGTACAGGAGAACCCCTCTCGTCCCAGCACGTCTGCAGGCTTCATCTTTTTACTGCTCCAGCACTTTGTGATCTTAACGAGGAGAGGAATTGAAGAATGCTGTGCGCTACATCACCAGGTGAGTGTGTTGGCACTCCCAACTCTTGCCAGGTGTGTCTTGTGTGGAGTCTAGACGTCTATATTAGGAGGTGGGAGCCACCACTCAGACATGCAGCTCTCATCAAACTACAAAATTTCCTAATATCTTCAGAAATTGTATTCAATCTTCCCGAAAATGACACCAGTATTCATTCATTTTTTTACTGACATCATGTGGCAAAGTTAGGTTAAGTTAACACTATGGCTAACAATACACTGTCAGTTTGTATTCATTACACGTGACTCCCAGTTTGCTAATATGCAGTTTCATCTTTTTGGTTTGCAACTAATTTCATTTGTAAAGTTTGTTAAATATGTATTGATATGTTGACATGATATGAGGCACATAGGACAATGATAGTTGTTGGCTAGACATAGTCCACGTTATATATTACATAAAAACAAGAAAAAGGAAATAACAGAAGAGAGAAAAACAAATAAATAAAGGTTGGATTAGTAACAACAGAGTGTGTTACAGTTACAGAAATCTTAAAATTTTGAGGTTGATTAATAGTTTCCAATATTTTAATGAAATTGTAAAAGACCAGAGGGTCAAAGGTCAGACAGTCTTGCATGAGGTCTACATGTGGGGCTAGATCACCATGTGGG
>KV751315.1:1844838-1889263 GCA_001698575.1 Mola mola
GAGTCACTCTGAAAGGGGACAAATAATGTGCATACATGAAATTTAAACAGTACATTTGAAATTGCTGGTCCTCTTGCTCTTTCTGGGTTATGTTGATGGCCCCTCTCCCCTCTATTGGAGAGAGCACATTTTAAGGGTTTATCGGATATTGTGATTACCTCCACGATATGAATAGTGAATTGTTTACATTTCATCCCTACACATTATTTGCTCCCTTTCAGAGTGACTCACTCGTATAATTTTTTTCTCCTTTCATTTGGGTAATAGGTACTTTCTTTATTTTTTGCTTTTTCTGGTTATATACAGTTTGTTCTACCTATCTGGTTCTGTATGTAATTGTCTAGAATTTTGTGAAATGTCACTTGTTTGTTTATATTTTATGAATTTAAGTATTGTTTTGTTTTCATGTATTTTCTGATCGCTATGTAATGACATATGTGGGCAGGCTGTTTTCTTGCACCCTGACGAAGGTTCGTTTGAGCTGAAACGCGTTGGTCACCTGTTTTTATTTTTGTCTTAGCTGTTAAAGAGTTTTTTTTTTTTACAAGATGGAAACACAGCTTATCACCATTTTTTTTGATTTTGCAGCCCTTTCCAATGAGCACCTCTTCCAGATCCATCTGATTAAACGAAGAGAATGACCCAGGCAGCGCTACTCCGTCTGCTCATTTCGGACTAAATCATATTGTGACTCAAATTATTTTTTGCAGTCATCAAGCTATACACCCAAAATCACTCTGGGTTAACAGTTCTTTTTTCATTTTGCACAAAATAATTTCAGTCAATACTACGTATTACCTGCTACTCAAAGCGGATTACGTTAACATAAATGATTTCACATTTATATATTTAAAAATTATCTGTTATTGGCTTTTCACAGATATGTTCATATTGTATATAGTATATATTATCAATATTGACTGATATAAAAGGTTTTGGTTTTGACACAATGCATTAAAAGCATTAAAATGCATTAAAAGATGCTTGGGGTGATTGACAATTATTAAAGGTCTAGTGATGTTTTAATGCAAAGCTGTCATTTAAGACAGTTAAAGTGTATTGTTTATCTGTCAAATATTCTGAATCTGTTGCATGTCATTGTTAAATATATTTGATAACCTCATTTGTGGGATCATTGGAAAAAATTTGCGTGTATTAGCCGATATTGAAACTTTTTTAGTCCCTAGTATCGGTATTGTCCCCCAAAATATCAGGTTCCTGAAAGCGAGGACCCAACTGTACAGAATCACACAGGGGGCTTTCTAAATCAGTAGTCATTTTAGTAACAAGGTCAAACCGGGAATTCAAACTATGCAAAGGTACAGGCAAGGATAAGGCAAACTCAGTAATCGGAACACGGAATAAAGATCGAACACAAGGAGACTTACATGGAATATACGCTGGACTGCTCACTAGAAAGACAAGAAAATCTGGTACAGGAAGAAGGGAACACAGGGGTTAAATACACGAGGGAGAGGTAAACAATTGGACAGAGGTGGGACACATTAGGGAGAGGGAATAATCAGACACACCTGAGGGACAAGACTAAACAGGAAATGGGGAATAGACACATAGGGATTTCAAAACAAGAGGGGAAACAGACATAGGCACTTGATATTAGCAGACCCTGAGACAAAATTGCATATTGCTTCATATTGGGCTCTAGTTTATGTAACCCCTAATGTAAGAAAGGCTAAGATGTAGTAAGCAAAGGTTGGTGATATAATGTGTCAGAATTTGATATCATTCTAATAAGATTTGGAAAACTTGTAGACTGTGACTCATTAACTTTCGATCTGTGGATTCGTGGAATGCAAACTAACAAAACTGTGCATTCTGCCAACTACTGTATTGGAGTGTGAACTGTAGATGGTGCGCGTTTGGTTTGCTATTAGCTTAACTTTGAACTGTTAAACACCCAAGGAAAGTTTTAATCTTAAATGTTCCCTAAATTTACAACTCTATTTTCAGCAAAGAAAAAGCTGGATCAGTACATTTCTTTCTCAGAACATTAGACATGTTGAGGGCTGATATGTTTGCAAAAACAGCATTGCACATGTTGATTTTGCACTTGTTTTACAGACCAAGGAATTAATAACATATGCTTCTATATAAGTAATATTTATCAGGTTTTATTTATTTGTCCCACGAGGCTTATAGTACGCTACATGGTGTTGGCACACTCTGGCTCAGGTCTGTTGGTCAGCAGCTTTTGCTGGTAGATGAAAGAGGAGACTGACCTTAACACAAAGACTTCTGTACGGGGGATGTAAGCAGAGCCTTTTCTAATCCATCTGCTTGCCTACCACAAAAGGAACCCATGCTAAGGTTACCTGCCAGCTCCAGGATCTAGTGGGTAACCTAAGACAGTGATATGTGTTGGGCACACATGCAGAAACACAAATACATATACATACACATATAATCACGCACAAAAAAGCACTCACATGCACATATGTCTACTCTATACAGTTTGTAAAGAAACACACAAGAAGGCACATATGGCACACAGGAACAAACACATACATACACCACCTATACATTTTTAGCCAAGTTCTCACCCAATTACACACACATGCACACATAGTTACACAGGTAGAAAGATAGGCTTTGAGTGCACTAGCAGGAACCTGCAGCAGCAATGAGCTTATTGTCTCCTCTGGAAGAGACATGTCCTTCCCCCCCTCAGTAGTAAACTTCGCTTTCTCAGAATGTTGGCCTGTGTGTCACTGCAGGTCACAGGAACCTGACACACTTTGTGTACAATGCGAGTAGGAAGAGGAGGAGGAATAAAATCTCTATGGATTATCCCCCTAGCGAAAATCTCCAGGAAGTGTGAGCCAGGGTCCATTTTAGCTTTGTGTCAAGGAGTCAGAGCGGATGCCACCATCCCCACTGGGTAAGGTTGTAACATTGAGAACACAACAACCTTTGTGGTGTGTCACAAACATCCAACAATCAGTGCTTCACTGAAACGTGTCCTAGTGAGCTGGTGCTATTATTAGCTTAGGTACACGAAAGCCTCTTAAAGATCTTTATTTAACCAGATTGGCTGTCTGATGTATGGACACTCATGTTGTGTGCTGGCACCAAGTTTCAGGAACAGTAGAGGGACTCTGTAACCATGTTCATTGATATAACTTAAATTAATTCTCACTGTATATCTCCTCTCCTCTACTCTCCTCTATTCTCTTCTCCTTTCTTCTCCTCTTCTCTCCCCTCTGACTCCCTGACCTAAGGTGACTGGTCTTTGGCTCTGACTGGAAGGTTTCCCACCACCTACCCTTTCCTCACACTGGAGGGTTTAAGGTAGCAGGCTAATCTTATCTCACAGCAAGAACAGGGCTGTAGGCCAGGTAACATGGTTGTCCCTTGCAGTCCAGCACTGACACTCACCTCTAAGGCTGCCTCCACAACCAAGTGGAGAGATTTCTAATTTTTTATCTGAGGAAAATGAGAAAGAGACAGTCCAGAAAGTGCTCTCATTACTATCACCAGGCAAACTCATAATTGTATACACAATCTAATAAATACATACACAGCATAGTTTGTTTTTATGATGTCAATTTATCTGTTAAATTTCATCCAAGCGGCCTGGGTAGTGGACACATCTTAGTATACATGGCAAAAATGCCATGCCTTCTTTCGCTAAACAGGTTATGTGGTCACATCCTACAAAATTCAGAGCTCTGTAGCAGAATTCTATGACCAGGGGTCAGATTGCCTACATTCGTTTGTGGGCATAGATTGAAATACTCTACTTTATAGTAATAAATACTAAAAAAAATTGACTGCCAGTAGCCTGCTGACAAGCGCATCCTTAATGAAATTTTTGTCACTTTATTTCACACTTGTAAGCTCTGGTTAGCATCAGATGCCAGATAGACTTAAACTGTGCTTGAAGTTCAAATATATGCCAAATATTAATTTGGTATGCCATTACTTGTGGAGAAATTTTACAAGGCATACATTGTGTCTACTTTTGTGCTTGTTATCTGTTATATTTTGTTATATTAAATCTGTTATATTAAATCTAAGTCTTGTATGTTTTCTGCTAAGATACGGTAAAAGCACAAAGAAAATTTCACTGCAACTTTAATTCAGTTTGCCCATAAATAGTACCTATAGTACCTACAAAACAGCAGCTCAGTATTGAGTCAGCACCCAGGACTACCTTGCCCTGTCCTGAATGATCTCTATTTTATGTTTTTGCAGTGTATTAACACAGCTCAAATGAGCTTATCAGCTTGTGTTGTAAGCTACCTACGAAGCAACCCCTCAAGCCAAACCAATTTGAAAACTCTTGGGGACCAGGCGGTTCAAGTCCTATGTGAATCAATAAATACAGCAGTAGAAAAGTTTCTGGTCACCTCTTGAGAACTGCTGAGGTAACCTTGAGCAAAATACTTTAACCTTAACTGCCTTGGTTAAGCACTCAGGTCACTGTGTGGCACTAACTCTGTAATTTGTCACTCTGACATCTCTCCACATTAATTGTGGAGTATTGTATGTTGTGTTTACCAACATAGCTTCTAGGATAAGTAAGTGGACAGGAAGTTGGACTATCTATCTTAACTTTTCTCTCCTTTTTTCATCTCAGTTCTCCTCCACCAACTTGTTTGTACAGTAAACCCTCCTAATTAAGTCAAATCCTGTGGTGGATTGAAAATTTGTCCATCACTCATAGACTTTTAGGAATGGGAATGGAATGGAAAGATCTTTATGGATATTTATTTCAGTGTTGCGCCATGTCTTTCACAATATCTGTCTAGATTATTCTCTAGAATAATGGCTTTTTTCTTATAGCCTCTTCCTCTTCTCTTGTCCTTCTCTTGCTCTCTGTCTCTCAATCAGATGCTGCTGTCAGAGGATCCACTGCTAGGTCTTGTGACAGGCAGGCAGGGCCAATTTGAAGCCGAGCAACTATAAATAAAAAGGTTGCTGCTGTTGCCTCCATTGCTGCTGTTGGAAAGGAGGGCAGACACAAAAAAATCCCTCGGTTTTTCATAAACTTTGTTTAGACTAATTGGACAACTCTAGCTAGATAGACATTTTTAATGTCATTAATTACTCTTATTTTTAGGCTTGTGGAAACATTTAAGGTATTTGGAGAAATTTTGTCTAATAATTTCACAACCATTTAGGCTATACTGTGGTTTTAGCTAAGCGAGATGTTTTATGGATGTTCATGGGTCTATAGCTTTTCCCCAGGCATTTCGCAATTCCTTTCACAGTAAAGGGGAAGTTGTATTATTAGTTTAAAAATGCCAAGAATATGACACATGAAGACTTACATTTGCTTAGCTTTGTTTTTGATAAAAAGTTATTATACAAAATTAAAGAACTAGTCCAAAGTTATTGTCCCTAATTCATATACAATCCAATACAACATTATTTTCATCTTTTTGAATCATAATGGGAAGAAAATTATACGTGAAAATGTGTCTGGATGTGAAATAAATTTTTTTCATGTAAAACATCCCAGTGGAATTGACAGAGCATATCCAGTGGAAGCTCATCAATAATCTCTTACTGAGTAGTGATAATGTGGACAAAAAGGCTCTTGTCTATTTGTTTGTGTATACGTGGTTGTGTGTGTACAGGATGACCTTTGGTATAAATAGCCTGCCAGTGCTAGCTGTAATGACAGCCGACAGCACGCACCACTTGTGAATTTGTTTCCTGCACGGTGCTGTTCATCGGTTATCCCTCTTGGAACTGTGCCTGTATGACTGCCTGCTACCCAGCAACACTCTGGCCTCTAATTTCCTGATACTGGGCACAATTGAAAGTGCTAACTCATGGCGCAAACACACATGGATTTGTGACTGAATGATTTTATGCAATTTTGGCAAGTTTAAACCTGGTGTTTTGCAGTGTTGTGGCAAAACAAGGCTGTAGCAGAATGAATACATTACTTAGAGGAATGCAGTATTTAGCAGGTTGACTTAATTATGACTGATTACATCTTCTCCTCTGAACACTTCTAAAGCAATAGACATGACAGAAATATATTTAATTTGTTTCAGTATTTGCTGACTTCAGGTTCACAGTTTGGTCTTATAGTAAATTGTTTCGCTTTGGATTGTTGTTGTTTCATTTTGGATCTGGATTGATTATGCCATCGTGGATGATTGAAAGGTGGGTTGAAAGCAAATGGCTGATTTGTTGTGTTGGATATTTTTTTTTTTTTTCTTAGGTCAGCATAAACCTTAAATGTCCCCCTACACTGTTAGGTATAATAAGAAATGCCAAGAATGAGGTGATTTAAGTGTTGTGACACACCTAAGGTGTAGTCTCTGAACTCTCTTTAAACATTTTGATAAGCATTGATGATAGGTTATTTGCATCAAGAGTGCTTTTTAATCTGCCCTCATTAACTCACTGCATTCAAACAAGGAACTTTAATCAGCAGTATTACCTGAAAGTATTCTAGTGATTTCTGCATCTTAATCCTACTTTCTTTTCTTCTCCTAGATCTGGAGCCTGATGGTAACAACACGTCATTCTACATCCTAAATGTAGGCCAGGCCCAGTCTGTGGTCACTAACCACCAGTCTATGGGTCTGCATCGTCATGGCATGCAGTCCCACTCCCAGGTTATAAGCACTTCCCCACGCTTACAGTCACACAAACCAGGATCTGAGCCTCTAAGTTATGAGGCACAAGACTCCAAGTATGGCACCTCCCCACTGCTGTCTTCTGCTCCTGTGGAAGCACCGAAGGCCTTTGAGTGTCCCAGTATCCAGATCACCTCTATCTCTCCCAGCTGCCAGCAGGAGATGGATGCCAATGAGGAAGATCTAAGGGCCAACGGACCTGATGGGGACTACCATAGCGAAAGACCCCTGTCCAGAGACCACCTGTATTTGCCCCTGGACCACTCATACCGGGACTCTTCGCTCAGCCCTAGCCCATGCAGCAGTCTCTCCTCTCGGAGCTGGTTTTCTGATGCCTCCTCCTGTGAATCATTCTCACACGTGTATGATGATGTTGAATCAGAGCTAAATGAAGCGGCTGCCAGGTTCAACCTGGGTTCACCGCTTACTTCCCCAGGCTGTGCCTCCCCGAAAACCAGTGGTGGAGCTTTAGAGGAACAGCCCCACTGGCAGCACCACCATCCTGCCTTTGTGCACCAGTCCCACTCCATCAGCCTTTCACCCCGTCAGTCCCCCTGCCACTCGCCACGCACCAGTGTCACTGATGAAAATTGGCTTAGCCCACGGCCACCTTCCAGGCCCTCCTCGCGTCCCACCTCACCCTGTGGAAAGAGGCGCCACTCTAGTGCTGACATCTGCTACCCTGGTTCACTGTCTCCCCATCACTCACCCACACCCACACCAGGACCTTCACCTAGGGGCAGCGTGACAGAAGACACCTGGGTTGGCAGTCCTTCTGTAGGCATGTCACCCTTCCAGTGCTTTCCATCAGAGGCAGACATCCCATCCAAGACAAGGAAGACATCACAGGACAGAACAGCTATGCAGACGGGGAAAGGGGAGCTGGGGCTAGATGACCAAGGAAATATGTCTCCTAATCTCGACTCTCCGTCAGATGAAGCCATGCACACCCTGAAGAAGGATGGGCCTGGGGAACAGTTCCTTTCAGTGCCCTCTCACTTCCCTTGGAATAAACCTAAGCCTGGCCATACACCTATATTCAGGTAGATTTGGTGACTTTGAGGAAAATGATCAGAAAAATGGCTAAATGCACTAATCACAATTTTTCCAAATGTAGCTCCATTTGCAGATGCCGTCATCTTATTCAGCTAAAGGAAATTATTTATCATGCGGATGTAGAAGACTCAGTGTAAGAGGAAGTGCTTGGAAAGTTCAAATGTTTTTTTATATTTTCAAATGTCAGCAAGGACCCTCTCAACTATTTAAAAGAACTTTCTGTTGCAAACATTTTGTTCTATTCTATTTCCTGTTTGTATTTGAGAAATCATCTCAGCTTCTTATAGATCCTCGATGAATAACATACTAAAAGTTAATGTTTTTCATTCAGAGCTAAACACAGATACCACTTGGGAAAACCGCACATCGTCAGTTTTAAAAGATATTAGAAGGTCAAGGCTAAACAATATTCGTAATTGTTTTTATATTGTGTTCTTAGCTGTCATAAAGATTTAGAACTCTTTCTGATCTAGTAGAGAATGTTCAGTAAGAGGAAGTATGAGCTTTGTATCAGTTTTATAAATCTAATTTATTTACACAATAGACTACTCTTAGTGTATGAAGGGACACACACAATGCATCACCTCCTCTAAAGACACATACATGCATTCAGAAGGTCACAATGGCGTTTTTTAGGAGAGGACTGCTGTCTGATCTTCAATGTGTGTGGCAGATGAAGACATGGCCTTGTTTGTTTGCACTGGCCCCTAGCACAGTAAATCAGCACAGGGCACATATGGAAAGGGGTCTACAGCACATACACACACACACACACACATAGGCATGCATGCACTCACATATGCATACATAACACAAATGCCTGTTCACAAAGACCTAACATTCTCCAGAAAACAAGAGAATATCATTTTAAGTTGTATGATGAGTCGTCATTGGATCTTTGTATCGTTGTCATTCTAGGTGTAATATCCACAGGTCACTGTTAGGACTGTGACTAAATAATGAACTATGTGCATTATCATGAAGAGCACAGAAGCTACAATTTCTTTCAATAATGTGCTGCGTATTCTAATTTTGACTTATATATAATCATACAACAGTAACTGTACTATTGACCCACCTGCCTTCCAGAGTTGCTCAATGTGGTTTACAATAGAGGTTAAACATTTAAACACAATTGACAAGAGATAAAATGTCACTTGGTGGCCACGGACATGTGTTTTGGTTATGTTCAGATGGCACAAATGGAGTGGGTTGAATTGTGTTTAAGGGGTGTTCAGATGCTGATTCCCTGAGCTCTCAACAATGAGATTTTAATAGAGATTTACAGCAAAGGATCCAGGAACCCTGTCACAATGGCCGACATTTGAGAAAGCTTTTGCTATGTCAAGACATAGGCCTCTGCTAGTTGCAAAGCTCATATTTCCACTGTCCTCTTCTACTCCTGTTACCATAGCAGCCAGGCAAGCCCACACTTCCTGGTTGGTTATGTCATGGGTGCCAGGAGCAAAACACTGGGATTAAGATGCCTCTGTTAGACTATGTTGCATCTTAGAACAGCTGTCAGCTCTCACCTTTTGAAAATCAAAGTTACAGGTCTTGATAATTTAACTTTACAGACTGCTCTTTGTTGAAATTCCACTGCAAAAATATCCCAAAAATAATAAAACGTAGTAAGTAAATTCCTGATAACTATTAGCAGTGCAATTGCAATAAATGTGTGTATTGGTCAACCTGGCCAGTTGGACTGGTTAGAAGTATGTTTGCTATGGAATGGAGTATATAGAATGTAGCACACTTAGATTTGTAGCCACAAAGCTATATTTAGCGTCTCTTTCAAAAACACAGTCTCTTTTGAATGTGATGCCAGTCTGTAAGACAGCTCATAAAGTGATATAGCTCCATTAAAAATCTGAGTCACATGTCCTTAATTCAGTGTGATCAAATTGGCCTGCATATGAATAACATCTGACAAACTCAGAATGTCAAATCAAATTAAATAAGATAAAATCAAATCACATTTTATTGGTTTAGCACAAAATCACAATTTACATATTATCTCATTGTGCTTTGACAAACTTTTACAGATGTGATACCCTCTGCCCTTAGACCTTTGAACCGGGTGAGGAAGAACTTAAAAACATACCCTAAACAGGGAAAATAAGAAACCTCAGGAAGAACCACAGAAGATGGATCCTTCTCCCTAGAACAGACAGAAGTGCAATAGATGTCACTTGTAAAGAACACAACAACATGACAATAACTGTTTACTAAGAATGTTTGCGGTCATATGAGTCCATAAATCCAGATATAGCGTGGGTATAGTATGTTGGTCCAGAAGTCAATGTAATCCATGGGCTAGGCTGGGCAATCCAGCCTAGGATCCAAGTAACAGGATCTCCTGTCCTAATTTGAGCGGTAGGCGTCAGGCAAGACCACAGCAGCAGCTCCCACCACTACCTAGAAAGACCTGCAGGATGATAAAGCACAAAGACTCTGTGGAAGAGGTATAGTTAGTGTAAGGATATGGACGTTTTTAGAAGAGCAGAGATGGAGTCAGACTCAGATGGGGCAGAGAAGAGAGCTCAGTGCATCATGGAGTGTTCCCCCCGCAACCTAAGCCTATAGCAGCATAAATAAGGGCTAGCCAGCCCTAACTATAAGCTTTATCAAAAAGGAAGGTTTTAAGCCTACTCTTAAAATCAGAGAGTGTGTCTGCCTCTCGTACCAAGATTGGAAAATGGTTCCACAGGAGAGGAGCTTGATAGCTGAAGGCTCTGCCTCCCATTCTACTTTTGAAGATTCTTGGGATCACCAAAAACCCTGCTACAATGGCTACCATTCTGTCAGTCATTCTGGCTAAAACCTTACCAGTGCTCTCCTAAAAATGATTTGTTACATCGGAGATCTGTCATGCAATTTATGCCTAAGTAGATTTGCACGGTAGTTGATGGAGTGACTTTGCACAAAGCCAAATAAAAGTTTATGCCACCATGTAACTGGGGCAAAAAAGCGCTTATGGAGGCCAGCATTGTGGTTGCGAGGTTGACTGTAGGATAGGGTGTGTGCTTCTTGACCCATGAGTCAGCAATAACTTGCAGCTGCCTAGAGTACAGTCAGTTCCCTGATATAGGTCTACCATGCACATACAGTGTGCATGCTTACTAGAAAGTTTAATTTATGATTGTGTATACTGCTGTGCTATAAAAAAAAACCCAATGGCACTTTCTAATTGCTGCCAGACAAAACATGCAGAAGTCTCTAATACCCTGTGCAGTAACTTTTTTACCTATAGTAGGCCTCTTAGATCATTAATTTTTTAATTATGTGTACAAATAAGATGTGATAATGTTTGATATTGTGGCTTTTAAAACTATACAAGGTATACTATACCTTTACTCGATATGTGCTGTTGTGCTTCACTACACATATTATAGGGTAAGAATAAAATGATAAAATTAAGCAAAAGGATGTAAAAAAGTTAATCAATAATATGAGCTAAGTAAAAAAATAAGTAAGAATTAAACAAAAAAACACCAAACAATGGATGTTGCAAACATCCATAGTTTTATAACAATATTCATAACAATTCCATAGAATTCTTATTATGATCAGTTTTGGGGATGAGGTGCTATACTCAAGCTATTTTTTTAGCTTGTAAGTTCTACTTCATTATAATTAGATTTAAGGATAATCAGCAACAATAAATAAAAAAGGCAGTGTTTTGGGGGAAAAAACTGAGCTAATGCGCTGGGAGAGACGCAGTTTCTTTGTGGGGAGGGCCATTGAGTGTTTTATTTTGGAGCGCAGCTGTTCAAATATGATTGTGGCCTACAAAGATTAAAAAAAAAAAGAAGTTAACACACAGTGGCAGCCCCTGTGTTACACTGCCCTTAAAATTTACACTTCTACAATATACACGCAGTCTCACACAATCCATACCTGCCTGACGCATCTGACGCACACACACTCTTTTTCTACCACCCCTTCACTGACCTACACAGAAGACTCACAAAGAAAAACCCCCCTCAAAGGCTTAACCTGACCTACAAGTGTTATGTTTAAGGACCAGATTAATGCATGTGGGCATTCCAGTGAATCACTGTCTAGTGGGGCTAAGTACACTACATGTTTACCCCTCCACTTCAGAACTATTACACTGTCTCATACTATGAAAGGAGAATACCAGCTTCTCAGCATTTAAGTGTTTACAGACAGCCTCAAGACAAGATTTTCATTAGCAGTAAACTATAACGAGATTTAATATTTTGTCACTCCACTGTCTACGTCTTGCTTTGTTTTCAGAAACATCTTTGTTTATTGTTTAGCTGGACTGTTGAGTATGAGTATAAGTTTGCGAAACCAGGAAACCATTTTATGGCAGTTTGCAAGCAGTCATGCCAAAACCAAGCAAGGTCTTCCATGGAGCACCTCACCCACCAGTTGGAGTGTTTAGTGGTACAGTGGGGTTTTATATTTTTATTTATTCTATGTTTTGTGCAAAGTGAAAATACCACAGTCCATTTTCTCTGGTCACATAGCACCAGTTTCAAAAATATTTTCTACTACGTAAACGTTCCAGTTTTATTAATAATACACTAAAACCACAAAATAGTCCAATGTATGTATATTTTGAGTGAATCATATCTTTCACATAACACTGTACTGAGCAGTTTGTAATCTTTTCTTCCTCTTTGTTTGAGTGTATGTGAATTCATTCCTGTGGTATTCTCTCCTCAGGACCTCCTCATTGCCTCCCCTAGATTGGCCACTGCCAAGTCAGTTTGGGCATTATGAGCTGAAGATAGGGGTACAACCCAAAGCCCACCACCGAGCACACTATGAAACAGAGGGCAGCCGAGGAGCCGTTAAAGCAGCATCAGGAGGCCATCCTATCGTCAAGGTAACAATTTTCTTTCCCCACACAGAAATCTTACTGGAGTCAAACTTGTCTTACGGGTGTGTCAGAAATTGACATCAGTTTGGTGAAAGTTTACCCAAGTACTGAAAACCTTAGTTGTGAAAATTGTTTTGCATAAAAATGAAAAAAATCTTTATAAGACTGAATGTTTCATTTTTTAAATTTTTTTATTTTTGTTATTAGTCAAATACTTCTACCGTTTTGGTTAATATTAACTCTCAAAAATTGATTCGTTTTCCAGTTTGCAGTGATGGACTTATCCCTGCTGGTGCAATCTATTTTATCCTCACAGTACACAGAAGGATCCTTTAAACAAATACATACATATATAAATATTTGGATGAAAAAAATCTATCGATTACTGCATGACAAATTAAGTAATTGTCCAACCATATAGCTTTGACATATGGGGTTTCCCGTGACGTATTTGCATGTGTTGAAGAGAGCTGTCACTGTAGCCCAGTCAGCTAGTCTGTCATTTGATAGCACCTGCAAGAGACTATGTGCTAGAGCTATGGCTGCTTTTGTCTTGGAGAGTAGTGAGTGAAAGAAAAATGGAGAGAGAGAGAGCAAGGGCTGAAGGTTTCAGTCCCATTAATATTTCAGCAACACAGTGACAAGCATCCTTTGTATTTATGTTTAAGGTAAGGAGCTAGACCATGTGCATCATTGTGGAACCCAACAGTGGGTTAGTTCAGGCTGCCAGTTTGATCAGCTGTCGATCAGCCCAATAGGAGAGCCACAGGCAGCAGATAGCCACTTGCATTTGCCGTATTATCACTTCTCTAGCGCTAACTGCATATAATTTCCTTGATCTGGATTTGCACCAAAATTTAATAGATCCTTCCTTGGCCCATTTCCTGTCCTCCCAAGTTACACTGAACTTTATCAAGTAGATTTTGCATAATCCTGATACTCACATCACCGTTGTTTGGGTTTTTAGTCACTCAAAAAAAACAATTTAGTTTGAAGCAATAAAGTACAAAAAAATTTAGAAGTCATATATCAGCCATCATTTCTGTCTTTTGAACTTAAATTAATTGCCTAATTATCATGGGAAAATAGCAGTTGTGATAATACTCGTGATAATAACCAAATTAACTTTTTTGATTTTGGGAAAACAAAGTTCATTATTTGGTGATCTTGACAAAATTAACTTGTTACATCGGCAAAACAACAGTTTTACTCCCGTGATAATACACATCGTTATCACAGGAAAACTGAAGAAACATGTTAGTGGAGGTATTAAAAATTTTTCAAAATGTTACTTATATTGAAATGCAATATATTCTGTCTATGTCTAGACGTGCCAAAATGCACTGGCTGAACAGCCAACTCTGTAATCATTTGGTATTAGTTTTGTTATTCGATTGGGATTTGGAAAAGTAGCTTAGTTCCTAAATTGACTCATTTATTGCTCATTATACACAATATACAGGAGATATAAAAATGAAAAGAAATTGAATAGCTGTAGTCGCAAACCTTCTGAAACAACATTAAAGCCCAAAACACTGCCATTTGTTGTTTTAGAACCGGCCTATGTCCTCATACATTCACTCATACAGGCTCCCTCCAGGGCAATCATTAACCATTTCAACCTCAGTTAGACCAAGATGCTATCGTGCCATATGTGACAATGCATAATTTAGCTGTCAAATGTTTTCAACCAAGCAATTGCCACACTTGCCCTCATTCCTCATCCCCAGAGGGAATTGTTTGCTTATTATCAGTTTCCTTGCAGAGGCTATTGTCAAATTTATGTCTTAGGTCATACAAGGTAATTTCAAAGATGATTCCAAATCCAACAGGAAAATGGTACACAGTATGTACTTGCTATGAGCTAACATTAGCCTTTCAGTTTTACTGTGATTTGAAGAGTATGGTTTGTTTGACACAAAACAATCCTTGACTCTTCCACTGTTTTATATATTTTTAATGTACTTTTTGGTTTCTGAACCGAGAGTAGATTCTCAAGTGACTTACGTAGTAGCAGTTTCCGTAGATTAAGGAAATTTTATTTGTATAGCCAAAAATCACAATTTACATATCATCTCACTGGGCTTTGACAAACTGTACAGATGTGACACCCTCTGCCCTTAAACCCCCGAATCAAGTGATGAAAAACTTAACAAACCTTAAAAAAATATGAAACCTCAGGAAGAACCACAGAGGAGGGATCCTTCTTCAAAGGACTGACAGACATGTAATAGATGTCACTTGTACAGAACTCAACAACATGACAACAAGAGTTTACTAAGAATGTTTGAATTCATATGAGTCCATAAATTCAGATATAGTATGGGTAGAGTATGTTGGTCCAGAAGTCTTTGTAATCCATGGGCTAGGCTGGGCAATCCAGCGTAGGATCCAAGTCACAGGATCTCCTGTCCTAATTTAGGCGTTAGGCAGGACCACAGCAGCACCTCCCACGACGACCTAGGAAGACCTGCAGGATGATAAAGCACAATGAATTACTTAAAAATTATTTGACCGGTGTCTAGACCTGCATAAATAATAAATACAAAAATGAAAGAAGTCAGTGTTTCTTCTGTAGACATTTAATAACAGTATAGTGAAAATACAAATATGTGTTGCTGCTCAAACAAATTTTTATGATTGCATTGTCAAATAGCAATGGTCACAGTCAGAAGGAGCTGACAGAACAAGAAAAGCATATAGACAACATTTGCTTGTGATGCACAGTGGTTTTTGAGTGTTGTGCTTGGGGAGAAAATGTGTGGGTGAAGAGCATTATGGGGGAGGAGGGAGGGGTGAGTGTAAAGGCATATGATATTGAGTAAGACTATATGTGATACTAATCATTCTGTATTCAGCTATTAAGACCACTTCACTCATTTCAGTTTAATGGCAGTTTCAAATAGTGATTAGTTTAATACAAATACAATATGTATATTCCAGTATACTGTACACTAATATACTCATGTCTAGCTGTAAATTACATATACAGAAATAAGACACATTTCCTGTGGGCTAACCTCAAAGTAAATTGTACACTTTTTCTTTTACTCATTGGTAAATGCTCTACAAAAATTTCCAATAATTATCCCCCAAAAAATTTAAGATGCGCTTGCACAACTCATTTTTAGCAGCTGGCTTGCTCTGTGTGAGTAAAGATAATATCAGCACTTGTCCAGCAGGTCTAACAGCCAGCTTTTGTTTGCTAAACATCACTCCTCTATTGTTGGTCCTCTTAGTCTCATTTTAATGCATTGTGCAAAGAATAGCCATACAGAAAAGGTATTTCATTTATTCTTTGATGCCATACAAGTTGGGCTTTGTGTCATTGTTTGAAGTTATCAGAACATTGTTTATTGAGATCATATGTTAAAATAAAGGCAAAAAGTTTAATATCTGCAAAAACATGAGACATTAATTACACATGCAAAACATGCTTTATTTCCAAGGTTTAATATTTTTGGTGTGAAACACTATGATACTCCTGCAGCTATCCTGTCTACACATTGTCTGTGGTGCTGCAGGACCTCTCATTTGGCCTTGGGTCTCAACTCTGTGATTTGATTTCACCAGTTGACAACATAGCTGCCATCTGGACATTTTAATGACTTCCTTTTGTCCCTACACCACTGTCCAGATCAATGCACCACTAAGCTGTGTTGTCAAAAAACAAGAGAATGTCTGAGGAAGGAGCTGTGGAGTTAGTTTAGTTTAAGAAGTGCTAAAGATCTTTGTGCTATACTGTTAGAGTGTAGGAAAAGGAAGAGCAAGCTATTATGCACTATTCATTAATCCTAAAATCTCTGTGTTCTTTATCACTGCTACGTCCTCAGTTTGTCTCTGGCTACATTAGATTTCTTCATCAAGGCTGTGCAGTAGGTGATGGGGCCCAAAGAAAAATCCAGAAACTTAATCTTCTATATTCTGTGTATCTTAATACTTCACAGGTTGTAAGAACACTTATCCATGTGCCTTGAGGGCAGTTCTGTGGTGTGTTACCAGGTTTCCTCCTGTGTTGTCGACCCTCTCTTAAAGTACTTTGGTCCTTGCAGTGTTCACATTCTATGCCAGCCATTTACTCAATTAGGAAAAGTTAATTCTGCTACAGGCATTTGCCATTGTATATCTGTCTTTCTGGGTTGTGCCTCTGGCGTGTTCCTTGTCAAGAAGGTCACATTTGATAGATCTTTATACTTCTCAGTCAGGTAACCTTTGGCTGCAGTTTTGTGAAGTGCTTATGCTCTAGTTTGAAAGTTAAACCACTCTCTTTTGAAAGATGGATAAGAGGATTCAAGTGGTGCCTTACAGTAGCATAATATCTATTTAAAATTCATACAGATGATCCAGGACTTTGTTTAAAATTTAAAGAAAGTTCTGTCTGCCATGGAGGCACCACTGGCTGGTTTTTCTGTTTGACCAGCTATTGATGTTTGTGGCTTAATCACACTTCTTTTGGTGAGAGTCCCAGCAGGTGTTTTACTGATCAGATTGTGGTCAAGCAAACTGTGAGGCTCCTATTATATGGTTTTTTGTCATGGCCTAATATTTGTAGCCAAAATTTTAAAGTTGTTTTTTTTTTTTTTTAACAAAATTTTATTTTCAGAAGTTCATTTTAAACTGTAAAGAAGAAACATACAATCACGGGGGCATTAACAGCAAATAACTCTCAACAGAAATACATACAGTAAGAGTGCATTAAGAAATTGCGATTGATGTGTTAATAGGTTTCTTGAGAGGAAGAAATATTGCAGCTTTTGTAGTTTATGATTGTGGGTGTACTAGCTTTAGTATTGAGGCTTTTAAAGTTAATCATAGCACTAACCCTGTGGCTTTCATCCAGATTTCTTTGAGAGTCTGTAGAATTTATTGGCTCAGTTCAAGCGTGGTTATATGTCAGTCAGTGATTTTTAACCTGCAGTTTTGTGCCCCAGACTCTTTACATATCCTACAGTTATTAAGATGTGCAGCTATAGTGAATAAGTTAAGCAAGATTTAGTTTAATCTATCCGTTGTTATACTTGAATACATTGATATAAATGAGCTTGTATATTTTAGTAGTCTGGGACTTGTTTCATTTTATGACTTAGAGTGTGACAGCATATGGTGTTAAGCAGTAGGCATTGCGTTTGAATTCTGTGCCACAGTAAATTGTGCTATGGCAACAGAACCGCTTCACACTCGAGAATTTAACACCAGTTGTGCGTGAGGGTGCTGAGCAGCTGTTGATCAGCGATCCAAAGAAAAATAGGTGTATCAAACATGATTTAGTTCTTTTTGTACTCCTTATATTTATCTGTTGCCTTTGTGTATTGGAGCTGCGTGAATGAATAGGATGAACTGCAGATGTCCTTTTTGGCCTCAATAAAGTTGTCTGAATTTAAATCTGAATGGCTTATATTCCTGGAAGAAGCTTGTTTTTCCCTGTGCAAAGACTGACACTCAGTGTTAATGTCACAGTTTAGCTTTGTTGAAGTCCATCTGTCAGTGATGTTTTTCTGCATTTTATCTGTTATTTTTATATATTCTACTATCCAATACACAAGCATACTGTTTAAACATTACAGACTAAAAGTCAAGCATTGTGTGAATGATAATGATGTGCAAATGTTAAAAACCTTTTTGAGGTTGTTTGAAAAATGTGTAATGTCCAGATGGCTCTAAATGTGTTGAAATATTGTTTATTTCACTTATTTATTTAAATGAATTGCACTATTGCTGGTTGTCCTGTCTTGCCTGGCTGACGGGCTTTTTTAACCATTCCTCTGGGGCTAGCTGCAGACCATAATCAGTTCACCTGTTGCTAGGAGACGATAAGTCCAAAGCCTCTCTGGCTGGCTGAGGTATCCTTGGGCGTATTTAACCAGCTTAATTGAGTGCTACTGCACCCACACAAATGTAAGGACCCCCTCTGGTATTACCTGCTGCTACAGATAGAGGAAGGCACAAAACAAAAAAAGGCTGCTGGATGATACAGTCACAGTGCTCATCAACAAAGGAGTACACACATAACTGCGTAGGACTGTGTTGCAGCAGTTAATAGATCTAAATGAGGCCATGGTGTCTGGTGACAAGGATTTGCAAGAGACTATCACAGAGGCTGTCCAAAACAGTTCTGGCTTGGATGCAATGAATGATTTTGATCTCAATCTTTAAATGCATGGCCTTGACCCCATAGATGTCTGTCTCTCTCTGTCTCTGCCATTCCCTCCTGAAATTTTCGCTTTTCAGTCCTGTCCTTATCTTTGCATGATCTGTTTGCTTCTGCCCTATTCGCACTGCAGTGAAGCTTTGCCTCAACATGTCACCCTTTGTTGCCCTGCTGGCTCTCTCTCAATAGACTGGCCACCATAATTGTTTGACACACACAACAATGCAACACCATGCACTTTGCACTGTATGAACTGGCTGGAGCTGGTGTTGCTTTGCCCCAGGGCTGTATTTGATGTAAACATGTTAGAAGCTTGGCTCTCATTTGTTGTAATCAGGCTTAGCACACAGTGAGAAAACATACACTGAGAGGGGGAGGGAGAGAAACAGAATATGTGTGTGTGTGAAAGAGAGAGAAAATGAAGGAGACTGGTGGAGGATAAAATGAGGAATAAGAGGGATTGAGCTCAGATGAGTCTAGCAAGGCCATATACAGTCCTCATGCAGTATACAGTACATAGTCGTGTGTGTGTGTGTGTGTGTGTGTGTGTGCGTGTGTGTGTGAAAAAAAAATGCGTGTGCGTGTGCGTGTGCGTGTGCGTGTGCGTGTGCGTGTGCGCGCGCGCGTGTGTGTGCGTGTGTGTGCGCGTGTATTGACCTCATTTAAACAAACAGTCAACTGCCCCCCTGGCTCTCTGCCCTCTCTAGTGTTCTGGCCAAACACCAAGCCTGTGTGAGTTGCTGTGTGTATGTGTGTGTGTGTCCATAGATTCCAAGTTTTTGTGCCACAGCAGGGAAACCACTACTAGAAACCATGGGCCCACTTGTGACCTTGACCATCATTGGTGCAATTTTTACGTCTGTTGCACACACATGCTAGACAGACCATCACACACGCACACACACACTTCACAAGCCTTTCCAAGGACTACAGTTTACATGAACATTAGTTTGCGTAAGTCCATACATACTAACACTCACACTCTCTCCAACATCACCTCTTCAGGCTGTAGTTTACACCAGAGTGAGTATACATAGCTGCTAGCTTACACGCAAACACGCATACACGCACGCTTCTGCGTACACACAGTCTCACCATGGCAACAGTGGATCAACAAAGGAAAACAACTTGGCAGAGTCAGACGCTTGCTGTAAGAAAGTGTGGAGTTACGGCATAGGGCTGGAGCTGAGGTAGGTGAGAGGCGAGGACAGGGATGAAGAGGAGAGAGGAACAAAATGAAAATAAGAGGGAGGAGATGGAATGAAGTCAGATAGGAGAAAGTGAAGCGCAAAGAGAAAAAAAATGATAAAAATATACAAGGTGAGAGTGAGCAGGTGACGTTCTTCCTCTTGGCTTTGCCCATATCCCATTATTAAAACTCTTAGAGGCCAGATCATCTCTCAGTACTGCTGTCATTTTCCTTTTTTAAACAAAAGTTAAAAGGCTTTGGTTCTGGCTTTGGTGTTTGCAGTGATGGGAGATGTTTTTCCCCGCAGCTTGCTAGCCTTATTACTGGATCAGTGGAACAAATGAAGGCCTAAAATAAGTGGGGACTTCATTTAATGGAAGCTGAGTATGTAACTGTATCCAGCGGTTTTATTTTAGGGGAGAGAGTTCATCCTAAACCCAATCCACATTCAAAGTCAGCAATGGCAGCCATAAGTTGGTTACAGGCTCCAACGAGCACAGGCATGGGACATGTGACTGGTTTTAATGTCAGTGTGGTTTAATATAAGATCTGATCACTGTCAGGCCTCACTTACTTGTTGAACAACCAGCTGGGCTCAGTGCACTCTGTAAAGGCATGAAGGTGAGAAGTTAAAGTGCAGAGACCACCCTCCTGCGGTATGTCACACATAAGCATAGATTTAATGGTGGTGGAGGGGTGACTCAGGAATGTGAAAGAAGTGAAGGGGTGTGTGTTGTATGCGCTTCACTGTGGAGAAGCCTCCGTCTGGTATTATCCATGTGTGCTTGTTTACATATCCGGCCGTTCGCAGGTGGTGGTTAACCCGGTTTCTGAACTGAAGGTGCAAATGGGCCCCTGAAGTGTGTCTGGACTACTCTGTGAAGCACTCATGGATTTATTGTAGTCAGCATTTGTTATACAGTTTAAATGCTGTCTTAGATGTTATAATGTTAGAAAGCCAAGAGAGTTATAGTCAGATGACACTGTGAAGCATAGAGGGATCATCGGAATTGTTAAACAAACACCACTGCCAAAGAATATGATTCAGGCAAAAATGTTCACAGACTATGTTGTCATGTCTTCCCTCCTCACTCTTTTTCGCTGACCTGGAACTTACAGTGACAGGTGACCAAATGAAATTCAATAACCTGAATAAAAAAAAAAAAAGCACTTTTTGGGGTGTTTGAACATTGTTGGAACCTTTTGGTAAAATGAAATATATACAGTTAAATAACAAATAAGAAAGGTAGTGTTGTTTTTAGACATTTTGCAGAAATGTTATAATCCTTTAAAATTTGTGATGAAAGAAAATCATTTATTTGTACTAACCTGTCTCCTACCCCCTGTGAACGGACCAGTACCATCCACTGAGACCTAAAGTAAATGTTATTCTTTAAACCATCCTCATGTTGAAAGGATTTCGTGTCTTCAGTTTTGTTACGGTTTATGTTTGTAAAGCTGCTAAATTTCTTTTTCAGTTCAGTAACCTAAATGAATTAAATTAAACTGAGTTAATGAAAAAGAAAACAACTGTGTTTTAATTAACAGTTGTGAATCTGTCAAAGGCACTAAATTAGTCCAACTGTGTGGCATGTCCGTGGTACATTTGGCCGGGAGTGTTTATTCACTGGGACCGCTGAACCGAGCCTTCTCTCTTTCTGGCGCACTAATCAGGTTTTCCTGGTAGATTATTTGATTTGGAAGAACACCAGGCTTGAAAAGTGTGTGATTGTCAACACTCTGGCTCTACTCCAAACCCCTGAGACAGAGGAATAGAGAAAAACACAAGAGGACACAGACAGGGGCAGAGATGAAGAGGGTAAATGGAACAAAAAAAAATACAATTTTTTGTTTTGTGGTGGCAGAAGTGTTTGATAGAAGCGACAAACTTTTTAAATCCATCCATCCTCTCTCACACATACATTCCTTCAGACACTCTTTTTATGCTGTCTGGGACAAACATGGTGCTGCAAATAAACATGGTGGGATTTATGGACACATACAAGCAAAGTCTGTCTATCTATGCTCATTTCCACAGTGTGCAGACATCATCATAAAACAATCAACACAAGTCATAAGACTGTTAAATCCTTTGACTCGATGTTACTTTGAATCCATGATAATGGTGTCCATTCATACGTGGTACATAATTACCTGTTACCTTGTTACGAGCAACATTTATACTTCCATGTGGCTCTAAAGATCTAATGTAATTTTCAAAGTTGAACCCATTAGTGGTTAATATAGCCTGAAACACCATTCTGGGATTTTGTGCAACTTCCTTCCAAATACATTTTGTGTGTCTCATTCAGTGAGAAATTATGTCATTGTCTTTCTGTTCATGTTATTAATTTACACACAAAAAAAAAAAAAAATCATGGAGACTCAGACACACACCCAAAAGTAATTGAGTGTTATTCAAATGTGTCTCTGTAGTCAGAACATATAGAAGATGCGATAAAGGGGAATCACTGTACATTGAGGTGTTTTTTTTCTATAAAACAAAGCCTGGGGGTTGAATGTTAAATTTCAAATCAAAAAACACCCCAAGAGTAGGAAAAATAAGAGTGATTTATTGATAAGGTTTTAGCTAATTATTTAAAAATGCATGACTACAACAACATGCTTTCCCATATTATATAATTATATACTATTTCTCCCATATGTTTCCAGGGCCTGATTTTTGCCCCTTTTTGCTACAGCATGTGACAAATCCTAAACTACCCACACAATTTTTTTCTTTCCCCCCACCCACCACATTTTTTCACTAAACATTGACACACCACATGTGACGTAAACCTGCAGAGGAAGAAAGGGACAGTAGCCATTTGTGGCGGGGTTGATGCTTTGCAGTTCCTGAGGTGAAACAGCAATGAATGGCGTTGTTCTTTTCACTTGCCCCTAATGTGCTGTCCTCTGTGTGAGCTGGAGGATTGGGATGCGAGAGCAGAACAGCAGGAAAGTGTATATAAGCAGTGTGGATTTTTCCATCTTGCCGTCATGCAGACTGCCAAATTCAACAGTACAAAAGTAGTGGAACTGTTGACCTGTGTGTTTGTTCTATTTGTCTGAGGAGGAAAGGTCCAGAGCACTTTTTCATTTTCCCCTTGTCTGTGCCTGTCATACATCACTTTCCCCTCATTTTGCATCTTACTAGTTTAGGAGGAAACCAGGGGTCCAGCGCTCAGGGACTGAGCAGGCAAGTAGTTGCCCCATGCGAACCAGGTTGGCACGCATTAATTGCTGAATTTGAAAAGACTGTTCATATTTATATTGGCACTTTTCCCTCTTTTTCTACACAGTAAGACCTCACAGCCGATTTTATGAATGATGCTTTTGAACAAGTACAATGTTATATTTACACATGCATATAAGAATACCTGTTTTTCATTTTTTCTGTTGTGTTTTTGCCCTTTTTCCCTGTTTGTACAGCTTAATACTATGTTGGAACTGAGTAGCATCATCAACTTGATATCCAAATAATTTGATGGTGTTCTTTTTTAATATATGAGCTATTTGTTTTTCAGAATCTTTTAAAGCCAGTTCAGTTTTTTTTTTTTTTTTGCATTCTACCAATTTTTTTTTTCTTCAGTTTGGTTTTCAAGGTTCTAGTCAGGTTTTTGGAAGCAACCAATTCCCACACAGAAACCTGTTAAGGGACAGGAGTTCATGGGGAAAAAATTGTTACACCATGTGTTGAAGACATTGTCTGACTGGTAAGAAGCCAAAGTGCCAGATAAATCTCCAGTGGTGATGCCAGAAATATCACAACACCCTCGACCTGAGATTCGCTTCAGAAAGGGTGGCCTTCTTGAAAGCTGTGCGAGTGAGGAGAGTTTTCCTTTCTGTGCACCTCTTATCTGGACTCTTAAGATCTCACATCTGTTTGCGTTCTCTTTTTCTATCTCTCTCTCTGTCGTGTTTCAGCTCATTGGCTACAGCGAGAAGCCTGTCAACCTGCAGATGTTCATTGGAACAGCAGATGACCGTTACTTGAGGCCGCACGCCTTCTACCAGGTGCACCGTATCACCGGAAAAACAGTGGCCACAGCCAGCCAAGAAATAATAGTTTCCAGCACCAAAGTTCTCGAAATTCCTCTCCTGCCTGAAAATAACATGTCAGCTAGGTAGGTGTCAGATGCAGCACAGAAGGAAGCCTGTCCATTTGAAGAATAACCATAACGTTTATGATCATACGGGGTTTAGCATGTGCCAAAGGGGATTAAATAGATTTTCTTACTTGAAACCCACAGGACAGTTGGGTTATTTATGATTCTGCATTATCTGAATAACCGTGTTCATGGTCTAGATTCATGTCAATTCCGAAAGGGATTTATCTAGCTGTAATAAATCATATTCACAGACACTTTTATGTTGTGATTCAACACTTAATTGCCAGTCCCCCGCTGAACTTGCGGTTGTTGTTTTTTAAAGCTCCCAGGCATTCACGATTTAAACATTTCTTAGATGATTGCCAGCTCGGTGGTTCTGTATGGGGCCAACTATTTTCCCTCTACCTTGCAGTATCGACTGTGCTGGCATCCTTAAGCTGCGAAACTCTGACATTGAGCTGCGGAAGGGGGAGACGGATATAGGACGAAAGAACACACGGGTCCGTGTGGTCTTCAGAGTGCACATCCCACAACCCAATGGGAAGGTGCTGTCGCTGCAGGTTGCCTCTATTCCTGTGGAATGCTGTGAGTGTCCTGGCCATGAGTCTTACATACACACTCAAGCATTTTCGTTCAGAAATGATATATGGCACAAATACATACATAAATGTGCCTACAAATTTGCAATCTACAGGTGATTTAGGCTGTTAAAAATTGTAAATGCACTCAATTCTGTCTGTGCCATTACTACAGCTCTGCAAAACTTTCATTGAGGCTTTCAGAGATTGCTTAAAATGAATATCTTGCATCATTTTAGTCCATAATTTCTGACAATTATGCTTTAAATTGCATAAATAGTTGTTATTACTGTAGTACATTCATTATCAATGCTAACAATTAGACTGCAATCTGAATGCTCAGAAAATGATCATCCTATTTTCTCCTCAAACCCTCTCCCAGCCCAGCGATCAGCTCAAGAGCTACCCCAGGTTGAGAAATCCAGTCTGACCAGCTGCCTCGTCAGCGGGGGAGAAGAGATGGTCATCACTGGATCTAACTTCTTCCCAGAGTCCAAGGTCATCTTCCTGGAGAAAGGCCCCGGTAAGTGTTATGCACACCCAGTTGCTTAGCATTGAACCAATACTGCAGAAACAGCTTGTGCCAATTACTTATGTAAAAAATGAAGTTTGGTGATTGTCTGAAAGATGTATCATAGGGGTCTCCATGAGTAAAACATTTCTTGTGTCTGGACAATTTCGTGGCCAAAAACAAAAGACTCTCTGTGAATTAGCATAGACTTATTCATGAAACCAGATTTTTGGAGATGACCATCAAAAGACGGTCCTGAAGATTTTATTGGAGTCATGGTATATACATGTCTGTAGTGTGGATTTGAATGGCAATGTAACTTTTCCTTTAACACTTGCTTTTCAAACTTGTGTTCTAGTAAACTCCTCAGCTTGGTCTACTAGTACAATTGTGTAATATTATTAAAAAATACTCTTGGATTTTCATGACGTTATTTCATTAAATTCATTAAGCTATTGTTTTTTATGATTATTTTATTACTTTTTGTATCAGGATAAATTTTTTTTGCTGTATGTTACACAGAAAAACAAATGTAAAAGCTTTACAATCATCAACTCAAATACTTATATAACATATGTAGCTTATCTAACAAATAATGTGAAAATAAATAGCTACACTGTTGAACCTCAAATGAAGTAATATAAATTAAATATGCTAAGTTAATTAGGAAATACACAAAAAGATGCATGCATTGTCTTTCAATGAGAACATTTTATTATATAAATATTTTATTACATAAAAAATACACAATATTTTATTAATGTCAGTCCATTTTTGCTTTTATAGTTGGGATTCTAGTGCAGGATTACAGTTGCTGCAATAGTGACTTCAGTTGGTTGCTTGCACCAATTATTAGATGGGGTGTATAGACATAATGGGAGTTTCTTTGTTTCCTTAAATTAGTGTTTGGGACTCTAAAAGTTTTTTAACCTTTTAACAAATAACTAAGCTGAAGTTAACTGCTTGTGCTGTTCATCCTCTTTATTTTGAATCACTCATTTTTTTCTGCCTTATCTTGTTGCTTTCTTGTACACCATGTAATCAAAACACATATAATAGCTGTTCCTTGTGGAAATTTTAAATGAATAACATTTGTGCAGCCAGTCTGTGCCTGCCCGAGGTAACTCTGTGATGTACAGCAACAACAAGACGGAAAGTTGAGTGCCACTCTCTTTGTGAGTGAGAGTCATTCTCCAAGATTTTCCAGGGGAAAAAAGCAAGAGGAATGCCTTTAGCTCTTTCAGGTGTACTTGGTGAAGCATGACAGAAAAAAAAAGTAGTTGAGCTGAAACAATTTACTGAAGGTCTGGTCTTCATAACACAGCAGCAAGAGGAAGCATTTCAGAGGGATGCATCTTGGGTTGGGAGGTGAGCCCACGCCACGTGGTGCAGCAGACTGTGGAAGGAGGTAGACAGAATATGAAGGGTGGGTGGGAGTATTTGAATAGATTTTGCTAAATGATTCCCCTCATCATGACTAATCTACCTGTCAGTGTAAAAAGGCATTGATTGTAGTAAGTATAGGCATGGAAGAAAAGAAAAATAGAGGAAGAAAAAGACAGTGACAGATATTTTTCCGCCATCTCTCTTAATTGAATAGCAACAGTATTTTCATGAAGAAATGGAGAGAGTGGCCTTTTGTTGTTAATACAAAGAGAGTAAGGTATGGTACTGTAAATGACTGCTAATAATAATGATGATATTGTAAGCTTTAGTTGGCTCTCACTTTTCTTTGGGGAGATGGATAATATACTTAAATCCCACACAATGAAAGGGCATTACATTAAAAACAGTTAAAAGTTTTCACTTTCTCTCTTTCTTTCTGCTTTATTTCAGTGGTCAAATATACTGAAAACCTTTGAGGAAGTTAAGAATTTAGTCAAGTAACACTTCAAAATAAAAGAAGAGGAAAGGGACTTCTTTGAATGTTAAAATCAGAGATCAGTGCCTATGACTCTCTGGTTGATCTGAGTCAATGTCTTAGGGTGGTATGAGGTTCCTGTTGGTGCATGTTGTCTGAGAGAGCATGTGGGGCCCTTGCTCCAGCTTGCTGAATGTCAACAAACATTGCTGCAGTAATGCATTTCTGTCAGCTGCAAATACTCTCAAGGTCATTTGCTCATTTGAAATAAAATACATGCTGTGTATTCCCTCACAATAGTAAAAACCACTCTAGGTAAGATTGGCTCATGCACTAGTGGATTACCACAACTAAGCCTAACGGTAGGGTGAGATCAGAACAGGTAAATCATGCACTTAAATCTGCCCTAGAAAGTGAATTCCTGGTGGAAAGTTGAACGTTAAAGCTGAGTGTCTACTTTGTTAGAAGCTATAAGCTGATCCTCTCTGCACACTTTTTCAGATGTCTGACAGTGGGTGTGTGGGGGAATCCTTTTTAGTTTGCATGGGGAGGCCATGCAAGTGCAGCGCATATTTCCACCATATGAGGGTGATGAAACTTGCAACTGCCAAATGAAGTGTCAAAGTTTTTATTCTCGTTGATGCTATGATGACTGCAATTTCTTCCAACCACACAGAGAGCCTTTCAATGTTGTCTGGCCAAATAATTAGATCCTTCATAGGAAAACAGAAAATAATGTTTTATGACAGTGTGTAAAGGCATTTTAGAATAAATATAATTATTGCACTGCTCTCTCTCCATAATTTTAACCAGACAAGACAAACAGAAGGATATTTTGACATTTGATTACTATTTAATAACTGCTCAGATTTTCCCTTGGGCCTTCCGGGCCTTTAAAATGACATAATTTTTGATGTCCCTTGCATCTCCGGAACAAAGTAAAATTGTATGCTTTCTAAAATGCTTTCTTGTTTGCCTCAAAATATTATACACTAACACCATCTTTAAGAAAATAAAAAGTAAAAAAGAGGAGGAGTGCACAAGTTAAATTTCACACTATGCTTCAATGTAGGTCTTAATTAGTTATCGCAAATTACTCTCCATTTGTTTAGTGTTTTATATTTCCGTTTTACCTGTGTGTTTTGGAGTTGTGTGCATAAATGTACATCAAAAAAAAAGCTAGTTTTTAAGGATGATGCAACAGTAGGTATTCTGCTTCCTAAGAGCTGTTGAGTCCTTTAAAATGTCAGGTAGTAAGTAGTACACATCTTCATCTATACTGGACTGTTTAATATTCAATGTAAAGAAACTGTTTTTTTTAAACAATTTAACATATAATATTTGTTCCTTCTAGATGGACGACCACAATGGGAAGTTGAGGCAAAAATTATCCGTGAGAAATCTCAAGGGGTAAGTCATTCACAGTGTAATGCTTGTGCTCTAGTCGATGTGTCTGATGTGTTTTTTTTTCTTAGCCTTTGGTTTACATTTTAATACCCGTATGTAGGTTATAATATTTTGTCAGCAATACAGAACGTGTAAATGTAAAATGTGTTTTTGTAGTCATGCATCGTGGTGGAGGTCCCTCCTTACCACAGTAAGACTGTGGGCTCAGCAATGCAGGTGCAGTTTTATGTCTGCAATGGCAAACGGAAAAGAAGCCAATCCCAACGCTTCACTTACCTTTCAGGTAAGATGAGTAGTTCTCAGTAATTTCATTTTTTTAATTTAAAACTGCTATATTTAAAAACACATTCTCAGGAAACTCAACAAGTTAGATAAGATAAAAAAGATTTTCTTACATATTGCCTCAAGCTTTGGTACACATTCCTTTGGGTTTGTTGCTTCCTTCCTCCTAAGGTAATGACTAAAAGTGTGAATGTCTGCAGCAGAGACAGTTGTAACATGCTCCTCTGCACACTTTTTCACAGGAGCAGTACTAATCCTATTTCTCTCTTACACTGCTGTGGTTTAGAGGGGGCTCTTCGACTAACGATAACATTAACACCTGCCAGCTGTTTGGTTTGCAGCCTACTCAAACTCCAGCTTTTTCCCCTCCTCATATGTAATTTATTTGCATGGGGTTTTATGATGCAAATCTTTTGCTATCCAGGAAACTTTTACTATACATAGACCCTGAGTTGAAGTTATGATAAAATGTTGCCACAGCAAGGAAAACCAGTGTTCATGATATTTTAATCAGAAAGTCATTAAAGACAATTACCTGCCATGCCATTTGATATTGTTATTGCAGTTTTTTCCTCTCCTTAAGCCAGTCAAACTGAAAACACCGTTTTGTGCAACATATTTAAACCCTAAATTTTACCACAGCAGTGAAGCGGCCTTGCCCCTCCACCCACCCAGCCTCTCTGTTTGCAAGCACACCCACTTGTCACTGGCAGTTCCTGTTTTCACCGTTGAAAGATCTGAGCGGCCAATCAGAGCAGAGTAGAGGAACACGCTTGGTTCGCTGACACCACTCCTGTCACCATGGACACCTCCTGCTTCTTGTGGCTAAAGAAAAAAAAGTTGTGGGCTGGACTGCAGACACCCTGGCCCGATTATAGATGAATTCTGAGAAAATCGACAGGAGAAAAGTAACATGTTTGCACAATAAAGTTTTCCTTCTGTATTTTGAAACTGTTAGGTTGTTTACCTTTTAAAAAGAGCAAACTGTTAAACCTCACAATGGTGTGTTCAATTTGAAGATATATTAATGAGGGGTAAAACAATTAACAACCAAATTTCAATTATGATCTTTTTTAAAGTGTGCAGTATGTTCCCCTTACCTTACATTTATATCCCTCTGACTCTTTTTCTAGCCAGAACAAACTGTGCTTAGCCTTTTCGTGCCCCTTGCCTCGCCATCCCAGAGGCATGATGGGGTGAGTAGAGGGCACGATCAGTGAACTCGTTTATTCTGTTGGTCTGATCTGTGCTGCTGGGCATTCAAATCCTCTTCCCACACAGCATTTCACATGATGGCACCCGGACTGACAACATATGCTCTCCCTGTGATTCAGAGCTGGATAAAAATAAAACTCACTGTCACAAGGCACCAGATTGGGAAATAGGTTACAGATTGGTATAGCAGAGCTGTGAGCTGTCAAAGTAAAATGGAATGGCCCCATTTAATAGTAAAATGTCACTTGGTTTTAGGTGTGCTCTTTTTTTCATCTAGAAAGAGACATATTTTACAGTCCATACATTTCAAAGAGTATGCAAACTACTTTGAGATTCTTAGCAACTGTTTTTTCGAGACATTTTGCAACTACAATGCCACAGATTCGGGGAATCAGTGAGGATTGAGAATAAGGAAAAATGACTACTACAATCATGTTTTCATAGTAGGTTGAAGTCAATTGATATCATACCTGAATCCTTTACTGGATGGATAGGCATAACTAACAATGTGATTTTTTTCCTTTCATCCTCTGTCTTTCCTCTCCCTGTCTCCATGTCTTTCTGTATACCTCTCCTTCCTGTAGTCATGGTGAAACAGGAGCACAGAGATGAGCTGGACCGTCCTGCAGTTTCCCCTATATCCATGCCCCTGGCACATGCTTCCAGTCTGGTGCGCACCCAGCTGCCTTCTCCTGAGCAGGGCCACCCATCAGACAACCTTCTGTCCAGCTCCCCTTGTGGCCTGGCTGCGGGCTCCGGACCTGGCCTGCTACCCCTGCAGGCCCCTTGCCCCTCCATGGGCTCCCCGTCTTTCCAGCACCTGCCTCACCTACAGGGCCGCAGTTTGCAGCACCCCCCTACAGACTGCCACATGACGTTCCATCCGAACTCTGCTTCTGCTCCTCCCAGACCCTCTTACCAGCAAATGCAGCACAGCCACAGTCATGGTCATAGCCTGTCCTTTAATGGCCAGTCAAGCCTTCCTTCTCAGGGCTATGAGAGGATGCCCTTTCATCACAATCCCAGTGCAGCGTCACAACCAATGTGCATGGGAATGGTCTACCCTTCCTCCCCTTGCTCTTCGCCATCAGCACCCTCCTCGTCAACCACCAACCCTATTGCTGGTTCTCCTCAGACCCAGCAACCCTTGCTCAACCCCTCATCGCCACACCTCCACACTCTGGGAAGCTATCATTGCTCTCCAAATTCCACCCAGGTCCCGTCAGCCAGTAGTCACCCCCTTGTGGGGCAGCACTCTTCCCAACTCCAAAGGGCTATGGGCTACCACCCGGTAAGTCAAAGGTCAGCCTCCTGCCCTACACCGTCCAGTGCTCCCCCTCCACGGATGATCCCCTCTCCTCACTCTGGGCCTTCCTCCCCTCAGCTCCACTCATTGCCCTACCAGTCTCCCATTTCATCTTCCCCCACCTCTGGTGGTAGTCCTCTGGGTCCTCTGCAACAGCAGCATTCAGGACAGCCTTCGCCCCAGGCTACAAGCCCAGTAATGGTCAGCCTCTCCCCGGCAACAGCAGGTTCTCTTGTTCACCCTCTGAGCCCACAGGGGCCCTTCCCCTCAGAGGGGGAGAGGCTGAACATCAAACAGGAGCCAGAGGACAGGGAGCCCACGTTCCGTTCCATAGGCCTGCAGGACATTACACTGGATGATGGTAAGATGTTAATTTATCATATTCATCTTTGTAACTACAGAATCATTTTGTGTTTTTCTTTAAAGTGACCACTTGATTTTTTTTTAACAGGCAGAAACTTATTGAACCCAGTGGCATTAATCTGACTTTTCTGATGTGATAATTATTGTTACAAAGTTAAATTGACAAAGAAGAACACAGGAGATTTGCAAAAAAATATTTGAACTTGAAGCTCATGGTAGCTGTCTGACAGAACAAACAAGGGCACCAGAAATATCTGTTCAGACTTTGTTTCAAACCTTACAAAGAGGGTAAAACAATTAAAGGGGCACCTTGGTAGCAGGATTGTTGGAGTATGGTGACCCATATGTAGAGGCTGGGTCCCCAGCGACATTACAAGTTTCAACCTTTATTGCACGTCAGCCTCTCTGTCCCCCATTTCAATATCTATAAACTCTCTTGTCCAAATTAGGTCTGAACGCCCAAAATAAAGGCTGAAGGCCAAAATATTCTTAAAACAAGGAAAAAAGAAGATAACTATTGGGGTCTTTGCACTGGCACTTTTGGCCATGTCAAGTCAAGCCACGTCTGCTGATTTGCATCTCTATTGCCATTTAACTGTGCTGTGCCTGAGATAGAATGCTTCTGGAGGCATGCTAAGGCAGACCTGACCACCCTTCAAGTGTGCTACGCTGGTGTCAAAGGAGTCACTGCAGTTAACCAGCGACAACTCCTTTTGCCCCCCCAAACTCAAGTCATGTATGTGCCAGAAACCAGAGAAAGACATTTCTAAGCCTCTCTTTGTCTGTTGAATTGAAATGCAAATCCCTGCTGTGTTGGCCAGGTCAACTGATGAAATCAGTCAACCCAAGTCAAGCCAGGCTGACATTTATGTATGAAAAAGCCACATTTGTCTTGTACTGTTAGTCCCATTTTTGATTTTTTTTTAGTGTCATTCACCAGTTTTCTGTCAGTCTTGTCTTTCTGTTCTCATTATAATCTCATTGTCACCCTGTCCTTTCACACAAGATATTTCCATAACACACCCATCTCTGAGTAACCTCATTTTCAGTCTATATCAAGGTACCACAGAGGGATTCAATTTACAACAATATGTCAGGCACAAGATAAATTTGTATCTGATTATTCAAAAAACGAAAAACAGCAGCAGTTGTTGTATTTTCAAGGGAGTGAAAACTTGATACCTGATTCTGCTGATAGCGCTTCATTGGTCAACGCAGCATACCATCAGTTCATTACGGAGGGATCCTGTGACTAAGTATTGGATAAAATAGGCACAATAGGACTGATAACTTTAGTATCACATAATCACCTCGGTATCTGCCAGCAGCTTGGAGATTAATTTGCATGTTTTGGCTTCTTTATACTATTGGGGGGTGACTGGACCATTTTGAGCTACTTGCAAAGACAGTTGTGTGTCGCTGCAGTAATTAGATCCTGTGTGTTTGTGTAGGTGCATTTACTGTAAGGCCTTATTCAGACTGCCAGTCTAAATCTCTTATTGAGTGTTGCCAGACCAATTTTAGAAGGTCAGGACAGCAGCATATAATCCAAGCCACATTTGAAATGCGATTCCAATAAAATTCCTACAGTGCGTCTCAGTCCGGCCACTCTGGCTGCCCCGTCTGTCTTTTGCGTCACTCCGAACCCGACACACAGCAACAATTTCAAAGCCAAACAGACTGAGCAGAAGCAATGCTGCTGCTAGCAGAGTTTGTCAACTGTGATTGAGTTTTGCATTGCATCTCTACAGCACAATTGCTGCCACTTATTATGAGTACTGAAATGCTTTGGAAAGTGGTTTTGTACTTAATCATCCATGTCTTGTTACTACAGCAATACATGCTGATAGATTGGACTCACTAATTTGTTCTGATCACTTACAAAAGAATGTGCGGAGAGGGTGTCTTAAAAGGTCAATAAAGACTATTTAGCATGCTGAGGAGAGCTTGTTGACCATGTTGTCAGAATGTGCATTTAGCAGCTGTTTTCTCTCATACATGAACCTGTCTGGTTTGGTTAAGTTCCAGTGCCATATTTAAATGCGGGTCCTAAAGCATTGGGGTTAATAAACAGCCTGGCAAGGCTGTGTCAGGGAGGTGCGATATTGTGTACCAGCAAAGGTCAGCCTAATTAACACAGGGCCATTGTCAATAAGTCATGTGTGACCAACAACAACCGAGGTTCATCGGTGCGTAATACTTATGCACACACACGAACATACGAAACAAATTCAAATGTGTAACCTTTGTGAAACAGAGCCTGATTACAAAGCTTTCCTGTCTCATTTCTGCCTTTCCCTTTTACAAACTTACATGTGGAAGGTTGAATATGTATAGGCTCATAACATCGGTTTACTCAGAGGTTTCACTTAAAAATTAAAAGATGCAGTCTCTCTCACCCCGTCACATATGCAAAGCAGACAAGAGCCGCTCTGAAAGTAGCCTGCTGTTCTCGCACTGCGAACAAAAATGTATGAGAAATGTTTGTGAGTGACACTGTTCAGCCGGGAATGTAAGCTCTCCCTTTGAGCCGGTGGCTAAAAATAGCTTTCTGTGCCAGCCCAGCTCTGTAGGCCATGTTATGAAGTTTACACCCGGCTCGTTTTTAGGAGGTCGCTGCACTCTCTGAAGTAGACCATATTCTCCCCAAATGGACAGACAAGCCTGATCTATATACAAAACCTTGCATATAGAAAGAGTAGCGAAAAAGACTTCAGAGAAAGAAATCAGAGATTTAATAATTATTTCCATCCTCTACGGTCATTATACAATAAATGTGGCAGTAGTATCAGAGACTTGTGACTTGTGTGAGTGTGTAGAAAACTGCTCTGATTAGCAAGCAGATGGCCCTTGTGACGCACAGCAAAGCATGCTTTGGATGTGTGTGTGTGTGTGTGTGTGTATGTGAAAGAGGAGACACAGGAGGTGAAAAGACAGGCTGACAGACAGATGGACAGACAAGGTCAGGATCCAACCCTGCTGCAGGGTCACTCAGTCAAGATATTCTATCTGAAATGTAGCTGGCATCTAGGATTGAAGTGTATCCTGGATATTTTACTGCTTTTACACAGTATGTGGATATCCTAAAATGCCTTTATTGACTAATGTGCAGTAATTGTTTTTTTTTAGCCTTGGACCTGATTTAAAAATAAAAAAAATTGCTTACTTAAAATTACAGGGAAACTGTCAGCATGGCATTATTTTTTGTTGGTTATGCTGATCTTATGCAACTTGGAAAAAATAAAAAACTTTCCAGGGTTGCACATGCAGCTATGCATATCTCTACTTCAGTGTCTGAAGCAAAATAAAGTAAGATTGATTTCTGCAGTCAGGAAATATCGAACACCTGTTTGACACATTTGGCAAAGAGACCATGGTGTGTCTTTACATCAAAAAACAAAGACAATTTTTAGAAACTTTTTTATTATAGGAATTAGGAATAAGTAAGTATGAATGATTGATGTTTTTTTATAATAAATTATCATCTTTCCCCAGGTTTACCAAAGCTCTTCAGACTTGTGTGTTTATCTCTATAAACACAGTAGTAGCTTGAAGAATAGGGATTCCTGTGATGATGATTACAGCTGTCATGGTGACAGAATATGAACCCCTGGGCTGCCGAACATTTAACTAATTAATCAGCATGTGACGATCTCGATGTTTACAGTAGGGATAGCACGTCTGTGTGTGTGTGTGTGCACGTGGTTGCTGTGGTGCTGGTACTGTGCGCAGTGTGTGGTCAGAACAAAGCTGTGCTTTTGTTGGCCTTGCCTTGCCCAAATACAAGACTGTCTCAAACTGCGGCTTTGAGGGTTAATGATGGCTGAGTCCTGCTCCCTGATGCCCCCGAGAGAGACACAGTAACGACATAAAATGCACACACACCGTGACATACGAGATCCTGTAGATGTAATCAGATACACATCACGGCACAGGCCATGAAGAAATAGACAGAAACATCTAAGAACTGTAATGTGTGTGTTGCTAAAACCATTTTGACACCACCTGTTGTGCAACACAGAAGTTGCTCTCATGATCATGTTGATTCAGGCGACATCATTCTTACTTCATGTTGCATTTTCTCATTTTAAAGATCCATTTAGTTACATAAAAATATGACATTTGGGAAAATTTGCGTTGCTCAGATATAATTGATGAGATTAATACCACTCTGGTCTTTAGGTTAACTGAACTTGATGATTAAAAACATTTAAAACACTATCCTTGCTCTGCCCAAAGGTAACAAAACCCACCCAATAAACTTGCTATGTCTAAAACTGAGTACGTTGTTTGTGGGGGTTCTTGGCAGGATTCAGTCACTTCATGGATCCTGCCTGGCAACTACTCTTAAACAGCACACAACTGCCCCATAAATACCACAACTTGTTTTAGCAAGTTAGCTTAGCACACTGATTGGAAATGAGAAGAAAGATATAACAGCTGTTTCTCTCTTGTTCCCATCATAATGTGAAGCTTAGCGCCTTCTAGCTGCAGCTTACACGTAAAATTAAAGTGGAATTTTTCTACACATGTGAATTTATCAGAGGTATGGCTTTCACACAAGACAGGTTTCTCTTTGTAAGGAGAGCGTCTTGTCAGTAGTGCCAGTCCGACTGAAAATGACACCATTTTAAGTCTCTTTCAGCTCACGGCAGCTGCTCAAAGACTGAGTGAGTGGTGAAGTGGCCAACATCTACCGATCCAAAAACCACATATTTTCCTCAGGCGTTGGCCAACCAAGCTAAGGGGAAAAACATCAGTGAATGTTGCCTTTACCTTTGACAGTGCCAAAATCGAATTAGATCTAAAATTAGGCTTATAGAGTACCTTGTTTTTGGCTATCTTTTAATGATCTTGTTTTTCGTCTGGAAATGTCATAAAAGTTCATGTAAACGTTAATATTGAAAAGGAACACCTCATCTATTACAGCTCAATTAATTAGCATCATTTAGCGACGATCACAAGAGTGTAAAGTCATTTAGAGTAAAAGGATGAGCTGGATGAACAAAAGTATGAGCAAACTCTGGCTGAGCAGCCTTTTAGTGACACATTAGTGTTCATCAGTTGTGATCCTGCATTCTAGTTTTTCCATAATGTTCAACTTTTTATGCGTAGACGGCCAGGAAAACGCAAACATCCAGAAATACAGAGAAATTAATCATCCATTTTTATTTGTATCCACATGCTCAGGCATGTGTGTGTGTGTATGGCACAGTCTTAGTCAGAAGCTTCATGCTGCCATCAACTAACCATAACAGAGTAATAAGACAGAGTCCTTGATTTGATGGCATGAAAAAAACACAACGGTGGAAGGAAAATCCATTTCCATCAATTGCCACTGCTCATTAAAAACATTTGCTGGTCCTTTCCCCTGAAACAAGTGGAAACTGATTTTCTGTGTCATATTTCCATACAATGAAGGTCTCAGAGTCTACTTCAGAGGCTGGTGTGGAGACCTCGTCAATGCTGCCTTTTCCTTAAGATGGGATGGAAATACCTCAGTGGGAATGAAAGCAACTGTTAATGAATACATACGTATCATATTATCAAGAAAATTAACAGCACTGAAGCTGTCTTTCCTGAAGATTTTGTCAAGATTTGGCTCTGTCCTGAATGTTTTTGTGCTCGTTAGTCGAGCAGTGTTGAACTGGAAAATGAATAGTTGTCAAATTTCACCTGAAAACCATTTTTGTTTTTAGGGTGTTGCTAATTTGATTTCACTGCACTGTGGAAAATACTTTTTAAACTTCACCATTTGATTTTTTTTAACAAAAAAATCATTCTCTGATATCAGCTTCTCACTGTTACTGGGTGGTATGGTCTTTCAATAATATCATGATTTTTTTAGACCATATCACCATACAAGGTACATAGTACAATATGGCCTCTCTTTCATAAATAGTAGGACTGGTCTGCGCTTTTTATCATATACCTTGATATTAGTACTGTAAAAATATTGTAGGGATGACTGTTTGTACTTTGATAAAAATTTCATATAATGAGATTTTTGAAAAAAGAGGTAACGGGCAGGCAACAGAGTGCTCATCTTTCCCATCACCACCCAGAGCTAAAAACAGAAAGCTAAATGAGTGGCAGCAGCAAGCCAACGGACCCTGGATAGGTCAGTGAATGAACTCCCAAACAGGTCAGAAAAAGCAAAATGTATCACAGAGATAATGTGGAAATTTGGAAAATATGACTCAAAATATAGATCTTCTCTAGAAGTGTATGATTAAACTTGTACAATTGCAATAATCAATATTATAGAATCACAATAGTTGTAGAAATGCAATAAATATGAAGTTACCAGTTGCCAGTTATCTTTGTTTTCCTATAATTAATTAATATACATTAATTAAAATCAGCAATTCAGCAAATCTACAGTATTATATATTATACACCATACAGAGTTTGATCTCTCCTGGTAAGTTTTATGGTATGAACGATTAACCTTTGTCGCAATCTCCCCAGGCAGACGTGGACCTGGTCCTGTGGTGATCTGCTGAGCAGAGCCACTAGTCTGTTCCGGTTCAAAGGCGGGAGTCACTTACCGTCAGATCAAGTGGGAATTCCACAGATGATTCACAGAAACGAGTGACTTTGAGAAACTTGACTTTTAAATGTGCTTCTCCAATATACTCTGTGTGCTCACCCACTCACTGAGTTGCTTACTCCAAAACAGAGAAGCATCTCAGGGTTGAAAGAGTGAAGCAGAGAAGGTTTCACTGAGGGTGATCTGGCAGATTTGTTGTCATGCAACAAGTTCCATCGATCGACCATGTATTTCCAGCGCGTGTGTGATCAGCGTGTGTGTGTCATTACAAGGCCCTGCGAGTGGAAACTGTGTGCTTTGATATCCCCTCTTGCAGGCAAAACCAAGTCTTTCCCCTTTCAAATGTTTTTTTTCCATTGCGGCATGTTGTCTTCATTTACTGGACCCAAGAATCAATCAGTCTGTCTTTGAGTCGTCATTTTCCTGAGCAGCTCTGCCAGTGTTGTGTTTTTTAAGCCAGGGTCAGGCAACTTTTTTAGCGTGTCGTCAAGGGGCTATGATAATCACCCAGTTTCCATTTCGACAGCAGATCTGTTTGTCGTAAGGAGTGACCATCTTCTGTTTTGCATTATGGAAATCTTTTCGATATACCTCCTCTGACGTGCACTTTGGAACAAGACTACTGAGATTAAGCAGTCTCATTTGTCTGCTAGTGAATGTGAAGGGTTTTTTCTTTTTTTCTGGGAAGCCAAAGAATCCCCTGACAACATCTAGACTAAAATTTGACCAGATTTTTTCTGTCTTTTCCTGAGAAATTAATGTGAACCCTGCTGGTTTGTTCCTGACTCGTAACTGCTGACTCCATTGAATAATGAAGCTTAATTCAGCCAATGACTGTATCTAGCTTAGCTTTAAGCCTCCCCGTCTTTCCCCCGCGGTTAATCAGAAACACAAAGGGACTCGGTCCTGAAGATTAGTCTGTACATTCACCATGAAGTAATTAAAAACATTTGAGGCAGAGCACATGCGGTTTGTAGTATGGATGATGGACAGGAGAGGACTCAGAGCTCACTATGTGCTCTTTAATGTTTTCAATTCTCACCCCAAACATTAACATTCATGAGCATGAAAAGCCTCCGACGCAGGAGGAAGGAGTCGTTTGAAGGAGGCCCACCTGAAGGCAGCAGCAGTCAGAGCCGTAGACCTACAGCAGTTGTATTTTTCGACTCGGGGAGCTCCCCTCCCAGGCATGTGTAGAGGATCTCCCTCCGGCTGAGCCATTAAGAGCCTCACTTATAGTGTCTGGCAGCGCTGAATCACCATCTTTCTGCTGCATCGTCATGAGCAATACCAGTAAATCTAAGAAACACTATAAGGGCATTAAAGTCATCACCATCCTGACTCGACTCAAACCTGTCTTTCGCTTCTGAATTATTGACGTGTGGAACTCCAGGTTTACATGAACACTCTCCTATCTGAAGCTTATTGCTCGGGGGAAAATTAAGCTTCTGATTTATGCAAAATTTATGCCTAGCTTTTAGTTCCATTTGTAGATTTTTTTAATTGAATGTATGCATATGGTTTTTTCATAACATATGCCTCTCAGTAAAATGTTGTCATCTGATGGGGAGAAAAACAACAAATAGGTTCCTGTTTCCGTCTTCCCGTTGTTTTTTTTTTCTAGACTGAGATGGAAATCCAAGTTCCAAATATATTTTTCTTTCCAAACAGCCTCGAATCGAGTCTTCCAAATTTCCATCCAGCCCAGCTGTAATATCGAGACGTCGCTGACAGATCGCAGCTCAGAAGCGGCTTCCTGCACCTTCTTTCACAAGATGGACGAGTGAATCAAATAGAGACGAATCAGTTGAAAGTTGCACTTGTGTGAGCCACAAGTTTTCAGGTTGTTCACGCTAATTTGTATCTCCTGATATCTGTCAGTCATCAGATCGCCTCCCTCACAGGCTAATCAGTTCAGCGGGAAGTGATACACTTGTTCGTCTTTTTCACTTGGTTGCTCATATTGAAGGGGTGTACATGCACACTCACTCCCATCCGTCCACAAAACTACATCTTATCACGACATCGTTATTATTTTATTATCAGTGACTGGGAAAGAATTTAGACTTTATATATTTGTCCTGTGTTGTTAAAGAAATATATAACATGTAAACACAGAAGCTCAATCAAAAGAAGCCCTGGAATAAGTAGTTTTATCTTAAAATTGATACAGCTGCTCTGATGCTCCTTCACCCACTGAGAGAAACTTCATTTTGAGCAACTCTTGCCTTTAAAGACAGGTCACGGCCTTAATGACGGTTTCAATTTCACACATATGTGAATGTGACAAACTGGACAAATCTTGGTATATTCCACCTCAGTGGTACGCACTCACGTGTGCTTTGATAGTTCAGTGTATACTCATAAGTGTGTGGGGGTGCCATGAGTGTGATTGTGTGAATATGGTTGACATGGGAAAGGAAGAGCCTCCCACGCTAACAGGATGATGTGAGTGATGGTGGCCAGACACAAAAGCAAGCAGCAGAAAACACAAATAAAAAAAGCAAATGTGCACCACATGAAAACTGCTCGAGCAGGCAAAGTGTGCAGCTAATAGACAAGACAAACTGCAGCAGAGCTCCGTGTGGGAGGAGATGAAGTGGAAAAAAATAGAAAGGTAATAATGACGGTGACTCCATTTCAGCTGTTGGGCTTCATGTGTACATGTGTTTCTTTCTTCTTCAGGGAAAAACAGTTGGCTGGGTTCATTTGCTCATCATTGACGAAGTCAGTGCTGCTTTTTTTAAATCAAGTTGCAGTAATACGTGCGTTTGTTGTGGCACGGGGGAATCTGACGTTTTAAATTGAACAGAAACTTCGAAGGTATAAAAAGGCTGTTTCATGCGCAGACCAGTCGGCTTGTGTCAGACTTGGCGACCAGGCTCTGTTGCCTGGCCTGATGGATGCACATTGTGTGTCTGACCTGCCAGCGTCACCTTTAAAACACTAAAATCACTTGAAGAAGTCACGGGATAAAAACCAAACACGTGCAGGTCGTTGCAGTGGGAAAAATAAAACCCCAAAAAACATTCACATCACATTTTCCATGAATTCCAAACAAATGAAAGTCTGTCTGTCTGTCCTCATGTTTGAAGTTGATTTACTCCACGGCTGTACTTTTTACTACCTCCCCACTGGGTCTCTTGTGGTCCCAGCGTGAACTTTGAATGGATGAAGCAGATGTACAGCGATCACACGTGCTCGTTGGAAACCAGGCAGCAGCACAGTGAAAGGAGTGTTATGTGTTAAAAACCAGCCTCGAACTGAGCTGGTGGAGTCCCAGCCTTTCTGCCACTGCTCATATTCCCCATTAACAGGCCTGTTGAATTCTACTGAAGCGCCACTGAAAGTTCTAACAAAGCCATGCAGGATTGTGCTGATGGGGGTCAATGAGGTTGAGAAGAGGCAATTTTACTAACTGGAATTTTTTCTCTAATTTTTCTTGTCAGGGGTGATTAAATGTCACATCAGAGCCATGTATTATTATTATTATTTTATTATTTATTATCTTTCAGTTTTCCTCTTTATGCCCTCTGTCTTGTGTGAAATTCAATGCTGAGCAAGGCTGCCCTCTGCTGGCCAGACGTGTAGCTTTCTTCTGAACCTCATTTCCAGCAGAGATGAGCTGACAAATCTTTAGAACACGTTCCAGATTATGGACCTTTATTGCTTCAAACACACAGTGGCATCCTGTGGTGTCCACAAACGCACACTCAATTGAGAATGATTAATTCATTATTTTTCTTTCATGTTCCTGTGATTCATTTTGTTATTTATATTACCCTATTTGACTTCAGTTGAACAAGCTGTGAGGCTATTTCCCATCACTAACCTCCAAACAAATTTAAACTAGATGTCTTGTCTATGGAAGACGTTTAGAGCCAAATTTGATACATTTTATTTGAATAGTGACTTTTCTCCTCCCTTCAGAGTTTTATCAGAAATATTTTTTTTCTCTCAGCTTCTAAGAGAAAACAGTCAGAAAAAAATCTTAACTTTTTCACGTTCCCTAGCTGGAATATTTTTCACAGGTGGTCCTAATCCTCTTGTGTAGTATGAGTGACTAATACACTGAAGACATCATAGCAAGTGATTTTGTGTTTTTCTCTTCACAGTGAATGAAATCATCGGCAGAGACATGTCCCAGTCCCCCATCGCTCATGGTCCACCATAAGCACACAACCAGTCGTAGCTCAGTTCAGGCTCAGCCCAATCACCAATCTGCAAACACCACAATACTGACCCTGGTTCTGCTCCTGCGGCTGGTGAAAAACGAGGGCAGGAAAACAAAAGACTCAAGTGAAAGAGTGCAGGACCTGCTGGACCAACAGCCTGACAAGACGCCCTTAGAGAAGTCACCTTTGTGCGGATCCAACAGGAAGGCGGGCCTCTCCATTAGGTCCGACCTTTCAAAGCACACTTGCCTCCCTGACCAGCCAGCTGTCCAGCAGCCCAGAGCATTGCTTCTTTCAAACAACTGTCTGTCATAGCAAATACACAGGGTTTGTTGTCCGTCATCTCACCTGCCGCTCGCATCGTGAATGAAGACTCAGGAGGAAGCCAGAGCTGGATTCAAAACTTGTCTCAAGGCATTCAACAGCTTCTCAGGCAGCCTTTTCATACGGATACTGAAAATCTCAGGATGCTACGGAACACGGTGGCTTCGCCTGAGCAAACTAGCTCATCACATGTGATGTTTCACAAGCTTGAAATCCTCAAATTGGATTGTTAATGAGCAGAATTAGTAAAAGTCTCTGAGCTGTCCTGACGTTTTGACCTGTGGCTTACTGATGACAGCCCTCTCCGTGTTTTCCTCCCCCTCTAAATGTTAGAAGCATTCAGATCTGGGGTGCAGCAGCGCGGCAGGAAGCCTCTCTGGCACGAGTCCGGGATCTGCAACCTGCAACATTCCACAGTGTTTAGTGACCCTGCCGCCGTGTAGATATCTCCCGGCTTTCTCCTCTGTTTCACCCCCGTCCCCGTCTCCTTCAAATTGAACAAATGCCTTATTAACGCTTAGCAGCATCCAATGGTAGCAAAAGCTTTTCTTGTTTTGTTGTCACTTTGCACAGCTGGCTTTTAGTTTGCAAGGACACTTTTTCAGGAGACACATTTGGATGAATCCGTTAGAGTGTCAGTTAGGCCCCTTGACCGCGTTCATTTGAACACGCCGGTTACGTCCATGCCACACAAAGTGTTTTTCATGAATCCACATGAAATGTCCTGTCATCTAACAACTCCCCGAAATCTCCCAGGGGCCCTTGCGTGCCTTCTCATTCCTGACAGCCAACGTACCTGTGATCGATGACAGCCGAGGCAACGTGTGATTGGAAATTACCTGACAGGTTTTGAAAGTATTCTAAACATAAAAATAACCTATATATATTTAAATTGTGTTATGAACAACAGCAGAAGATCAGGACGCCCCCACCGTTTGTAGCAGTCAGGGTTTGCTGTTGACAATCAAACGCTCAAACCACAGCACGCAGCAATAAGACAGTTTGAGCGAGAGTGTGTACAGGCGGGTTCTTCCGTGACGATGCTGCTCCTGCGTGTGAGAGCTGAAGCGTGTTGCTAATGGCTGTTTGAAGTCAGTTTGCAGGTGAAATTGATTCTGCTATGCATTAATCTTTTGCCTATTGCCTTTAAAAACCAGAGAAAAAGAGACAAAAAAGATGCCTGCAGGTGTAGACTTACTGTAAATGCTCTTTTGTGTGTGTGTGTGTGTGTGTGGATGAATGGTTACTGTTTTGTACCAAATAGACTGTACAAAAGACAGGAGTCCTATTTTCATCAGCCGAAGCACACATGATTATCTAGGCTATGCAAATTGTAACAGCAGCAAATGTGAGATATGAGGTTAAATATGAAAAAATTAGATTATAAACTGATATTGTTGCTAATAAACTTCACAGAAGAGAAAGTGAAACATTCAGACAGTGAGAGTATCATGTCACTATTTAAACTATATTGATGCCTTAAATCTTGTTTGAGATCCGGTTTCTCAGTGTGTCTGTATGCTGTTCTGGGTTCATTTTATTTCCCATGACTAAGACCTAAGTCAGTAACTATTATTATTCATTTTTGTTTGTTTGTTGGGGGGCAGAGGGTGGACTTTGAGGGGTTGGGTGGGGGGAAGGTTGGGTTTTTTTTTTGGTGCATATAAACGCTGGTTCTGCAACGTGAAAGAGAGTCAACGGAAAAGCAAAATGAAACCAGCATTGACGATTCACTCTGCCTACCGTTCTGTACCAACCAAAGACCGAACAACATGTTCCCCCTTTACATTGTGGAAAAGCAACAGAGACTGTACAACTCTATTTTTGATACTTTGAAATGGATGTCATTCCTAAAAGGTTGGGGAAATTT
>KV751315.1:1898804-1940440 GCA_001698575.1 Mola mola
CATTTGGATGAAAACATATTTTCATTATCACATACTTGAAAACAAAATTGCGTCATGACTGAACATGACAAAAAAGTCATGAATCTAACCTCGATGTAGCGGCTGCCCATGTGGTGCTTGTGTCGCTCTAGGGCGAGGTCTCTGTGTTCGGAGTTAATGAAACGAACTAAGGCCTCGCCATTCCTCCTGCCCTGAGCATTAAGACAAAGTGCTACGCCGCCCCTGAAACACATGTGCAAGGTAACATCCATTACCATATGATCAATGTTAATAATAAGGAGAAAGGCACTGGGATAAAACTGTGGCTCTTCTAACAATTAGTTTAGACTACTGTACAGAAAAGACACTTCAACAAGATCTTGATTCTGCTACACTTTTTAAAGAACATTTCCCATGACCAAAAGCTGATTTTGCAGTTACAATGGAAAAAGTGAAGGCAACACCTGTTTTCTGACCAACACGCTGGAATCTCAAAAATCAGTTTGAACCATTTGTTTCTGCACAAGTTAAAATCAAGTACCCTAGCATTACAGGACTGTCCAACATACTTGGCAATACTGAGGCCTTTAAAGAAGCGGGCAATGTCCTGGTCTGAAGACTGCCATGGTAGTCCCCGTGCTCTGATCACCGTCTCACTGTCCACTGGCTCTGTCTTACTGCTGAAGAGGGAGGAACAAAAAAAGAATCAGAAACGTGGAATTAGATGAGGATTAAAAAGCATGCCTGTTAATCACTGTATCTTTTAGAAAGAAATACCAACACCACTGCTCGTGTTAAATTTGAGTGATCTGTCCATAGGCTGTGTACACGGAGGACACTACCAGTAATACAGCAATACACTGCCATAATTAAATGTCAAGGGTTTTGTCGCTGTGTAAGGCTTTTGACCGTTGCAGAGCAGAAAGATTTGGTGTTTTGCTACTAGATAACCAGGTAAGCACTTGATGGCAAAGTTGGACGGCTCTAATGACATATGAGCAGTGTCTTTGTGGCTGTAATCAGTGCTAAAGGCCTGAGGTCTGAGGGTGAGTGTCTGGAGGTGGGTTGTCAGTAACAGCTGTAGAAGAACACAACGACAAATTGCAAAACACAAAAGTGATCTATGTAATGCAAAGTTTGTACATACCAAGTGCCGGAATCAAACTTGTACTTCACTGTTTCAACACAGGAAAACTTGTGATCTAAAAAAAAAAAAAAAAAAAAAAAAAATATATAACCAAATGTGTTCTGGATCCTTGAGGTGCCAAACAATGTTTTATCTTTAGTGTAGAGAACAGGTTTACATGCAAAGCAGCGCGCATTTTACGCATTCCTGTTACCTATCACACCCAAAGTCATTCCTGGCAGTTATTAAGAGGGTAGAGCCCGAGGCGACTGCTGCAGTCTAGGCAGGAGATGTCAGAACAAATATTGATTCATTTGCTCTGTAACATCACTGGAGTCATTTCACATTAAGTCACGGTGCAGTAAATCATCGAATGATGAGGAAGAGATGGTGTTTCTTTTCAACGCACATTTTTGGATCTGGTTTCGGTATAGGCATTTATGGCTCATAAACTAGAAATAATGTGTTTTAGACAGTGTTAATAATCAAGAAATCACATGTTCTAGCTGAAAGAGGAAAAATGTGGACTCTGCTCCAGTTTCTAACAAATTAAAAACATTAAGATTTATGTTGCAATACAAAGCAAAGACTTCAGGTTTGCCACAAATTTGGGTAGCAAAATCCCAATGAAACACAATAAGGGCTTTTAACAAGTGCAATCCATTTCAGTGGTCTTCCTAAAACATCTTGATCTCTAAAGGTAGTTCAGAGATTAAGACCATCTGATAAATGATGGTTTTAATTCAAGATAAGCCCCTGTTTGGTACTAGATCACTTACTGTATGGCTCAGCCAGGATGCAAAGTGTCAGCTGCACCATGCTCCTCACCTCCTTCACCCCCATCATCTGCTCTGACACAGCAGGAAGACCAACATCTACATCAATGCCGTTAAGGACACTGACCAGTTTAAGCTGCCAGTTTTTTCAATGTGTAGGAATTGTTTAAGCATTATTCTCCAAAGATTCTGTGAATGCTTCCTTGTACAGTAGTAAATCTATACAATATATAAACGAGTATCCTTGCATATTGCAATTCATAATGGTACCAGTATAATGCAGGCTAGCAAAGGATACATTCCAACATGGAGGCAATTTCCAGCTTCTGCACAGGTCCGGCGTTGGGACAGCATTTGTGAAACTCTTTCTTCAAGTCCACAAAAGAAAAGAAACATTCAGGAAGGACAAGATTCTGAAAAGAAATAAAGAATATAAAATTTAGTATGACAATCTGAGATGCTTATTGAAAATACCAGAAAGCTAACAATGACATTTAAAAAGATGAGAAGAAAGGGGTTTATTCCTACTGACATCCTCTTGAGACACTCAAGTTACAACCAGGAACACAAAAAGGAGAACAACACAATTCAAAGGAAATTAATTTATTCTTCATGAGTCAGGAAGGAAATTGCACATTTTAAGTTCACAGTGCTTAAGTGCCTTTCCCAGAAATTAAATACCTCTACAGGTTTGAAGGGTTCAGGGTGCTTAATCAAGACAACTGAGCCATGAGCAGAGACAGTGTATTGTTTCGAAGGATTACTGTTAGGGCCAAAAATAACCAACAGTGCTAAGCATTTGGTAAAAAACAAGCAAACCATTGTGGAAACCTGCCCATTTACAGACATTAATTTTTAAAGGGTAAAAATCTAAATGAAGATCAAATTACAGCAGTGGGAACTATTACCTTTTTGGAAGCTTCAGGATGGAGGGCCTGTCGGATGACTAGGGGACTGTTGACACAGAGTGTATAGGAACTTCTACCGAGGCATTTCAATTCTGATGACACCGATTGCTGGAACTGTATGACAAACCAGAGGAGAAAAGATGAATCTCATGTCATATCATAAGCTCAAATGGAAAAACAGAGTGTCATCTGACTGTGGTTTGTTTCTCATTAGGCTGGGCCTACAGGTTTCAGTGTTTAGTGAGGGAGGGTGCAGACAAAATGAGAGCAACACTTACACCACTCATCACTAGGATCACAGTTTTGTGTTTGCGTGACCAACGGTCACACACCCAGACAAGACGAAGTCTCCGAGTCCAACCTGCCTGTCTCCGCTTTAATTGCTACCACTGCACATCCTATATATCAGTGACTCCCAGTGTATGAGCCCTGTTCCTTGTGTTGTGTCAACCTATTGTTGGCAAACATTTCACCATCAACAGTGGCCTCCACTTTAATGTCAGCACACATGAAGTCAATACCCAGTGACCAGCCAACAGTTCCAATGCTCAACAACTGTTTCTTTACTATCACACATGACACGAAAAGGCAGCGATACGCGTACATGATTAATTAATCATCAAAGAGTTGCTGCTCTAACAGGCAGATAAAATTAGACATGAAAAGGTTGTTCATTTAAATCTGAGATCTGCTGCACTACTAAAACTTTCAAAACTACAACTGGGAGTTACTTGATATGTTAATGGTCTTAAGGAACCATGTCTGATTTATACTACCTCGCTATGCACTGTAGTTTGCTTCCGAAACCTAACACGCTACGACAAAAAAAAATGTAAATCAAGTTTCTTAGGCTCTCTGTCATTCTACCAGGCCAAGACCAAAGAGCCATGACCTATCATCCTGCCCTCTACAACAAATACTGGACATTATTTTTAACCCATTTAGCTCACAGTTGTTATGACCCAAACTGAACTATACCTGAATGAAAAATGCAAGATGAATGTAATTCTTGAGCAGGAAAGGGGGAGTTACTGCACAAAGGTGGTTGAACTGCAGTTTAGTGCACAAGTTTATACTGTGTGTTTCACTGCAATTATATTTAGGTGTTCAAACATGGAAGTTCGGTAAACAAAAACCATATTTGGAGATGTGGTTTTGAAGGACTAATTACTTCTTTTTGGGGAAGCTGTTGCAACAGCAGTGGTGACGGTTGGCTCTGTGTTTATGATGCGATATTTGAGACCGAGGACTAACAATTATATCATCTTTAATTAATCGGTTGGATCTGCTAAGGAATAAAAATGTTAAAGTACTTGTATTTATGTATGTAGAAATATGTATGTTATACATACATACTATGTTATGTATGTACGATGCTTCCTTCCTTGAACTCACCCTGTCTTACACACATTACTGATTTCTCTTTCCCACGGTAACATCTTCTCTGAAACACCTCAACAGAATGTCAGCATCTACTGCATCCATTATTTTACAGGTACAATATCTACTCAGCTTTTGTCAGCGGGTCTGGCATCTTACAGAATTTATATGTGGAAATTATTAAGGGGTATGTGGTATCTTGTATGTGAACCCTGAACCATGAAATTTTCAAACATTCTTTAATCAATCATTCTGACATGACTGTGGGTTTTTTTGACTTCCTGCTGCTCCAACTGTTTTTGAGTCAAGCGATCTATTTTGTAGTCACAAATGATCTGGTGTTAGAATCAGTTTTTATTTTTGTGTACTAATTTTTTGTTGACGATGCATTTGTCATTAGTTTATGCTATATACTTGTATCTATATAAATAAAAATTAAATGAATAATGAAAAAAGGATAAAGAATCTGTTTTTCTTGTGTCACTGGACATGCAGAAAGTTTCATTTCTTCTTTGATGAAAGAACCTTCCAAGTCACCTATTTGAAAGCTCAGTTAGACCATCTGGCTGTGGGACCAAGTAAAAGCCAGTGCTGACTAGGTTCACATGCCTGCTGGCTATAGCTATATGACAGGTCTTCAGACAGTGAGAGCGTATTAGCGGTGCATGCTCAGGCATGCTTCTTAACAGTCAGAGAGTAATGCAGGGTTATTTGTATACACCAACCAGCTGCTGAAATTGAAGAAACAACTTGGAGTTAAATTGGAGGGTAAGGGGAAGTTGTATGGAAACTTGATGTAATCTGTACAGATTTGGGTATTTTCAGACCATAAGCACCAGCAGGTCTTTAAGTCCATGCTACTTGTCTTTGCTGTTGTCAAATAGTGAGTATAAATAGAGATGGGCAGTCATTACTATTCTTTCACCTAAACCCTTATGAGTCGTTCTCCAGATCTTGCAAGTGTTTCAGAAAAGTTTTGTGCCTCAAAATTCTTACCTGGAGCTGATACAGAGAAATTTTCAGGACGTCTAAGGTACAAATTGAAGAGAATTTGCCACACAGTTCCGCATTTGGGTCATGTGATCAGAGCTTGTTATGCAGCTGAATGCTACAAGGCACAAAAGATGCGATTCCATTTTGCATCTTTAGCATTCTGTTCCTGCACCCTGAAGATAAACAGGGTATTCAGGAAAAAGTGTAGCGGATCAGCTGATTTTGTGTGCACCTGTCTGTCACACAGTGCTTGCCACCCAGTTTGACAAGTCTCTGATCACCTGACATCATCTTTCACATTTTTGCTGTTTTTGTCTACCACCTCATAGGTTTGCACTTGCCTGGAAGCTGAAAATGCCACTTTAGAGAAAACACACTCTGATATCTTCTTTAATCCAATTTAAGATTGACACATTCATGCACAGCAGCACATTTTAACAGACAGCCATACTGTACATTTCATGTTTACAGTGATAACAGGAATAATGTTTGCTCATAGTTGTACATGCAGCTCCACCTTGGCCAATTACTAAAGCTGGATTACTGAGAGAAGAGCAAATGTTTTGCAAAGACATGATGTCACACCCTCTCCCTTTCTCCTCTGTGTCAAACACTCCTGCAAACATACTAAACAGAAGACTTCCAAAATCTCAAGAAAACCTCAAAGACAGAGACAACAGACTATTGAAATAAAGTCATACAGACTGTAGAAAAAGGTCAGTGCTTCCACCTTACAGCAGCTGCATTTCACTGAGCCTGTTATATGTATAGAATGTAGTATGTTTTATGAAAGGACTGACCAGATGTGATGTGTAAAATAACACAACTACCATTTGTTAATTTATTGTGTAACCCAATACAAACCCTAAGTTATAATAAAACAAATAATAAATGAACCTCAGGATGCCTTACTAGCACACTAGCCTCTATAGTCAACATTTACATAACTACTTATGATATTTCATCTAAGAATTTCTGTATGACAATTGAAAAATAAACTAAATACAAACATCTGGCTCTTTTAAGACATTTCAGGACCCACAGATGTTTTGCACACAAATATCTTTTTAACCAGCTTTCTGTCTCAGTCTACTCTCTGAAAGGGATTCCCACAGATAAGGGGGAGGAAGTGACCTTTGAACATGGTCATATCAGCATTTGCTCTCCAGGGCAGGCGGACTGTTTGTATGTTGAGGTGAGGTAGGGCAGTGGTGGCGGCGACTGAAACAAACTCTGATAAGAACTGCAGGGAGTGTCAGACCAGTCCCCAGGAAACTGTATCTAAATCTAATAAATACATATCGGCTGCTGTCATGACAGGGTCATACATAAGGCTCTGCGATGGCAATCTCAGACCACAGGATTGTGATTAAATGTATGTAGGTAAAGACAGAATTTCGTGACATGGAGAGAAATGACAAGAGAAATCAGCCCAGAGTTTTTGGCTTGAACATAGACATCCATTGCTTAACAAAAAAATATTGTTTGTGCTAGCTGTGATGAAAGGATGATGAGAGAGGATGTCCCCAGAAAAAGATAAACGAGTCGAAGCGAGAGGCACAAAAGTGAGAGTGAATGTGAAATATCCTTCTGAGAGATTTTTTGACAGGACCGCAACTAAGGTCTGGTTAAACAGTCTGTTAAGTTATTCTTGCACAGTTAAAATAGTTCATTGCTTTAACTTTTATGTTAATAAACTATATTCTAAGTTTCATCTGATGAACTCTCTGGTGTCTTTAGATGTTGCTGATTAGCTGGACTTCTCAAACTAGCAACATTTTCAATTTATACATAATTAAATACATGTGTCCCTTAGACTAAGATATACATTCCTGGTGATGATTTCTGTGCTAAAATCAACATAGATGAAAAAAATGAGTCTGTACCTATGAGATGGGTATTAACTTTGTGACCATTTCTCTTTTTTTTTTTTTTTTTTTTTTTTTTTTTTTTTTTACTGTTTTTGAATGAAGAATTATTTAGCCCATGCAAGTCAACTCTGATGAGAAAGCCATTTTTGTTGGTTGAGTATACTTTTTATTCTTTTTCTAAAAATTAAGTATTTGCTGTATGTACATGATCACAAGAGTGTGCACACATCAAAATCAATGGCAGCGGATTAAAGAAAATGCCATTAATAACTGTTGATCCCAAAGAAAATACATGTGTGTAAAACTGGTCAAAACCTTTAAGCTAAACAATCATTTACCAGTGTACAAAACTCAAGCTTACAAACAGCAAAGTATCTGTTTAATGTTCAGTAAATTCCTACATGACATTAATACACAAAAGTTAATTTAACCCATAATATTATGCTTACTCCCCCTAACTTGGCTTTGTAGATATAAAAGTAGAAATCTGTCGGAATAAAGTCTAAACAAAATTAATTTGAGCTCTTCCCATTGTAGAGGTATGAAGAGGAATGTTCGGCATGCCGACTAGAGATGACATGAGTTCAGGTTCAAACGAATCAGATTTTCGTCAGTGTTAAAATCTAGGCCGTGTGATTAGCTTTTAAATGGGATTCATCAATGCGCCACAACATGGCCGCCCTTGTAAGCAAGTGTCAAATATCAGTAACGTAACTTGATGTCAATGTTGGTAGATAGAGGACACAACTTTTCAGTTGGATCACCACAGAACAAGGTGTGTGAGGGCTCACGTCACAATGTGCAGGCTGTGGCATACTGTCAGTGTCCCTGACATATCTCAAGCCTGTACAGTGAGCAGCAAGCTGGCTAACCATTCATCAGCCCACTCAAGTCAGTGCATCTGTGACAGACACACAATAATGTAATGGAAGAGCTAGAAGACACATGGTCTAGTTCTCACGGCTTCTTTTAAAAGTTCCCTTTGATTAATGTTATTTCCGAGTTTTACAGCACATTAACAAGAGCTGCAGTACACAGGAATATAAGAGGAGGAATGAACATGTGCTCAAATCTATTCTCCATCTTGAAACTGACATTACAGTATTTCAGACCTATCAGTTGTCAAATGCTATGAGTTTGTGCATTAGACAAGTTTGTCTTATGCAGTTGTTTAAAGACACTTCTAATTTGAATACATTTTTAGTATAAAACTTTTAATTTTACTCAAGAGAGAATTTGTTTGATACAACAGCACTTTAGTCCAACATTGTGGTACTCTTCACACCTCTGCCAACAGGACAGAATAAGTTGGCATCAATATGCTAAAAAAATCTTGGGTGTCCTGGGGGGGCTCTGTTCACACAGGTCAATATGAAAGCCAACAAAAAAGGTATGGCTGCTTGCTTTCCTCTATCATCTAGTAAGTTTCAAATTGGACTAACCCCTATACCCCTATCTAAAGAAAGTAAACACTAGCGAATGGCATTCTTGTAAACTGAAGCACATTATCTAAATCTGTGAAAATGTCCACATCCATTTCTCTTCCCTATACCAACAAGGGTAAAGCTAACCCTCGAGTGACCAATAGTGAGAGAAAGTAACCAGTGAGACTAAGGTATGACAAGAACACGCTGATTGCTTGGGTTAATATTTGAAGGTTCAGTACACAAACCGACCTACAACTGTGCCAAAGTCTTACCAGCACTGTGTGAGGTACATATGAAATCAGAATTTAAAGCAAACTCTCATGAAATTCAGTGGGACTACAGTTAGTCATTCTTTGAGTGTCAGAACCCCAGCAGCATCACTGCAATAAAGACCCTGAAAGAATTTAAAAAACCCCAAAACAAAACAATTCCATTCTCTACTGATTACCGAAACCAACCTGCTTGTGCATGTATGGCATTCAGCACGGAACAACACTAATATCAGCCCAGACACACAGTTCCAGCACGATAATGAGAGGCTTTTACACTAGGAAATACTGGAGGGGTGGGAAAGGTGCAAACAAACACTCTTGCGAGGGGTAGTTGAAAAACATGTTTGGCAACATAAGCTCTTTTGTTAAAAACACACCACCTGACAGGGCGGATTCCAGAAAACGAATCTTGGTTGTACATACGTGCCACAACCAACCACTGAGGATAAAACCCAGTGACCCCCCCCCACCCCTTGGCTGTCCTCCAGTCCAAAACAGAGGTGCGGTCCCAGGTAAACATTCTGCCTTCCAGATGTCTGCGGCACGCATACGGCAAGACAAGACGAGACCTGCGAGTCCTGCTTATCTCCAGAGGCCTCAGGCTCTGCTTCTCCTCGCCCCTGAGCTTTTGCAAAATGTCAGCAGAGTTTAACTGTCAGGGGCCAACCCACCACACAACCAGGTGGAAAACTATTTTTTAAAAGTTCATTGAGGGAAATTTGACCCTCGTTACAATACCAAGTCAGCCTTGTCATGTCACATTTCAGAAACTGTCCGACGAAAGTTGGCTGAATGAGCTTACAAAATGTGGGGTGTGAAGAAACAACTCGTTTCGTATAGGTAGGGGTTTTTACGAGATGACATTACAATCCAATTTTCTCCCCAGTATTGTTATATTTCTGTATATTTTCTATGGCAACACAGATGGAGACGCTACTTCGCCAAGGTGCCAAGAGAAGCTGGAACACTCTTCCAGGAAAGACAGCGTTGGACACGACCAAAGCTCTATGCAAACTATGTCATGGATAGCTATCTAATTGCGATATAATGACCGAAATGACTGTTCACTTTGATTGTCACCATCCAGAGCAAATTAATTGTCTCTAAAAGTGCATCATTGAACTTTAGTTTTTTCTTTAAGAAGGAAAAGAAAAATTGTAATAATCAATACTATCAAATCTTAATACCAAGAAAAAAACTCAACACAAATCGATTCCGGACCCAAGTGATGCAAATCGAATGTTGTATAGACTAACACAAGGCCATTTTAGAAGCTGTAATTATGCAGGAGGAGCCCTAAGGGCCTTTTTCTGAAAAACAGGTTCCACACATTTAAGGTACCACCAAGACTCACCTGTTGCAGAACTTTGTCCAGAGGCTCAGCTTTGAGAATGTCGTCCACAGTGAGTCCAGCCTCCTCTTTACACTGGTCTGTCAACTCCAAAGTGTCTGGCCTGACAAGACACCTCTGAAGCTTCCCAGCCTGTGGAGGGAGTTTTCATGGCGCAAAACGCATCGTGAGAAAAAATTAAAACAAAGTATAGTAATTGACGCCAAATTACGGCCCCACATTCAGGAAATGAACTCTTACAAAAACAGTAGGGCAAATATCATTGACAATGTAGTGGCGAAAGCACCTAAAACGCCAATAAAGCCGTGTTTCCATCGACAGGCTGACATGCCAAACCAAAAAGGTGTGTTTTTCTCATTTAGGTGAGACTAAACTGCGCGCCAGCTTGTTACAGTTTGACCGCACACCTGTGAGAAAGATGAGCTAGCAGCGTTAGCTAGCGTCGGGTTGCAGCGGGCTCCGCACGGTTCCAGAGAGCACACCATGTTGATTTAAATGTCAAACATACTCTTCCACTACAGGTAGACACTCTGCCACACACACTCATGGGTACACAAGAAACCGTACAACGAACGAACGGGTCAGAAAGGTCCGTACCTTTTTCTCATGTAGATCCACAATTTGCCACACCAAGAGAATTATTTCCCTCTCATCCGAACCCAGTTTACCCCCATTTGCACCAGCTGTTGCCCCAAAGAACACCACCAGAGTATCACTGTGCGAAGCCATCAGGGACCACAAGGGTAAAAACTACAATTAAAGCAAAGATTAAAATAAAAATAACACGAGGGTTCACCTTTTTCCAAGTGATAAGAGGAGCGAACAAAAAGGCTGGAAACTCAATTGAGGTAAACGTAGAGACAGAAAAGGGAGAGATTACTTTCAGAGCAGCCACGGAAGAGTTTGCGTTTAGAGACTCTACCTGTTGAAGTACTCGAGCGTGTTCTATCCAGAGATACTGGTTTAACTGGTAAAGAAGGGTGAAAATCCGTGTTTGCTTCACACGAACTCCATAACAAGCCCCGGAGTTGTTTTTTTTTTTTTTCCTTCTTCTTTCCTTTCTATTTTTTTTGCCCCTGAGTTACCTGTATGGCTCTGCCTCTGCGCGAGCACATGTGTCGTCGATTGGCTGGTTTGGAAAGGTGAGGGCGGGACTTGGATGAGTGCTGTGATCTCATTGGTCCGATCTGTTGAATCAGGAAGTAGCCTAGCGAGGGGCAAACCAGCGCTGTAGTACTCCTGAGGCATACGCTGCAGGCTTTTAAGCTTCATCGAGGTTTGCTCTAGAAAACTGCAGAACACCCGCTAATTAGGCTTCACCTGCAGTCTGCAAGGCAACTTTTTAATCGTCTGAGAGTGTTTGTGTTTTAAATGGCGTATCAGAATTTTACATTCAAATTATTTATATGTTGGGGTAAATCTCTCTCTCAAAAGAGAACAGACAAAATGGAAATATAGGAGACTTGTGTATTATTAATAATTAAAATAATGACACCATGAGCTAAGAAAGACGATGCCTTTTCTCAAAGTATTTTCGTCTCCCCACTATGTATTATAAGCTCCTTAAAAAACAATTTTTAACTGCTCGAGAATGTATCTTTAAAATTGGACCAAAGACCCTCCCGCAAATGTCACTGGTACAGAGAAATGTTTAATTCCCCCCCCCCTCATGAAATGTCACAAGTTCTCGTAAGAGGTAAATATGTGCTATTCCTTATACTCTGGTCACCCCTTTTAGATTATATGTCTGCAGACCTGAAAAAAATAACTATTAATGTTCAGGCCTTTTTTTTCAGTGGGTGGTGTCTGGGGGACAATGTGTTTTGTATTGTTTTGTTATGTTCAAAATCAATTTTTAAAAAGCATTATTAAAAAAGTAATATTTTGCAGCACAAGATTTCATCAACTGGCTTATTTAATGTTACGTTCCTCAAGTGCCAAATTGGCGTTTTTTTATGGCCATAGTGTAAGTCTTCAAGTGATGAGTGTGGTAGAAAAGCAATGCTGCACGTAAGGCCAACATTTACTAAAAGAAATTGGACGACTGCTGCAGTTTCAAGACTGTTAGTTTTCTGTCTGTTTCATTGCATAAAGTAGTTCTAGACAAAAAGAAAAGAGAAAAACATAGAGGCGAACAAATAAAGAACGGTGGAATGAGCAGACATTATCTTATTGTTTCTTATGTATTTTTATTTGGTGGTCCTTATTAATCATTCCTCAAAAAAGTCCATGCAGGTTCATACTTGAAGTATATTATTATTTTCAATGTGCAGAAGTTCCCCGAATGTTCTCCTGACACTCCCACATCTGCTCTCTTTGGGCCAGCAGTGGAAGCAAAGTAAATCCCCTAAAATTGAAGAGCAGGTTCCAGTGTCTCTTTCCAGAGTCCTTTTTTTTTTTTTTTCCAGTGTAACCAGTCCAAATAGTCAGTGGAAACACTTCTCAAATCCTGGAACTGTAATATTCCCCCATGACAATGGCAAAGAATTTTTGTTTCATGACATTACGTAGGCATGCTTATACACGTCGTCTTGTCTGTGGCACAACAATCACAAGCTTATATTCCGCCTTTCAGCAAATGTAACTGCTTCAGAAAAATTGCACAATTAAGATAGCGGGAAGCCAGAAACTAGCTCTGCTTCAGGGTCATGTGGCACGAGGTGTTTGCTCCTCTAACAAGCCGGCCGCAAAAACAACTCTCAGTGGCCGAGACTCATGACTCAGAGATCTTTTTAACATCATCATGTGGTGTACTTTTAGTTTTAGGAAGTATGGATTTTATTTAAAGTGATCTGGTAACCTTATTACAAAAAAAATGACTGCTTTACAGCAATTTGCAAGGAAAATTTGCAGGTAAAATGAATGTACTGTGACCCCATCATGTAATATTACATACTGGTGGTGGTGCTACATTGTTTTTGATGTTTTATGACTAATGTTTATTGTTTATTAAACAAAACCTAAAAGACATCAACAACATAAAGAATAAAGTGTACAGTAAAAGCATACTTACAGTAGGCGCATAATACGTGACTTTTTTTATACTTATTTCTGTGAGAAAAAATGTACACATCAGGGTCAGCTATAATTTTTGATACGCGTTGCTTTTCTTTTTTCCTTTTTTTTAAACACACATTTTGCTCTCTGTAATTTATTTCACCCTGTCATAGCCACAATTATCACGACTCAGCAAAAAAAAAAAAAGGCTTTTAAATAACGCAGAAAGAGGTGAGGAACACTGTAACAATGGGTTCATTCAACCATCAGTAGCCCAGTAACTTCCATGAATTAGGAAGTTATTGGGTGTTTGTCAGACTTAACTAGATCTGATTCAAATATTACAACCATTCCCTGGATACACCTTTAAGAACAAAAAAAACAATAGGTTAGTGAAATTACAATGTTATGACGCTACACTGAGCTCATGTCAAAGGCTCCATTAGTAACACAGCTCCACTGCCATCTACTGGTTGTGTTACTCTGTGAGATTGTGTGCAGGGATAGAAAAAAAATCTAATATAATACGGTAATTATGAGGGCATGTAATGGATTTCTAACTGGCATATTATAAATATCTGTAAATACGCTGATGATGAATTGGGGTTGAGTGTGACAAACATTAAGACATAATTCCGCTTTTCTCAGTTAAATAAAGGGAACATGCATTTTTCATTTTGCAATCTTTTCAGTGAGAGGAAGTTAAAAGCACAAGTGAAGATTGTAACACCAGAGATGCTATAAACAAGACAGAGAAAACACAGTAAGGTCTTTAAGGGTCATATAAGCATTTAAATCTAAAGTCTTACCCTCATCAAAAGTCAAAGCTTTGAGGGGAATGTCTTGCAAAAAAGCATAACAAAACAAAAGACACACAGCCACAAGATTATTAACTGTATTTTTTAAAGATGTTCCCACACTTACAGACCAGTAAAAAAAATGTTAAAGAGAATCAAGAACATCAACAAAGTAAAGTACACATCTCTTTATTTTTTGCATCAGCAAAATAACAATATATATATATATATTTAGAACTTTATATGGAGACATTTCTAATGAATACAGAGGTATTTAATGTACTGTATAGGAATAATATATTCATAAATATAGGTTCAAAGTTGTTCAAATCATGTAAAACTTTAGCTAAAATGTAAAAATAGTTATTTACAGAGTTTGACAGGTATCACAGAGAAAAATGAACTTCCTTCTGCGTTTATATGAACTGAACTTTATTTTAAACATTTGCCAAATATGTGTAATATCCACACAGAGACACACAGAACAGACACCACACACAAAATCAGGATGGATTTTCCTCACACATTTTTATCAATATGTCCATTTGGTCTTTGGGCTCAGACACAACCTCAGAACTTTGGGTTTGGTTACTTGGGCGCTTGGACACAAACAACACCTCTTTGTTGCCTTCACCTGGGGAAGTGCTGGAGATATGCCGGAAGAGCTTCTGGATTCCGATGTCGCGCATGGAGTTCCTGAAGGAGCGGGCTGCAAACATGTAGAGGAGAGGGTTGATGCTGCTGCTGATGAAGACCATGGCTCCAGCGATGAAGATTGTGGTGCTCCTGACAGTCTCCAGCTTCTCTGCCATGTCAGGCGAGGTGTCTACGATGCCCAGGATGATGAGGGAGAAGATGTTTCCTATGTGATGAGGCGTCCAGCAAATGGCAAACACGACCACCACGCTGGCAATCAGGACTGTGGACTTGTGCTTGGACTTGAAGGTCATCTGAGTGATCCGGCTGCACATGCAGCCGTAGCAGACCACGAGGATGGAGAAGGGTAGGATGTAGCCCACAAGTGTCTCAAGAAGCACACACAACAGCTCCTGGCCCATAGAAGTGTATTCCCTGTAGAGACAGTGCTCCTCACTGGACTCCTTCCCTACAACCTGTGTTGGGATGACAGGTATACTGAACAAGAAGGCCAGAGTCCAAAGAGCCAACAGAACTTTGTTAAAGGTTTTTTTTCTCTTCCACTTGGCTGAGGCAAACGGATAGCGCACGGCCACAAACCGCTCTACGCTCATGAGGGTAATGAGGAAAACGCTGGTGTACATGCAGGCGTTGATTATGTACACCATGGCCTTGCAGCAGGCCTCCCCAAACACCCAGGAGCGCACCAGGGAGTAGATCCACAAAGGCAGGGTGATGAGCACCAGCAGGTCAGCAGCAGCCAAGTGCAGGATGAGAACCACAGTGTGGGAGCGCTGCTTGATGTGTCTAAGGATGGTCCAAATCACCAGGAGGTTCCCCGGAGCTCCAATCAGGAAGGACAGACCCAGGATCACACAAGCCACGGTCAGAGCTGTCCTGTCGTCAGACTCCTCAGGGGCCATTTCCTTTAGAGGAGACAGCTTAGTTGAGTAGTTCATGTTGCAAGTGCTTGTGCTGACAGTGGCTTCTGCATGAAAAGAGAAAAAAAAAAAGTGCTGCGCAAGCAACTCTTCACTTCCCTTTACGTATAAAATGTGAAGGAGAGGGGTTACCTCACAGAAATATTTGAGACACAGCAAAATGACTCATGCATGCATCATAGGTCTTTGACACCTCACCAGACATAAGGAAGCCAGACTCTATGGATGCAATAAGATTAAGCAAGATATTTCTAATTAGCATCTGTTGAAGGATAAAGTTTGTGAAGCATCTATGATTTACAGAGAAACCACTCAGGTAGAAAACAGCAGCAAAACGCGATGAAACTGTTGCTTGTCCCACATTTGAAAAAAAAAAAAAAAAATTTTAAACCATAGAGCAATACATTTTCACTGAAACTGACACATAAGATTAAAGTATCACCTTTAACCATCACCACAGTTTCAGAGGTTCTGTCTTTTTTTTTCACACAGATTCAGACATTACCCCTTCATGTGTATCTGCTGCCCTCTTGTCAGTCTGCTGCTGTACTGTCAGCTCAGTGAGCTTGTGGCTGTAAGTTACCATTGCCTTGAACAACCTGACCAGTCCTGACTCTCCAAGACTCTCTCTGAAGCTACTTGCAAAGAGAATGTATAACACAGGATTTACTGAGCTGCTAAAGAAAACGAAGGCGCCAGAGATGAAGACAACACTCGCCGGCAAACACTCATGCTCTGTGTCTCCCAGGATGCAAACCAGATCGATAATATTGACAACATGGTACGGCAACCAGCACAGTGTAAAGGTTATAATAACAAAATGAACAAGAAGCATGGATTTGTGTTTAAGGCGGGAACTAATTTTCTTGAGTTTGGCAGCTACTAGACAGTAACAGATGATAAGGATGATAAAAGGAAATATAAAGCCGCCCAATATTTCCAAACATAGCAAGATGATTGCTTGAGTCACAGAGCTGAACTCCCTGATGAAACACTGTTCATTTCCTTCACCGTCATCTGAAAGCTGTATCAGTAAAGCAGGAACTCCTAGAAGCAGAGCAAGGAGCCACAAGAATGCAAAATATCTGTTCATGGTTTGTCTGGTCTTCCAGCGCATCATCACATACGGATGACACACAGCCACAAAGCGCTCCACACCCATTACAGTGACGAAGAAGATGCTGCTGAACATGCAGACATTGACAATGTACACCACGGCCTGGCAGAGGGTCTTCCCAAGAACCCAGGATTGCACCAGGGAGTAGATCCTCAGAGGCAGGGTGATGAGCACCAACAGATCAGCAGCAGCCAGGTGCAGGATGAGCACCACGGTGTGGGAGCGCTGCTTGACATGTCTGAGGATTGTCCAAATCACCAGCAGGTTTCCTGGCACTCCAATTATGAAGTACAGACCCAGGATCACACAAGCCACTGCCTTTCTGCCGTCAAACTCCTCAGGGGCCATTTCCTCTGGAGGAGACAGCTCAGTTGAATGGTTCATGTCACAACTGTATGGAGAGAGACAAACAAAGTGCTTTTTCAGCAAGTCCTTGCTTCCCTTTATGGATAAGTTGAAGAGGAACCAGGTTTCTCAAGGAACTCATCAAGAGTCAAAGATATCATTTTGTGTAACAATCACAGGACAGATACCCAAAATATGCTACTAAATATGCTTTTAGAAAGAAACTTATAAACTAGCTTATACGTAACAGACTAAGATAACAAAAATGTAAGCACGGGATAAGTAATGATGTACTTTTCATGGCAAACAATGAGTCAGAGGTCAAAGACGAAACCTAAACTTTCCTACTTCTGAAAGAAAGTGCGCTGCACTTTACAAGCCTTGTGACGTTCGACATTCAGTCCCTTGTGCATTTTTACTGCCACCTTCTGCCCAAGAGTGTCCATCAGAATCATTTTTCTTTTCATACTAATAGTTCTAACAGTACTAGTACTAACAGTTCTGTTACATTGACCAAGGATGTTAAATTTCAACTGGTGTTAGTTTGTTTTTCAATTGTTATCAGGATAAGTACAAGAGTAATGGACAGTGTCAGAAATGGCCAATGCAACAATTGATCAGTTTTTGGTGATGATCCGAATCGCCAACTAGATCCAGGGAATTTTCTTAAAGGAATTTACAAAATATGACCAATTTCAACATTTTTGCTTGTAATTCCACAATTTTTGTAGGTTTTTTTTGGTCATTCTTTGTCGAAGTTTGCTCTCAGATTGCGTTCTAATTTTTGGGTTAGTGTTGTTCAACTGGACTATTTAGGATTATAAGATTTTAGGCTTTTAGTCATTTTTCTAGGACAGAAAATGTGTTTTTAACATCATAAATGACAATGCCATAAATCAATGTTCTAAACTAAATCAAATAAAATTCTTTTTTCTTAAACATGTAATGTAGCTTGCTGTTAACAAGAGTTTGGACTAAGTCCCTGGGAGAGACTGTCGCTGCTGAGCACAATCACTAGGTCTCTCTACAATAATCAATAATGACACACACATTAAATACATAAGACTGTCACTTTTTGGCCTTAAATCTTTCCCATTAGGTATCACCATCTGTCGACCCAGACCATAATCACATGTGCTTGACAAATCACAGAAATCAGTAAGCATATAAAAAAAACACTAGATTGGTCACACTGTCCCACATCAGGTCAGCTGAATTGATTACTTGACTCAATCATTCTGTCCCTCATTCTCCCCCTCAAAACCTTCGTATCGCACACACCTTAACTTTGGACTCTGTCAGCTCCATTCATTGGATTACAACTGCTGGAGTGTTTAATTATTACCAATACGAATCCCTTTTCAAGGAGAGTATGCCGTATTTCTATCCCAACTTAAAGTGGATGGAGTCAGCTGTCTTTTACATTAGAGATCTTCCTTTGTGACACTTAAACGCATCCTTACACCAATAAATTATTCAGGTGGTTTATGAGTTCCTTTTGCGATTGGTTATGCAATTTAAAAGAATTAACATTTCATGATTTACTGGTACATCTAAATCCAATCCTAATCCTGCTGATCCTACAACAGAAATTTCCTGTTGTATACATTATATGTGAACTACTTTAAATATACTATAAATATGTCTATGGTCCCATCTAACCTGATTATAAGATTTAAGACATAAAGATCAGAAAATGTGTCAATGTGTCAGTTTCAGTAATAAAGGTTACAGCAGACAGAATGTAATATGACCCAAATGCAAAAAAAAACCCCAGAAGCTTCTGCGTAAAATAAAAGCAAATTTAATAAAAGACAAAAATTGAGACTTACAAAACCAAAGGACTTGACAGCAGGCAAGGTGGAACAGTAAACAGGGCTAAGCTGAGGGCTAAATTGATAGAACAAACAATAGTCATACACTGCATTCAAACAATAGGAACACTTGCACTAGGTCTAAGTTGAAGTGAGAACGAGGACAACAGGTGGAGCACATTAAGGCGGGAAGACAATCAGAGCGACACATCACCAGCGCAAGGAGGAGACCTGATAAACAGAGAAGATTGATCAGCACAAGACACAGAACAGAAAAAAAAAGTGAAAGATAACAAAACACATGACCTGCTGTCAGACCAGTTCCGAGTCAGGGTTGGTCTCCGCCAAGGCTGCCCTTTGTCACCGGTTCTGTTCATAATTTTTATGGACAGAATTTCAAGGCGGAGGGAGTCAAATTCGGTGGCCTCCGATTCCATCTCTGCTATTTGCAGATGATGTGGTCCTGTTGGCCTCATCGAACAGTGACCTCCAGCTCTCACTGGGACAGTTTACTGCCGAGTGTGAAGCGGGGATGAGGATCATAACCTCTAAATCTGAGGCCATGGTTCTCAGCCAGAAATGGGTGGATTGCCCACTCCAGGTCGGGGGAGAGTCACTTCCTCAAGTGGAGGAGTTCAAGTATCTTGGGGTCTTGTTCACGAGTGAGGGGAAAATGGAGCGGGAGATTTGCAGACGGATTGGAGTAGCGTCAGCAGTGATGCGGACGCTGAAGCAATCTGTTGTGGTGAAGAGAGAGCTGAGCCAGAAGGCAAAGCTGTCAATTTACAGGTCAATCTACGTCCCAACTCTCACCTGTGGTCATGAGCTCTGGGTAGTGACCGAAAGAATGAGATCGCGAATACAAGCGACCGAAATGAGTTTCCTTCGCAGGGTGGCTGGACTCAGTCTTAGAGATAGGGTGAGGAGCTTGGACATCTGGGAGAGGCTCAGAGTAGAGCCGCTGCTCCTCCGCGTTGAGAGGAGCCAGTTGAGGTTGTTCGGGCATCTGGTCAGGAAGCCTCCTGGACGTCTCCCTGGGGAGGTGTTTCGGGCATGCCCATCCGGGAGGAGAACCCGGGGCAGACCAAGGACGCGCTGGAGAGATTATATCTCTCGGCTGGCTTGGGAACATCTTGGTGTCCCCCCGGAGGAGTTGGCGGAAGTGACCGGGGAGTGACCTGCTGTCCTGGGCGGATTCTGACAAGAGTCTGCGCACTATCCTGAGTAGACTTTCAAGGTTAACTAAAGCTTGAAGTGTTTAGAAATGCTATTTGCTGGCATTTATGTTCATTGATAACTGAGCATATTTTTAACATCCGGGTGAAAATAGTCAGAGTGCAGCAAATACACTCTGAAACCCAGCCTCCCCAAACATAATTTATAGTGACAAAGTCACACAGTCCAACTGTGGATGCAATAAGGGTGATGTTAGGATACCCACGATACGTTGATTTGAGTCTTATGAAGAGCAAATGTTGTTACTTTGTTGCTTAAAGCATTTTACTCAGGTATTTTCAGTTTTTGTTCACTGTTATACATAAGATCTAATTTCATTGATTGATTCCTAACTAAATCATAGTTACAGTATATACTGTATCTGAATCAAAAACTGTACACAAGCTCTTGGGCTTTTGCCATGACGACTCAATATTTACGCAAAAAACAGCTCTTAGTCAACTGCTGGATGCATTTGAGTGGTTATAGAGATAGCCACACCACACAAAAAGTGCTACAACCCTGTTGGAAAAGGGAGAAAACTGTAAAATCAAGTTTTGGCTGTATAGTAGACAAAGCAGCATGAGACTCAGGAGTATGAGAAAGAGAAACCAGCTGTGATATTGTGTGGTGTCCTGCAATTAGTAATGTGTTGTAGTTTTGCTTTCCCCCAACATCTTGTTTAAAGTGTTCTCACTCAGACTCCTCTCCTGGAGATGCTTTTTTAGAGTGGAGACATACATTATGTGCTGAGATGGATCTCCAGGTCACAGGCAAGAGAAAGGAAAATAGATGAGACGACATGAGGACAGCCCCCTGTCTCTCTGTGGAGTGTGTGTGGCTTCCTGGTTTCCACTGCAGTGATCCCATGATGTGCTGGCATGCATCTTTCTCATCACCTCTTTTAGCAGCTTATCATCCTAAGCGTCCCACTTTTTGCCCGATTGTGTTGTTATTTTCAGACGTACTCTATTATGTGCTATGACCAACCTCTCATGATTTCCTCTTATTTGAATGTTGCTTTCTTCCAGTCTTTAAACCATCTGCCTATGTGCTCACTCTCCATCAGTCAGCCTTTTTTCATCTAAACTACTCTTGTTCTGATGGTCGTCATTATCCCATTACCTCAAATCCACTATGCACACACAGAGTCTAAATTTCACATTGAACCTTTTAATGAGAGCCTGTGTTCTGTATCTTGATCCGTTCATTGGCTATTAGAAAATAAATACCGCCTATGATCCCTGTGTGCTTTAGACTGCTGTTTTTAACTGCTGTTAGACCTGGATTGTTTTACAGCTATAAAGACTGACTATTTAGAAAAGCAGGTTTTACAAAGGTTCCAATATCAGGTAATACAAGTCCTCTAAAATTATGTTTAGATATATGGCATTTTGATGGCTTTAGAATAGGTTGAACAAATCAAAACTCATCTTAAACCTTTGTACTGTGGCTGGGAAAGCCAACCACCCACTGATGCAGGGCCCCCCGTTCTCCACAAACTCAAAACAGAACAAAGGGAAATCTCTGGGTTTATACTGAACAACTGAACATATCTCATTAACCTAGCAACATGGCTTCGGAGTACACTCTTTAGACTCAGCGTACACTTGGCAGAACAGTGGCCAATTGAAAGGAGCCAGAAATAATGGATTATCTCTCAAGAGTGTCATTATGTGCTTAAAATAGCCTTTGGTCACAAAACTTCGAAGGAACGACTTGATATCTGGTTTACATCTGGTTTGCATCTGCTCTGTTTTGGTTGCAAATTTCCTGAGTTTTGGTTGTAGAGAAGTGAGCCGCATAACATTGGAATCAATGGAGCCTCAGCTATTATATTGTTAGTGCGTGTTGCATGTAGTAACAGATCACTAGAGCTGAAAATGTGTCAGATAGGTGGCCAAGGGGGCAAGTCTGATACATGGTAATTTGCTTGGTATTTGGACAGAGCAAACAAGCTTTTTTATAAAGGAAGCATTAACATCTGCATTAAATTGACAAATACACTCACGGAGTGTATGTGCCTCACCTCAGAACAGCTAAGAAGAGAACACCTAGCAATTTCTTGGGGATTTGTGCTGTACAAAGGACATAAGACCAAGCAAAGATCTCATTTGTTCTGATTCAGCAACTATTCTGATGTCTTTAAGAGAAGTAAAATCAAAGGCATGACCAGACCTTATAAGTATGATTGTTGTTATTTAGAATTCGAGGGAATGGCTGTGAAGTAAAATAAAAGTGGAAGAATGTTAAGTGTGATGGAGATTATTGGAAAAGAAGCCACTATTTTTCATCTTCATCCTCAGATTATAAGAGACAGTTATTGTTCTGGAACAGGAGATTCTGTCTATATTTGCAGACAGAGGCTCAGATATTGTGGGTTGAATCAGCATTTGCACATTATTGGAATTTGGATGTCAGGCATGTTTTCCCACATAGGGCAAGTAAAATACAGAAAGAAAACTTTTTTTTATAATAGAGTTTTATCATTTTCCTTTAAACGTTGCTTTGGCCAAATGAGCACCAGCTGATCACAAAAGCAGTTTTTACATTTCCTGCACGATTCAGGGGCACGAAAATCATCTATTCTATAATGTTCTGATCTACGGGTCAATAGGAAATACAGCCTTATTGTGTTAGTTTAAATGTGTCCTGCGGAGGGCAGCACCAACCCTAGTATCAACCAAACTGTCATAGTTCGACAGGACGAAGAAGATGTACTCCTCTACTTCCCTGCCAGCTGCATAATCGGTGAAATAAACATGACGATGTTGTCGTTGCAGCTGCACTAAAAGTACAACTTTGAATACAACAAAGGATCTTGGATAGTGTTTTGCACTGAATTTGGGATAAGCTGTAAGTGACGATGTATTAGGAGCTTGATGTCTGGTTCTTGCTAACACAGGCTAATTACGTAGCAAACGAGTAAGCTAACATCAGTATTAGGTAATGTTAGCGTTAGTTGTTAACATAAGGGGCGTAATCCTCTGTTATTTAGCGCTGTCTCGACTGCCGAATTAACGTTTGCCAAGTTATTCGCTGGTCTGCCGTCTTACTCTCTAGCTGATTCATTGACGTCAATTCAGTTCGTGAGTAATTTATACATTGGCTGCATTGGGTTAACTTGAGTAACTTATGTTAGCTACTGTCCATTTAAAATCTGTGGTTGGGAACTAGCAGGAACATTTAGCACTCGTGTACCGGCTTCAAAACCAGGGCTTCACTCTGACGAAGTACGTATCTAGACTAAACTTGAGGTTAGCTTGCTAACATTACTTCTGTCTCCACAGACAAGTGGAGGTTTCACTGGTTTCATAAGTTGAGGAGTGGACAGTAGACGTTGCAATGCCTCTGCTGTTCTTGGAGAGATTTCCTTGGCCAAGCCTAAAGACCTACACGGCGCTGAGTGTGGCTTTACTTGCCGGCAGCATCTTCAGTGCCTACACCACTGTCACTGATCCGGGGTTTAGAGCCTTGGAAACGGAAGAAACACCAGCTCCCCCTGAAGTGGATCTTGAACATCTAAACAATGATCTTAGTAACACAGAATTGGCAACCACTGTCCTGTGGTATCTTGTCACTGACAGTCTCTTTGTATGGGTGAGTGCCATTGAGTTTTTTGCATTGCATGATAAGATGATGGTTTTTCAAAAGCAGAGGGTCTCTATTTTTTTTGTCTCCACTAGGTCTTAGTGAACACATTCTGCTGCTCTTTGATGTTAATTGCTAAAATGATTCAGTATGTGGTGTTTGGACCACTGAGGGTCAGTGAAAAACAGGTGAGTCTGTGTTTTAAACCATTGGAAATTTGAACATGTCTACATTCATCATGGTCATGGTTATTTCAAAATAAATGGTTCAAATAACCTACACACTTGTACTTAAATGTAGACCCATTCAAAATCAAAAAGACATCTAATTTGATCTATATTTATTCCTCAGCACCTAAAAGACAAATTTTGGAACTTCATCTTCTACAAGTTCATTTTCATCTTTGGAGTATTAAACGTGCAGACGGTAGAAGAGGTGGTCATGTGGTGTTTGTGGTTTTCTGCGCTGGTCTTCCTGCACCTCATGGTGCAGCTCTGCAAAGACCGATTTGAATATGTAAGTATTATAAATGAGACAATTTTATGTGATTTCAACAGTGCCTTTTGTTATGGTTTGTATTGCTCACTGAATTATTAACAGTCCTATTGAATCCCATGAGTGCTATTTTTCCAAGTATACGCAGTTTTATGATTCATATTAAGTACATCCTGTGATCTCAGAACATATAAGGTTACTGAATGTGTTATTGGAGTTGAAGCAAGGCCGTTTAATACAATTTAAAAATAATTCAGCATGAAACAGGAAGCCATTGTCAGGTGGCTAACAGTGGTATTTTCATATATCTTAGTGCCTTTTAGGCTGCATAGTCAAGTCGAAGTCTGTGAAAGGAACTCTGATTTGATAAATAGAATGACTCATAGGATGTTGATTGTAGGTGAGTGCCAGTTTTGTTTTCAAAATTGTCGTTAAAAAAAATAATTGCCATCATCTAAAAATGGCAAGTTACCCTAACTCATACTTGGTCGCTAATAAGAACCTGATGAAATTTCAAGATAGACAGCTGAGCCTTGCTTGCAGTTGGGCAGGCGGATGTATGGGCGGGAATTCAATATCACGACTCCGCCGCCTGGTCATTAATGCACAGACTTTAATGACGACAGAAGTGCAATTTAACAGCCGTGCTTATTTTTTGCACTATACGAAGAAGTAGACTTTGTTTTTATTTATGTCAGTGTTTCTAACATAAACAAGCTGGCAGATGTTGACTTTTCTTTTGCAGGGACATTTTAGTGTCCCACCTCCAGCAGTGTGGATATAGGTCTGGCTATGCCGGATGAATAGTTTCGGAATTTTTATGGTGGATTAAGTCTTTTTTGAAAGTGTTTACATTCTGCCTTGAAAGGGAATATCAGTGAAGTCAAGTAAGGATGCTGTTATGTGTTGCTGAAGATTATTTTTTTTGTTAGTTTTTTTTTTTTTTTTTTTTTTTTTTGCTAGAGGGCCTCCATGTTAAGCTCTTATTTAAGAGAGGAAGCATACATAACTTTTGAAATGAAAGTTCTAAAGCAGTATACCAATGCTCTTTTAATAAGATGACCATGTTTCCATTCTATACACTGCAGAGTACACATGACATTATTAGACCTTTCCATTTCCATTTCTAGATTCCAAGTCATTGTAAAAGTTATTGTTGTTTTTCAAAAGCCTGGAATTTGATGACACCTGATTAATGCCAATTTAATAAGTGGGTCTTCTATTTAAAAGGTGGGGTGAGTGTCTGAAAGTCTGAAAGTGGGTCTGCTCTTCTCAGCTCCGACACTATTTATAGTTCCTTACACTGGCTTGTAGAGGTACTGAATTTCCTCACTTTATTGACATGTTCCTGTATCAGTTTGTTCTGTGCATTTCAGGTTTCAGGGTAAACATAATATCAGATTTAATCACCTGATGATTTTAAATATAGAAAGAGGCATCTTTTTAAAATTTTTTTTACTATGGTCAATAAGCATTTGGTACACTGCTATTATCCCCTGGTCACCTAATGTTTTTTGAGTTTTGTAAAGCGCTCAATGTGATTGGCCTGTCATTCTTGTCAAATCTGATGAATTGAGTGGTGGACCTTCAGTGTTGGTGAGGTTTACATTTGGGAAATAACAATCATGAAGTGGTGCCACTTGTTTTTGGATACTTGGAGCTATAAGACTTTACCAACAGTAATTGCATTAATGGTTTGAACAAGAAACAGCAGGCCTGCCGACAATATTGAGTCGTTCTTGAGATTTTGGGTAAGTTGCGTTCTAGTATTGTTGCCAGGCAACAATGAGAAAAACCGCACTAGTCTTGTTTTGTGTACACCTAATCCCTAAAAAAACCAAAACCGCAGTGTGTGTTGTGTCTCACAGCTTTAGAACCTGCAGAACATGCTCTGTCTGATCGGATTTTTAGTGTAACATTATTCATCCTTTGCATCTTTTTTATTGTAAAATTATACCATTTTGTACTCTATGTGTGCATGTCTGCTAGTTTTTGTGTCTGCCCTTCAGTGTTGTCTATAGCTCTGCATTTATTCATGTATTTTTTAGGTTGAAGCTTGTCAGTTGTGTTAACCCAACTGTCTTTCCTTCCTGTCTCTGTGTTTCTTTGAGTTGTAGCTTGAAATATGTAGGTCAAACTGCTAAGATGAGGTGTATCATGTTGTCAGTGTGCTTGGCCAACCTTGAGGTGTTAGGTTTACAGATTTGGTTAAACTTATTTTATTTGTCAAAGCTCAGCTCTTAATGTTTTAAATTGTGATGGCCCTAATTGTATTCCATATTAGTTATACAAACTTGACCTTGTATCTTGGCTGTGTTTATTTTTTTAAAATTTTTATTTGTAAACATTTAACGCTTCTATTGAGGTTCTCAAATGTCTTTCATATTTGTCATCATCCTCAACAAAAAAAATTTAAACAATCCCCAATTTTAAAAGTTTTGTAAACAATTTATTCCAACAACGTTAGACTCATGTTCTTATATCAGCAGTAGCACCTTTTAAAAAAGAAGACACTGCACAATATGTGCTTGGGCAGTGTTTGAGCAAGAACACATAGTTTGGACTGCTGTTTAATTGTGTGTGTGTGTGTGTGTGTGTGTGTGTTTATGGCAGCTTAAATGCTAACGTGGATTGAAGCAAATGGCAACTTTATACAAGAACATGTTTGTTCTTAAGAGTGCTCTGGGGTTATTGGAAATGTTGATATCAGATGGACCCGAAACATTTGCATGCTGCCACCATTGCAATCTAAATCTACTAATGGCACATACCAGAAAAAATAGTGTAGCCTAATCTTTATCTACATCTACGCAGTATTGAATCATGGTTAAACAAAATAAATAAGTGTGGAAAAAAAAAAACAAATTCCTGAATTGAGCATTTGATATTTGGGGAAGTCCGAGTATTTATTTGTCCAAGTCACGCAGGGGTCTATTTCCCCCAAACAGCTCAAATACTTGACTATTCATTTGCTGTAAGCTAGTGAACAACGACATGCTCTGAGTATATATGTGTGTGTGTGTCTGTGTGTTTGAATTCAGTGCAGTCTCAATTCATCACAGACTTTAGTGAAGGAATTGCTCCTTAATATTGAGTTATGTAGCAAAAGTGACAGCAAGAACATGACAGTAAAAAATACTCAACAGAAGAGGTCTGAACACTATTTCTGGGCCACTCAGCCCACTTAGATTTCAGAGTTTTAAAAAGTACACTCTCCTCTAATTGGCAAAGCGCTCCAGTCTAGGACCGAATCCAATGTGAGTCAAGTCCTGTCTCTGACTAACACCTCCTGGTACCCCTGGCATACTGCTCTCAGGACTGTTAAGTTGTTTTTTGCCAGTAGATGGATGTTTTGGGAGCATTGTATGTCCGTTCATTGGTTTATAAATGGCTTGTGGGAAATTTGGAAAGTGAACATTCAGATTTTATGTTTGGTTACTAAACCAGAAATAACCCTTTTAATCCTTCTGAACTTGATGGTAAAACAGCTTGTGCATCTGTGGCTATGACCTGTTTTCCAAAAACCTTATGTTCTTCGGTTATGCAATTGTGTCTTTCAATTTCCAAATGCTAGTCTTTATTGTTTTTTCTATTTCATGTCCCTGTTTTGCCACCAACAGCTGCACATCTGCTTACAGTTTTTGTTAAGTTTGACGCAAGCTCTCAGAGAAGACAGGACGTCTTTCCAGGAACCTTACGAGACCATGAAAGAGATTAAACGCTGTGAGTGGCACAATCCATTTAAAATCAAAATTTTTGTCTTTCCTACAGCTGTCCTTCTCTCCCTCCACTCCCATGAGCAACCATGTGCGAGTCATCTGTCTGCTGGTCTCCCTGCTGCTGGACTGCTGTGGTCTGGCAGTGGTCTGTGGTGTGCTGGGGGCCTCCTATGGCATGCACACTCTCTCCTTTATGGCAGCCGAGGTGAGAACCATGGTTGCCATGATGGTGGGAATATTTGATTGGGCTAATGCTTATTAGTTCTATTAATTAATACCAATATTTAAAAAAAAAATCTATTTCTGCTCACTATATGCTAGAATAATAAAATGAAGAAGCTAAGGACAATACAATGACTACCTTTTTGCAACAGCAAATGCTCATATTTTGATGTATCACTGCTGTCTTTCCTGAAGTTTAGACACAGTTTTAGTCAGGCCGCCATGTTATAAACACTGCAAACCTTTATAAGATACACAATTACAGATTGTAATGCAGTGTTTTGGGGCAATTGCCTACTGGGTGAAATCATCAATCAGTTACTTCAAATAAAAATAATAAGGGCAGAACTAACTGTAATATCATATTTTGGATTGTTAAATATGGAATAAGTGTCTTCACCTTTATACTTTTACCTTTAGTGTCTGCTGGTAACTGTACGCACGGGGCATGTCATCATGCGGTAAGTCTTTTTAAAGCCTCCTCACACATGCATGCACGTGCCCACTGCTCATGCTTTAGTGAAAGGGATGACATAGTTTTTGCAGATTTAGAATCAGGGGCTAATGTTGACGACACCATTTGTTTTCTTCTGGTTCCATTGCCTCTGTGTGAAAGACTCTTTGTCCCAGAGAGGCTGTTAGGAGAAACAGCTCTAATCATTTGAAGCGCTCTAACATTCAGTGTCTTTATTGTAAAATTAAAACTGCTGTTAGATGTGGCACTGTGGCTTGGTACATTGCACGGTAATGTTTGTGGTGACAGACTGCTCTGCATCAAAAATTAAAAAAATGTAGTGATTTCATGTTGTTACCTTGGTTTGTGTGTACCCTGTGTTTGTGTTTACCCTGTGTTGCTCAACTTTAGATTACAATTAGAAGAATCAAGCTGGTTTTTTTTTTTTACTTCTTTCTTCATACCCTGTTACAGTGTTGTTCTCTCTCATTTGTGATCCTGGGAAGATTTCTTGCTCATATGGTAACATTACTGTAGTGTACCATTATACTGATTTTCGTGATTGATTTTTTTTCACTGAATTGTTAATGTGCAGTCCGCGTCATTCACCAAACAGTTTAAAAATCATGTGTTTCATAGGCTGAAAGAGCTTTGCCTTGTCCTCTCAGATACTCCATTCATCTGTGGGATCTGAAGCATCCAGGGACGTGGGAGAGTAAGGGCACATATGTCTACTACACAGACTTCATCATGGAGCTGGCCATGCTGTTTCTGGACCTCGTTCATCACATACATATGCTGGTAATACATGGGGAGCAGGCGTTGGCAGTGTGATGTTATGAAAATTGAATCTTTCTATGTCTCTTTTTGAGTTCCATTTATTTATTTTTTATTTCTTTCTGTTTTATTCTTCCACTTGTTTTTCATCAGCTTTTTGGTAACATCTGGCTGTCCATGGCAAGCTTGGTAATCTTCATGCAGCTGCGATATCTTTTCCATGAAGTCCAGCGCCGGGTTCGTCGTCACAAGAACTACCTCCGTGTCATTAATAACATGGAAGCTAGGTAATTGTCTATCATGATTAAATAATTTCCCCCCTTTTTTTGTTGTTTAATTGAATCATTTCTAATATTCTACATGCATCACGATTTGTTTCTCCATTGTCTGTCTGCATTGTGATCTTTATTTGTGCAGATTTGGCATTGCTACTGCAGAGGAGCTTGCAGCTAATGATGATGATTGTGCTATCTGCTGGGATACCATGCTGACAGCACGCAAACTACCCTGTGGCCATCTCTTCCACAAGTAAAAGTCTTTTTTCAGTCAGCAGTAGTGTCTCTATGCTGCTCAATAATGTCCAACCAGGATTGTTTTACTGGTGCCACTGACCTGTTCCTACATAGGCAAGAACTGTGCATCTTTACTAAACAGAATAAAGATGGTTACAAGAAATACTTCAGGGAAAGCAGACATCCATATACACGAGCTCTAAACATTCCATCTTTGGTTTGGCTAGTGCCCCAAATCTATGTATAAATTATAGTTTATTTGTTATTGTAGTTTACCAGAATGCAAAACAGTATTTTTGTATTGATTATTATTTTATTTGTTTCTCCTGTTGATTAGTAATATTAGTTTTGTGAAGACTCCCTGTTTTTTTTTTGCTGCAGTAGGACTTGTATTGAGCCCTGAAACGAGTAAACCGTATATTTAAAGTGGTAAAGTTCTTATTCAGAGAAATGCCATAATAACATTTGCGAGGTGTGTGTGTGTGTGTGTGTGTGTGTGTCTTTGCGGCTCTTGTTTGCGCTCATGGCTGGAACAGGACACGTCGTGTCCGACTTGTCGAACGTCCCTAAACATTAACGGAGATGGAGGCCAGGCAAGGAGCCAACCGCAGGTCGGAGGATTGGAAGACAACATTGGCCCAGTAGGAGCTGCCGCAGATGCTCGACCGCATATCAACCAGCACAACCACTTCTTCCACTTTGATGGTGAGTCTAATCCCATCCTTTGATTTGTTCTGCTTGAGGAGTGAATTAGTCCTAAAATCCATACATTCTCTGATAGGATCTCGCATTGCTAGTTGGCTGCCCAGTTTCTCAGTGGAAGTGATGCACACCACCAACATCTTGGGCATTGCTCAAGCCAACAATTCCCAGCTTATGGCCATGGTGAGTTTGCACAGTCTGATGAAATTCGTGCTGGCTTTATAAGAGATATTAATTACTATGTCACCCTCTCTCTAATGGGTGGTGGCATATTCTTTGATGTTAGCTATTCCTATTGGATAGCTTTTATATCATGAATCATCAGGGATTTATCAGGTCATGTTGCTGTGGTGCAATTGATGTTCTGAATAAAACAGTCCGTTTCAAAAGAAAAGGATATCTTCATGAAACAGTTCAAACAGGTCACATTTTGTTGTATTTGGTAAGTGTGAATTTTGGTTTAAATAGAAAAATGAAACATTTTATTTATGATTGTTTTTATTTAGGTAAACATGATTGCTGTTGGTCTTAATGTCCCCCCAATGGGGCAGCTTTGGGGTTGTGTACCAATGGCCTAATCATCATTACTTTGTTCACGTTGTATTATACTTGATTTTAAGTTACCCAACAGTGAGCCCAAACTTGTTTAAATTATACAAGGTATATTTGAACAAGAGGATTTCCATTAGTTTGAATGATTTTACACTTAAAATCCCTATGTTTAAGACCTGCTTTAAGCTTAAAGCTGTACTTTTAATTGACGCCTTTTATGTTCTGCTATAATGGTCCATGTTCACCAGTTTTCCTCTAAATAATTTCCCTGTTACTCTTGCTTTTGCTCCGATCTGTTCATCAGGCGCATCAGATCCAGGAAATGTTCCCTCAGGTGCCCTCTTACCTGGTGATGCAGGACCTGCAGCTGACCCGCTCAGTGGAGGTCACCACTGACAACATCCTGGAGGGACGCATCCAGGTGCCTTTTCCAACACAGGTCTGTCAGCTGGTCTTTGAAGCTTATTAGTATCAGTTTTTATCGTTTCATCACAAAATTCTCCTGACTTCTCCAAAAACTCAAATTCTTGTTGTGTCTTTACAGATAGAATGGAACAGTGGGTCATAGTATTGTTGTCTGTGTTCCTTCCGCAGGCCATAGAGCGTGGTCCTACACAGGGGAGCGCTGCTCCGGACGAGCAGGAGGGGCCCAGCGCAGCAGCTGAGCAGGGCGCCAGCGAGCCAGACAACATGGAGGTGAGAGGAGGCCGCTTCTCAAAGTCTGCTGAGGAGAGGCAGAAGATGTTACGGCAAAGGAAAGAAGAGATGCTTCAGGAAGCTCGCAGGTTTGTTCACTGCTTGGAATTTTCCACCTCAAAAGAAGTGCAATTTTTTCAAATCTTCAAAAAACAACATAAAAAAGCCTTTTCTTGTGGAACTTGTTTGTTTTTAGTCTGTGAACCGAGTAGGCTGAGGCATTTCACTGAAAGAAACTGTTCAGTAGACACAGAAACTATTGTAAGATTCTTTGAACACCCCCCCCAAAATTATGCACGTACAGAAAAAACAGAGTCGTGGCCTGTTTTGGAGTTAAGTGTTAACCCTGAATCCTTAAGCTTTAGCTCAGGAAACAACAAACTCTTTTTTTCTATGAAACAAACACATGTGCTATTATTTATAGAGCAACATGGTCCTGTCAGGTCAGTCAGATCAAAACAAAACAAAGGCTGGTAAAAACTACTTTGGTGCCAACAGCACAACATAGCAAGTGGAAATTAAATGATCATTCTGCATTTCAGCGATGGCAAAGGCAACAAAGTTATAAAAGTGTTTATTGTTCCAATCATTATCAAACTATATTGGGAAAATGTGCAGTGAACTTAACTAAACATACTGACTCTGATAAAGATTCTGAAAATAGCCAAATGAAGACAATAACATACACATTACGTTTAAACATGTTCATTTTCATACAGGTGAATCTGAGCAACAGGCCTGGAGCCTAATCCATGTTATTATTTTGAAAAATTAAGATGTCCACATGGTTGGAGCACAGTCTGCTCACTAGGAGTCCTGCCATATTGAAAACCTCAGTTCAGTTCAGTTTTATCCGGTTTTACCATGTCTCTCACATCCTCGCAACTGCTCAACAGGAGCAAAACAGGAGTCCAAAACCAGGAGCTCAGTGTTGTACAGTGTTAGTTTCTCCAGTTTTGGACTAATGCTTGTTTATAATGGGAAGATCGGGCCGAACAGAAACCATCAATCTTTAAAAACCCCGGCCTTCCACAAAGGTAATTGGCTATTGTCTCTCTTTCTGTTGTCTGTTGCAATCCTTGCATGTTTCTTTACTTTGTACAAATCCAGCCAATCTCACAACGCTGTAGCATTGCAAACAAAACAACACGCCACACCTGGAAACAACAAGAGATGCATTGTTATTGTGTGCCCCAGTTAAAAATAGGTGACTGTAGTCACATAAATTAATTGATTAAAAAAATAACAGCCCCCAAAAAAGAAATGAAGACCTATCCATAGAACCAAGGCACAGTTACAGAACTAACAAATAGTAACGAGGCATTCCTTGGAGCCTTTTCCCCCTTTATTTTGTGGATTGTCTGTGTGATCATGAGTACATTACTTCCCTGCAGGAGATACGTGAACAAGAGTCCAGAGGAGCAGGATGAGGACTTGCCTGGACTGGAGGAGGACACTGCTCTCGAGTTGGACTTGACTGTGCTGAGACGTAGAACCATGGCCGCAGCTGCAGAGAGACGATTGCAAAATCTACAAGACCCTGCACCCTGAGACACCCTGACACTGGCTTTGGCAGAAGGGTCTGTCACATCATCGTCCCACAAGGCATCGACAGAGCTATTTCATCCTCCCCTTTCCCCCCATCCGGCGCACTGTCAATGATCAACGCCATGTCAAATTTGTATTTAAAAGCATGACAAACATGGCCAATGGGCTGTCTAAATGAGGTGGACTAATGTGACAAACTTCTGCCTCACTGATTTCAGATTATTTAGATTATATTTACCATTCATGGGTGCAACTGCAAAGTTGTGTTGCCCCTTTTTCACGTGTCACACATTGCAACCGCCAGCTAGAGTGGGGAGTCAATGTCTCCTACGATTGGGACTGGCTTGTCAAAAAAAAAAAAAAGAGCATGCTTCAGAAGAGTCTTTGATGAGAGGGGTTTGAAGAGGTGATTAATTGATAAAGCTGTTCTGTGTCCTTGTTTGTTTTCCTTTTCATTAGTGTTGCTTATGGCAGAAGGCTATGTATTCTGGATGAGAAAACTCACTGGATGAATTTGTGTGCTCTTTTATGAGTTTCAACTGTGAATTAAGAGTAGGCAAATTATTAAGCATATGTTTTGATTTCTTACTCTGGAGTAAGAAATTGTCACTTTAGTATAGGTCAGCTTTTCCGTCATATATGAATGTTTCTATCAAAAGAAAAATGCTGCAAACAAAGTGTTTTTGACCCATGTGTTCTGTGTGTTATATCGCCCATTGCAAGCAGTTGGCTTTTTGTTATGTAATGGGGGGGGGGCAGACTGTAAATCTGTCTTCTAATGCTGCTCCTTCCAGATACTTCAGCAACAACTGGGAAGTATTAGATTTTGTAAAAGTGTAATGGGTGTCATCCTCCTCCTCCTGTTCAGGAGAAGGTGTCTCTGTGTAAGAAAATATGATTTTCCGCTGGTTTTACTAATTGGGTCCTTGCTGATCTGAGTTAATTATTTCAGGTTTTCGACAGCTGGGCTTTTAAAGATGTTTTGTGTGTCAAGAAGAATTGAGGAACAGCAAAACTTCTTCAAAGTTGACAGCAAATCCAGTTGCCTTTGACTTCCTGCTAGACAGTCTATGGCCTGATCCACGGCTAATTTTTATGAGCGTTTTAGGCTGTTTTAGTTTTATGCCATTTGTCCACACCGAGAAGTGCTAATTCAACAATCCCAGCAGAGGAACGTAATCATCCTCTTCTCAACAAATCTGATTAAATAGTGTACGGCTGCGTACCACGTGGACTGGTCAGCATAGACATGAACAAATTCACTAAATCTGAAGCTGGTAGACACATATCGACTGATACCGAGATGGAGACTGTATAAGTGTTTTTTTTCTTTGTGCTTACAGTGCAGTAATAAGGGCAGTTTGGGGTGTGATATGCATGAATCTAGACAAGTGCTTTTGTTTCCTTCCACTTTATCCCAAAGAGCAGCCCACAATTCCACTAAAGGCGGAAGTGTTTCTATCTTTATTGTGTGTTTATTTCATTTCCCAACCTCTATTTGGGGTAGTTGTAAGAGGGTTCAATTTATGATTTAGATTTCAAATGTTCAAAATGTAAAAACAAGATTGCACAGATTTTCAGTTTCAGTTATTTAACACCTAATAATTATTATATACAGTATTTTGGTATTCATGGGTTATCTTTTATAACCTTTAGTCAAACTGAAATACATTTTTTTGAACTGAGCTTTCCTGTATTTTTGTGCCTAAATCAAGAATGGTTCAGTTGTGGATAATTTCTGTAAATGTAGGTTTTGTAAAATATGTTAATACAAAAGACTCAATAAACAGAGCTTCTACAGCTTTTTAACGAAATGATGGCCACTTTCTATGCTTCAAAAGAGCCCACTTCTTCTTGAGCTTGACCGACAATTTCAAACACACAGTGCATATTGAAAAGAACTCATCACTGTGGGTGTAACAGGACGTGCGTCAGTCCGAGAGAAGCCAACAGTGGCGCAACTGTGCGTTTGACGTCATTGGGCTGCGACCCGCCACGTCCTACAGAAAGACTCACCAAGTGGCAGCAACGGCCGACAATACCCACGTTGATCCTGTCAGTGATGTAGCCCAGCCCCACACTAAACCAGCTGAACGGCCCCATAGCTGCTGCACTTTTCCGCGGTCTGGGAGCTTGAAGTTGACTTTCTCTTCAAACGTGTGGCCACTTTTTTTTTTTTTGAAATCGGTAGGTCTAGCTAGCTTAAGTAGCCGCATAGTATGGCGTACGATTCATGAAGTGCTAACTTTAACGTTGTGATACGGAAGATTAAAACTATAACTGTGACTCAGAGGGGCTCGCCTTAAAAGTTGTAACCTTTCAGACCAGCTCGGAATATACGAGAAAACGAAGAATCATTTTAATATACCATTATACCTTGCTACTTTCTGAATAGGTATCAGTTCAGGCATGACGGGACAGGAATGGGACTGGTGATGTGTCGCCTCTAACTAGCCAAAACACCGGCCTGTGTACTACCAGGGGAACCTGGTGAATAGTTGGGGCCAGTGTTGAGTCAGGACGCTGCAGGAAAGTACATTAATTTTTAATGTTTATGAGCCGAAATGTTGCAGCCATAGTCTTGTTTGTTGATGCCCGGGTAATTTGGTTATAACTAATGTTAAAGCCAAAACAAGATAAAAATATACCCAAACCTGATAGTGGACAATACTGCTAGTGTTACCTGGTGTCCTTGCTGTGTAAATGGGCGCTTCTGATATGGCATATCCTGCATTAGATCCTGGTGGAAGAAAATCATTGGTGTATGCTACAGATCAGATGTTAGATGGTTCTAATACGGGTGTGTTCTGTTTAACAGCAGCTGGCTTGTTGAACTTTTTTTATTAGGTGAAACAATTTGTCAAGTCAAAGTTCTGTGTAGCTTCGAACAAACATTTCCATTTCGGGGGGGCAGTATGTGAACTCATTGTAATGCTGCGGTAGCTTACATGGATTGTGAAAGGCTTTTCTGTTCAGCCTGTCATTTTGTTAGGTATGTTGCATATATTTTTCGGTGTGTATATTTCTGTTGATTTACCGGTGTGTGTGTTTGTTTTTGGCAAGCAGAGATTGCAGAATGCTGCTGGACGAGACGCCACTTTTTGAGCCCTCCCTGCTTCAGGAGCTAGACTGGAGTAGCAACAATGTGTCCTTCTCTCCCCACATCTCCCTGTCCAGCCCTGGGGAGGGCCTGGTGCTCAGGCCGCTCTGTACGGCAGACTTCAATCGCGGTGGGTCACAGACTGACTGTCTTCCAGACCAGTACTTACGATTGCAGGAGAGTACAGATGTAATGACCACCACATTGTCCACTTGGGGTGGCTGTGGCTCAGATGGTAGAGCTGTTGTCCAGTGATCGGAAGGTTCCTTGTTCAATCCCAGACCCTGCAGTCAACATCTCGAAGAGTCCTTGAGCAAGACACTGAACCCCAAATTGCTCCTGATGCTGTGCCATCAGTGTATGAGTGTGTGAATGGTTAACGCTCCTGATGAGCAGGTGGCACCCTGCGATGTAGTCACTGCCACCACTGTATGAACGTGTGTGAATGGGTGAATGCAAAAACCTGTGGTGTAAAGCACTTTGAGTGGTAAACTATGTGAATAAATCAGAGAAAATCGAAGAGACTTAGTTATCATTTCACCATACCTTTTCATTTTCTGTTCCAGGTTTCTTCAAGGTTCTATCTGAACTCACAAAGACAGGTGATGTTACACCAGAGCAGTTCACAAGTAAGTCATGGTTGGCTTCATTACAACTTTTATCTTTTGGACAAAAGTTAGCCTCAGTTTTTTTTTTTTTTTTACTATTTACTCCCACCATTTCACATTCCGTCTCTCTAAAAGTGTTTCAGTTTTTAATACCTGGATCGCACACTTGGGGAAAAAAAGTCATCCCCACCCTAGAAAACAAAAGTGAAACGTGTGTAATTGTTTGTTGGCTTCCAGGAAAGTTTGAGCATATGAAGAAGACAGGAGACTACTACATCCTCGTGGTAGAAGACACAAACCTGGGACAGATTGTTGCTACAGCCACATTGATCATAGAGCACAAATTCATCCACACCTGTGCTAAGGTAAATTAAAATCCCAGAAAGCAATGTGTGCATCTTTAACAATGCATTCGTGTTCGTGTACTCTATTCCCCCTCAACACCAGTTACCGAGTAAGTTCTTATAGTTACGTAATAAAGTTTTGGTTACTGAAGGCGGGTAATTATAAACTATTCCCAATAAATGAGCATTTATTGATATTGAAAGTGATTTGAGTTACATGAGAGAAATGAAGAGCCCCTCTATTCTTTTGTGTTTTCAGAGAGGCCGAATGGAGGAGGTGGTAGTCAGTGACATGTGCAGAGGGAAGCAGCTGGGCAAACTGTGAGTAGGCCTGTGTGAGCCGGACTCAAAACTGTTATACCTACAGACATAAAAGTTCTTAATACATGAAATATCTGGTGATTTGTGCTTATGTGGGTCTCCCTCTCCCCCCTTCCCCCCCTTTTTAGGTTAGTTTCAGCTCTTACTCTTCTCGGCAAAAAACTGAACTGCTATAAAGTCACGCTGGAATGTGCAGCTAAAAACGTGGCTTTCTACCAGAAGTTTGGCTACACTGCCTCAGATGAGAGTTACATGCAGTGCCGATTCTTTGACTAAGGACAACACCTTTAAACCTTGTTTTTGGAGGGATGGACCCCACATCTACACCAGCTGACATGGAAACTCAACAATGACGGTGTCTTAATGACTGGAAGAGTTGTGAGCTCAGTTGTTCTTGATTGCTCGCCCTGATTTCAGCACTCGACTAAATATAAACATATGAGTGTTGAAGCAGTACAGCATCATCCAGTCCAAATTGGTAACCCTGGCTACCTCCCCACGGTGGATCCCCGTCATCCTCTCATCATCTGAGGAATGTTCATTACTGTAAATCTGTCATTTTGTGTTGCAATGTGGGAAAAAATATTGGCTGTGTTTGCAATTATGGCTGCAAGTATCATACAACTAAATAAATATGACTGCTTAGGAAATAGAGATGGTTCTAAATTATGTTGTACTGTATTTTCTAAGCAAATTTGGCAATTATTTAGTGCACTTCAAGTATATTACAAAACTGTTAGTCATCATGGATCCCACTCACAGATTTCCTTTGTATTGATCAAATTACCAAAGAAAATCAGTTTATTATTTTAAACCTGCTTCTATATATGACTTTTGATTTTACCTGGGTTCCATTTTTCTTATTTAGCAGGCTTTTCTCTTTATATATTCTTTTTTTTTTTAAGAGCCGTGTTGCTGCTGGGAAATATGAATTAATATCATGACTGTTAAATATTTCTAATGAACAGTTCTGTGTGTATGATTTGTCAGATAGGTGAGGTATGACTGATGGCCCTGTTTTCTAGTCAATATTTGACATATCAATTTGATCACAAATTGATGAGCTGAACATTTTATAATGGAAAATACAATGACTTTTTTTTAATTCATTCTTATTTTGGTTTTCAGACAAATCAACAAATTTTGTATGAAAAAGCTATTAATAAATATATTTGTTAAAGAGCTGTTTTAAAAATGCTATGTTATTACAAAACATTTTCTATCCACTACCATGCTTTCTATGCAGTTCAATTTGATTGTGTTCAACCTTTTTCTGAAAACCCTGAGAGATGTAATGAAACCAAACAAATGTCGGGTGTGACCTTTCACTCTTTCAGTAAGTCAGATTTAAGAGTGAGTTTGCTTCTGACCTGCAGCACAATTTTGGGAAACACCCCCCCAGTCCACAGTATTTTTTAGAGAAAACTTGGGTTCCAAAACCATGATGTGATGGTTAATTGTGAATTCATGCCAAAAATAGATTTCAGATTTACTTTTGCCTAGACCCATTCCCTACGGTGGCCTTACGAGCTCTGTGAATTTGAAAAAAATATGCAAATAGGCAAACAAGCATGTGAAGAAAACATCAATTTGACAAGACAGGCAAAGAAAATATGACTAAAAAAAGAAAACTGCAAATGAAATACCAAATTACGCTGCAGCACTACAAGCAGTAAAAATGACAAAGCAGATGTTTCCAGGAAAATCTAAGTGATGCTCATGTTGGTTTTATTCAGTTTTTAATATTGCGATGGTATGAGCTTTTGAATTCTTAACCTACCAATTCAAATCATACCATGAAAAACATGTTGAGCCATTGTGATGTTTTTTTTCCAACACCACTTAGAAGTAACTGACTTCAATATCAGCGAGTCACAAATGGTCAAAAAACAAGCGTGTCCCATGTTTCCACTTTTACTGTACACAGAAGGCTTCCACTGGAAACATCTATATCATTGGTATATGTTCCGTGATGTGCACTTGCAGTGTTTCTAGTTGGTTGTGTTGTGTTGGCAACACTTGCTTTTCAAATTGATTGCTAATAAAGATTGTTTCTTAATTAGCAAGTATTTTGTGTATTTGCAGTGCACTAAGCTCACTTGGCAACCATACGTTCTATCCGTAAGAGATAGACTCGTATAAAGAGAATGTATGTATTTTTTATGCTGATAGAACAATGAATATTTTTTAATTGTAAGTTAAGGTGCGGCTGATTTTTTTTTTAGTTGTTAGTTAATATGTGACTATTACATGTCTTTTGATGACATTTAACAAACAAACATTTCTTGGCCAAACACCGGAGAGAAAAAATGCTAACGCATATCGTGATAAAAAAAGCACAACTGAAAAGGAGTCAGACTTCTTTTTATTAAGCAGTGACGTTATTTTTCCAGTCCTTACTATCGCACAATAAACCTGATATTAGTTCATAATCCTATTACTCCCAGAATAAAGGCATTAACTATTCCTTGTTACGTGTCCTCCACTGGGGGACATCCTCGTCTACTCAAATTCAAGTATTGAAAGTGCATTATTGCAATACTGTCCCGCTGAAAATGCAAAATGCTTTAAATACTATAAAACTGCAAAAAATCTCCCATCAGTGCATACAGCTCATGAAAAAAAAAAAAAAAAAAAGTTATCAAATTTGCCCTATTCCTATCAGTCCTCCATGTCTCAGACATGAGGTGTTCCACTCCCACCCCGGTCACTTCCCCTTACAAAAAGTTCAAATATTTACATTTTTAATCCCATTAAAAATGTAAGAAAAAAAAAAGTGTGCACTGTGCCACACGGCTAAATATCAGCAAAGCTCATCTGTTCTGTGCTGCTGTGACCTGCATTGCTCCAAAGTCTTCATCTTCCTCCAGGCTACGTTTACGGCTTCCTGTTAAAGAAACGTGGAAAGAAAACTAATAACTGAACACCCTGCAGACACCAATGCAAGCTAATTCTTACTTTGCAAACATGTGTTTAGCACTATTTACTTTTTTTTTTTCCCACACAGTAATATAACATTTTTACAAATTAAACCAAAAGAACCCCAGAAGTCAAAATGTCATATATGTTTCATGATGATTAATCATAGAGAATGAGTCATTTCATAAGTTAAGACTGCGTTGGGTTTCACTTTTTATTTCTAAGTCCAGCCCGTCATAACGAAATAAAAAGTGTGGCTAAGTAGGACGGGGGTGGATCATATACAAACCTGGCATCCCAGCTTGCAGGGAGAAGGACCTGCCACGCTGCATTGGTGACATCATTTTAATGGTCAATTTGGCTAGGTAGATCGCTTCATACTCCTAGGAAACAAACATCATTATTACAGCAAGGAAGTTTTGCAGCTAATGTTGGCCTGAAATATGCAGTCAAGGTTCAAGACTGAAGTGTGCTGCCACCACAAATAAAACCCCACCCTGTAAACTACCATGACTAATGTAAGAATAGCTGTCATTACATTTCATTGCAATCTGAATTCACCACTGATATTGTGAATGAGATGCAGCATGCATTCCTAGAGCCCTCACCTGTAATGATTTTATGAACTTCTTCAATAATAAAATTATAGTTATCAGAGAAAATATCCTGCACTTCACAGATTCCAGTTCAGCAACAGGAGTTATAGAGGCCGTTATTAGTCCTGATGTGTGTTTGGAAAGCTTCCATCCAATTGACCTTCATGAACTAACGACAACATTATCTTCATCTAAATCGTCAACCTGTATACTAGACCCCATACCTACTAGGCTGCTCAAAGAGGTTTTACCCTTAGTTAGCGATCCACTACTAAATATTATCAATCTATCCCTTGTAACAGGTTATGTGCCCCAGTCTTTTAAAGTAGCTGTAATTAAACCGCTCCTAAAAAAAACCTACCCTGGACCCAGAAGTTCTAGCCAACTATAGACCAATATCCATCCTCCCCTTTCTTTCAAAGATTCTAGAGAAAGCAGTAGCTGAACCACTATGTGGCTTTCTTCAGGGTAATAGTCTATGTGAAGAATTCCTATCAGGTTTTAGAAAGCATCACAGCACAGAAACGGCACTGGT
>KV751315.1:1941799-1961741 GCA_001698575.1 Mola mola
TCAGTGACTACATCAGCAACACTCAGATCTTGCTACATGGACTACAATGACTCCTGGACCAACAGAGTAAACATGCGTCTGGATCACTAGACTTCTCATACATCTGTATTTATAGATTCCACATACTCTGGGACTCATGGATGTTTTATACATTCTAAATAAACTGTTATTATCATCATGTTGTTGTGTTCTGCACAAATGACATCTATTGCACGTCTGTCCGTCCTAGGAAGAAGGATCCCTCCTCTGTGGGTCTTCCTGAGGTTTCTTATTTTCCCTGTTTAGGGTTATTTTTTTTAGTTTTTCCTCACCCGGTTCGAGGGTCTAAGGGCAGAGGATGTTACATCTGTACAGTTTGTCAAAGCCCAGTGAGATAATGTGTAAATTGTGATTTTGGGCTATAAAAAATAAAATTTGATTTGATTTGAATTTGATTTGATGAATGGACCACCAACTTTAGAAAGACATGTTTACACAAGAGAAAACTTTTGTATTCACTGGGGTTACTGGACGAATCAAAATTTCTGAAAACTGCTCACTGAGATGAGCCCTGCAAGTAGTTTCTGCAATCAACCCAATCAAAATGAGGAGTTCTGGCTTTAAAATATTTTCATTTGTCTCTATCAGCCTTCAGGAATCAGTTCTTTCACGCCCCCTGCTGGACTTTTTCTGGTGTCATCTTTAACTCACACCACTCTCTGGTCGCTACATAACGCACAACTGATGATAACTAAATTATAGATTGCATGGAAGGAAGAAAAGGGCGGATATGCAAAAGGAATCTGCTTGATGTCCTACAAATGTATTTAAACATTTTTTTAATTTAACTGCAAATGACATGTTGAAGTTTTGCCATTTAACTGTAAATCTTTAGGTGTTAAGCCGTTATGGCATAAAAAGAGCAATGTTGATTACACTCTGTGTGGCAGCGATGACATGATTAAATGTCACAAAGTCAGTGAAGTTGCAGTCATGTTCTCTCATCGTGATGACGTATGTACAAGTGAAAAGACAAGATGTACGATTAAAAAGCTGTTTAAATCTGGCAGAAAAAGATAAAAAAAAAAGAAACTCACTGACAGGATATTAATTTCTGCAGTCACCCCAAAGGCAGAGGAACACGAACTGTGTAACAGTCAGCTAAATATTCCTGTTTCAGGACACACATGCAATGCAAACGTGATATAATCTGCTGTATCACCGTCCACACTGCTTTCCTTCTCAGAATAGAAGGTTTCCAGCTCTAGATGCTGAATCATTTTGATGCAGTCATTATCAACAAAGACACACCCTATCTCCCCTTTTAAAGTCAGCAAGCTTGTTTATTCACAAGCTACTAGCCTAGCTATTCAGTCAAACAAGGACTGAGTTGTACATGTTCACTCACTGACTGGACTCTCATGCTGATTACGGATCTGAAGCCCTGTTTCATGAAGAGATGACTTGCCTGTAGCTGGTGCACGAAGCCCACGTTGGGGTTGATGCAGAACCTCCTCTCCTGGACGTGGCTGAATGCATCCCTACCCAAAGAACCATAGGTTATCACTGTAGCTGTCGCAGAAAATAATGCTGCTTTGTACATTGCAAAAATTTACCTTCAGTGTGTTTCTTTATTATTTCTGAACATTTTCAGGTATCATATTTCTGTTTAAATAGACAAAACTTGAGACTAATATGAGGGAGGGCTGGGCAATATGGCCTATAATCATATCACTGTTTCACCTTAAAAGGTCTTCATAAATGCTACAACTGGCAACAAAATTAAACATCACAATATTTTTCAACATGTATGTTGCTGTCAACATATTGTAGGGATGACTATTGACAAAATATTATTGGACTTTTCATTAACAATAACCTGTAAAGTGGATTTAATGGCTCAATTGGGTGAAGGGAAACAGTTAGAAAACAGTTAAGTTGAGAAAATTTACTACAATTCCACCTTTAAAAGCATGAAAAGACACTTATGTAATATCACCATTTAATAATGTCCAAAATCTCAGATGATATACTGTATATTCATGTCACAATAATGATATATAATGTATATATTGCACAGTCCTCATTGTAGGCATTATGTACCATAGTTGTTACATGAAAACTGGAATATGCATCTTAATCTGTTTATAAATAAAAAAAAAAAAAAAAAAAAAAAATTTTACACTTTTATTCCACAGGAGTAAAAGACACGTTAGGAGAAAGAAAAGCAAACAAACAAAACTCACCTGTACTTCATCCCAAATGTTTCCATAAGGTATGCAATCACTAAGGCAGCACTGAGAGAATCAGCAGAGGAGACAGTTTAATATTCACAGCTGCGATTTGGCCTCTGCTGGTAGAGTTTATTCAAGGACATATTGAAATACAGACATTGAGAACACTTAGGCAAACACAGTAATAATGCATGGTAATGCAAAATGCATCAAATGAAATAATCAGAAACCAGAACACACTTCACCTTCTTGATATCCCTGCATTACCATGAATCAGTACCTTTCCTGAAAGGGGAAGTCAAAAGAGGGCTGATGAAAGATATTTTTCTCCACTTGACATTCTGAGTATGAAAAATAGAAAGCATAAGCATGCTTACCTCCCGTTGCTAAGCAGCTATCAATAAATTCTTTAGTCTGTTAGGAGGTGAAGAAATGAAATACAGTATCATTCAGATGCCACACTTTCCAGCCAAATGAAAAAAAAACACAAAACAAAAACATTGTAAAAAAAAAGCGATATCTAACACAAGGTATCTGCAGAGATATAGCATTGCTTAGTTAAAGGGTTACTAAGAAATCCCTTGTGCATATGACACTGTTGTACCCAACAATTCACACAAGAATGTAAAGCAGAGTGCACAAGTCACAAGACTTCTTCCTTACCTAAATGTATGAGGGAAATTAGGTTTGATAAAATTGGCTTCAATGTCTTGGCGGACACACACAACATGTGTTATGCCCTGTCTCTCAAGAATTGGCAGCTACACGAGGAGGCAGAAGAGAAGTAATGTAAGCAATAAAATATGAGAAAATAATGTCTCCACGTCCCAATCGTGAAATGCTGTAAACAAATAAATAAATAAGTAAATAAAATACCTTGCTTTTCATTGCAGCAGAGTAGGGACCTAAAAACAGTCCCGGTAATATCTCCTGAAAATTAAAACAAAAGCAGATCATCACTGCTACGATAAGAGGCAACATTAACTGTTGTTTAAAAATTATGGACATGAGGTATTCACCAAGGACACTAACATGCACTAACATTAACAAACATGCACTTGTGTGTTTATGCATGTACTTTGATTTATAACACAGCAAACACAACTAGGTTTTCAATATCAAAGCAAAAGTGACGGACTTACATCAAAGCTCTCACAACTAGCAAATCTATACTGACAGAATTAAAGTACCTGCATTTTCATGGAATTTTCAAACAGGATCTTAAATCAAACTCCTGTTCCTGGTTGCTTATGTAGTATGTCAATCCAAAACTTTTCCTGCTCTCCAAGTTTCCTTCTTCTGTTAATTTGTGTGGTCATTGCCAAAGGCTTATAGTGTGAAGGGCTTTCTTATGTGGTCCACATGCTGTTGAAACATTAGGCACTATACATTCTCTGTGCAAAGTTTCATTAACGTGTTTTGTTCTTCTGTATGCATGACTTTTTTTGATTCAATGCCAAAAAAACAAACAAAAAGAAACCTTTCAGCTTGGACAATCTATCCTATAAATCTTCCAAAGAAGTAAATAGTAAAATCCACCAAGTTTGCTGTGTGTGTGTTGGTTAAAGATTGCACTGTCCCTGTTTGCATTATATAGCCAAAAATACAGCATATGAGTGGTGAGGGTTACTGTTGACATCTCTTATATGTTTCCTCTAGATTTCCCTTTGATATTTTGCACCAACGCCCTGGTTTGTTTACAACAGTCTCCTATCTCCCTGTAATTTGTTCTAGCCGCCCTGAAACATTATAAGCCGTCCCCCAGTCCAGTGCTTAATCCAGTCCAACTCCCTTGGTGCTAATAATTTGGACCATAAGAACTCTCAATGCAAATGTTACACACCTCAAAGTTTTCCTCCCTTGAGGAAAGCGTTACATAGCCCTAAACTCTGTCTATATAACAAATGCATAACGCATACGTGATGTAGACATGAGGAAAACACCACAGTCTCTTCACACTGTGCTGAAAATGTCTGTACAGTCATTGACCATTTTAAACTATGGCTCCACTTTACACGTTGCATTTTTAATACTAGTTCAGACAAGATGTGACTGCGTTCGGAGAGGATCACTCTTTATAATACAATTCCTGTTTATAGTGAAATAGCACTCTGTTTTGTTTGAGTCATTTCTTTCTAGCAATGACTTGCATTCGCGTGGGAGCAGATTTGATATTCAGCTCATTGATAATATATGAAGTGTGGGTGGGGACATGTGCACGGTGAACCACTGCTTAAACACAAACAAGAATAAGGACATTTAGACAAGATCAACAGAGTCACCGCAGAACCATTTTCCTTACCTGCATGTCTCGCCTCATTGGATAAGCCCAGTCCTGTGAAGGTGGAAATGTAAAAGCACGGTTACATGTCTGGTTAACGTGACAGCCGCAGACAGGCTGAGGGACGAGCACCAGGTGACTGTGTGTACGCCAACTATCTACGTGGCTAATGTTTGGACACTTGGCTGGTCAGTGTCGGCACGGGGGACAGTTAGTTGGCTGCGAAGACACATCAACACACACGGACTCACGAAGACACGAGACTGTTATGCCCCCAAAACACGCACACGTCCCGGCCTGGCGTATATTTCAGCTGGCGCACAATGAGGCTGGAGTGGAGGGTAGCTCCGACTAGCCACACAGACCGAACGGCTAACCGTGCTCTCACCAGAAGCTCCTCCTTGGTGGCGGGCAGAGACGGGAACTGTAGTTTGTTGTCCTCGTCCATCCTGCTCTCGCTTCGGACAACACCGGCCCGGATCTGCGCTCGGTGTATATGTTTCTCGTGGCGGGGTTAGCTAGAAAAACAGTGCAATTTGTTTTGAGAGTCCACATGTATGTCCGCCATGCTGTCCCCTGACAGATGTGTCACGTGACCACTCGGCCGACGAGAAACACACTCATGAGAGAAAAGAGGAGCAACAGCGCCCTCACGTGGCCTATTTGCGAAGAGCAAGGTACTCTGAAAGACTACAGCAGTGAGTGTAGTGCATGTACTGTACATACATACTGTATATACTGTACCTACTGCTGATATTGCACAGACAGAGCAGACAGGTGTGAACCCTTGCCAATTAAACTGAAACAGTTATACACATATACTTTATAAACTTTATTACTTTTTATTTATCAGATATTTTTGGGGGTCATTCCTAAATGGTCTACATGTGTTTGGAAAAACCCCCCCCCCCCCAGTTTTATCATAAAAAATATGAGCAAAAAATAATCCGACATTAGCTGTGCCAGCAAGTCAAGTGCCTTTGTAACTTGCTAAACCCCCAATGCCCATGAGGCGCATTGCTTATGTTATAACAGCCAACAAACGTGATACAAATCTGCTGTTTTTAATGTATTTCTCCCACACATGATAAATTTCCCACAAACATAATATCAGTTGCCTTCTACAAACATAATGAACTTTTATTTATTCATTAACTATTACATTTGGAGGGATTTTTTGCATTTGTGGGAAGGTAAAAATCTCAAGCTTTCAAAATTGTGATAACCTCTCACAAATAAAATCTAATAATGAAAAATTATCTTTGTGGTCATTGGTGTTTTTTTTTACCTGCCAATTGTTTTGAGTCAGCTAATTACAAAAAAATATCACAGATTTAGGCAAAGTGGGTCATTATATGTCAAAGCAGCAGTCTGAGCAGGTTATTAAGCAGTTACAGAAACATTCCGTGCAGAATAGACTGTGCAATAACATGTCCACATTTTACCGTCTTTTCCACTTTCTTTGTCATTCTCTCTCCCTGTTTCTCTGACACACACGCAGCTTTATGATTCAGCACCCCTCTCACCATCCAACAACCTGATCCATTTTATGAGCCAAATTGTTATTTAGAATACTGGTGTTGGCCCAGAATTTCTAGATTAGTGTATAGTGTGGATTAGTGTATAGTATTAGTGTTTTTTGTCATTCATTTAATCATTCACAGTTTAAGGTAAATTAAAGATGAACTTGTATTTGAAACACACATAAAACTCACTCACTCAAATATTTTTGATGTCTTTGATCTAATAAATACTTGAACTGAACCTTTCTTCTCCTATTGGGCAGAAAAACGTCGGCATAATTGCTCATCACATTTTTACTATCATTTTCCTGTATTCACAATTTTCCCAATTCATTCAAATTTAGTTTGTATACACACACATGCACACACATTAGCAGATTCATTTGAAGGAATTTAATGTGCAGCAAATAAAGCCAAAATGAACATTGTTCAGACACACAGCAACTATTTGTGACATGTAGAAGCAAAGACAGGGATTGCTAAGTGTACATATATAAATGGTATATTATAACTGCTTTGTGTGAATGCAAATGAATTGGCATCTAATATTCATTTAATCATTTTTCAGCTTTACCTAGGTTTTTCTAGGAGTCGCCACAGCGATAAACCTCCTCCGTCTCTCCCTGTCCTCTGCATCTTTTTCCTTCACACCAAATAAACGCATATCCTCTCTCATCACATCCATGAATCTCCTCTTTGGTCTTCCACGTTGCCTCCTGCCTAGTAGCTCCATCTTGATCATCCTTCCACCAATATATTCACTGTCCCTCCTCTGCACATGTCCAAACCATCTCAATTTGGCCTCCCTAACTGTGTCTCCAAAACGTCTGACCTGTGCTGTCCCTCTGATGTGCTCGTTCCTAATCCTGTTCAATCCTGGTCACTCCCAAAGAGAATCTCAACGTATTTAACTCACTGCTCTCACTACCCTATTGTAAACATTTCCTTTCACTTTTGCTGCTACTCTTGTGTCACAGATCACTCCTGACACTTTTCTCCACCCACTCCACCCTGCTTACACTCGCTTCTTCAACTCTTTACCACACTCCCCGTTGCTCAGATCAGTTGACCCCAAGTATTTAAACTCATGGACCTTTTCCACCTCTACTTCCTGTAAACTCATTGTTCCACTTGCCTCTCTTTCATTCACACACATGTATTCTGTCTTGCTACGACTGACTAACATTCCTCTTCTTTCCATAGCATACCTCCACTTCTCTAGGTTTTCATCCACCTGCTCACATTAAGGTCACAATGTCATCTGCAAACATTATCATCCACGGAGATTCCTGCCTGACCTCACCTGTCTGTCTGTCCATCACAATAGCAAACAAGAAGGGGAGCAGGGCCAATCCTTGATGTAGTCCCACCTCCACCTTGAAGCCATCCATCACTCCAACTGTGCACCTCACCACTGTCATACTGCTCTTATATTTTATCCTGCACCAGTCTGAATTACTTCTCTGCCACTCCAGACTCCCTCATATAGAACCACAGTTCCTCCCTCGGCACCCAGTCATAGGCTTTCTCCAGATCCACAAAGACACAATGCCGCTCTTTGTAGCCTTCTCTATACTTCTCAATCAGCATTTTCAAAGCAAACATGACGTCTGTAGTGGTCTTTCTTGGCATGAAACCATACTGCTGCTCACAAATCATCACTTCTTTTAGCCGCGCTTCCACTACTTTTTCCCAAATCTTCATTGAGTGTCTCATCAGCTTTATCCCTCTGTAGTTGCTACAACTCTGCACATCACCCTTTTTCTTAAAGATTGGCACCAGCACACTTTTCCTCCATTTCTCAGGCATCTTCTCACTGTCCAAGATCATGTTTGCATTCCATGAAGAACAATTTTGTCCAAAAACTCCACTGCCCTGTCTCCTAGAAACTTCCATACCTCTACTGGTATGTCATCAAGACCAAGTGCCTTTCCATTCTTCATCCTCTTCAAAGCGTTTCTCACTTCATCTTTACTAACCTTTCAAACTCTCCGTTCCACAGTTTTCACCTCCTCCACCCTTCTACCTTCTTCATCATCCCTGTCCTTAATCACCTTAACCTGCTGCACATCTGTCCCAGCTCAATCCCTCTGCCTCGCCAGACGAAATAGAGTGCCCAACCTCTCATACAGCTCATCATACACTTCCTGTTTAGCATTCTCCACCTCCCTCTTCACCTTACGTTGCATCTCCTTGTATTCCTGTCACTCACTATCCTATTTCTTCCTCGCCAACCTCTTCCTCTGAATGCTCTCCTGTACTTCCTTGTTCCACCACCAAGTCTCCCTATTATCCATCCTCTGTCCAGATGAAACACCAAACACCTCCCTACGTGTCTCCCTGATCACTGTTGCTGTGGTTACCCAGTAATCTGGCAGTTCTTCATTACCACCCAGAGCTTGTCTCAACCTCTCAATCTCTCCCTGAAGTCCTCACAGCAATCTTCCTTTTTCAGATTCCACCATAAGATCCTCTGCTCCGCCTTTGCCCTCTTCCTCTTCCTCAGGACCAGAGTCATCCTACAGCTATAATAATTTATTCATTACAAATAGATTATTAGATATTTCTCTTGTGAGATTATTCATCCATGCAGACAGTCAAATGTTCAGTTCCATTCCCACAAGGCCTGTCTGCTATATAGGGGATGGATGATGGATGATTAGCCTATTAAAATGTTCTTTATTGTTGTAAAAAACATTGTATATGTCCCCAAGGTCTTTAGATAGTAACTTATACACTCTAGAAAAGAGAGATAAATCGCCACTGAGGATCTCACAGATTTTAAAATGCTTTTTTTTTTTTTTTTTTTAAATTTGGGCAAATAACTTCAGTTGATTTCAATAATGGGAGCAGATATTAGCATATTTTTTCCCAAACTAAACTCAGGAATAATAAAAATAAGTAAATAAAAGTTGTTTTGCAGTAGTTTTCTGGTGAAAAATATATGAAAAAATGAAAAAACATACTCCGTAATAAAAACATGAAGGAAGAGGCTGAGGAAAAAACCTATTATAATTGCCCATATAAGATTGATCTTCGCTGCCAATAAAGCTGGCAGCGATACAGCTGCTTCTGTATGTGATGAATAGAACCAGCAGAGGCAGAGTGAAGCCATATTATAATTTGGTGAAAGTGAGGATGAGGACAACCTGAATATCTGCTTTTAACTTTGCACACTGAGCCCAAAGGGACCTGTGACATGCTTTTCATAAGTCATATTCATGGCCCATAATATTACTCTGGGAGAAAAAAATTCAAATCCCCAGACAGTAATAAACCGCGTGCTCCTCAAAAAAACCCCATTATACATCTTTGATTATTAAATGCCGTCAGCGCTGGTGAAAGAAAACTTTACTGACTTGGGAAATTGAGTATGAAAGTTAGGTCCCGACTGCTTCAGGTTTGTCTCCTTTGGATTCTGCAATGAAACTGAGGGCAGTTGACGGCAGTAGCCTGATTGTGTTCCCTGGATGATTTTAATAAAATGGCAGGGTGCTTAAACATTTACAGTTAGCAATACATGATGACCAACAGTCATGTAAAAACATTTTCTCATATAGAATTATATAGAAAAATACCTTTAGTAAAACTGAAGGTTACCCATATCAGTACGACTTCATAAATTGTCTTAAAATATCTGTTATTAAATGTATTTTTGAGATTAAAAGTAATGTTCTAGCCATAACATACTTAAATATCAAAAGTACAGGTAAAAGTAAATGTATACACATTTAGATGTCTGCAGTTTAATGTATGGTAGTGTAGAGCTTAAATCTTTATCATCCATTTGGCCAAGTACCAGAATCAATATGTAAAATGTTTCTCTAACAAAAATAGAGGACCACTCTTGAAAAAATATTTGCTTAAATGTGAAACATGTTTCTTATTTCTCAGAGTTCTGACTATAAATTCAGGTCAACAGACTATTTTTTTTTTCCAAGCAGTGTAACTTACATCTGAGAAAAAGTCATAATTCAGAGTTTAAAGGCCAAACTCAAAATAATTAAATAAATATACTGTAGACCTAATTGTCGTCCTTAATTTTCTGATTATCAGAATCAATGTTTTTCTTTTTTTTTTTTTTTTTTTTATCTGACAGCCAATAAAAGAAAAAAAACCCATTACTAATAATGCACTACGTTGGCTCTAATGCAGCACGTAATTTGCAATTTGCAAGTATTTCAAGCCATTCAATCTTTTTTGTTTTAATTTACACGATTAGGACTTTATAATGAAAATATTCTAATTTTTTGAGATGCGTTTTAACTCATTTTATGTTTCTCAAAAAACGTGGAAAAATAAGGACAATGTGATATTTGTAGATGCTCTAGTATTTAGTATATTTGTCAGGCGAAAAGCAATAACAACTATCACCTCAAATATCAGCATTTCCTTATGTGTAGCAACAAACAACTGTCCACTTGCACATCTGCCACACTAGATGGCAGCCACTCATAAACATGTAGAGGCCACGAGCAGCAGCTGCTGTTGCAGCATGTCCACATCTCGTTGTAAGCAGCTTCACGTGATGGAAGCTTGTTTTTCAGCGAATATGCAAATGTCTTTTGCTGGAGACGTGGTGCTGAAGCAGATCACAAGTGCATGATCACTCGCTCCAGCGCACCTTTCGTCTTGACAGTCAGCCCTGAGGCTTCTCCAGCTCGGCCTGGTGAAGGAGAAAAAAGGCCTGGAGCTCACAACATTATCAATATTAAAAGTAAATGTCACCGCATGTGAGCATGTTGGCTTTTGTTGGCCTAAATTGCAGAGCATCAGTTTCATGTACTGTTGACTGAGAAGCTTCAGATAAAAAAAAGGAGGTCGTCTCACATACAACTTACAGTTTTTACAAGTTTTCGCATGAGTAGGACCTGTACCGCCACCCACCACCGTCATCTCGCTGTGGCTGAGACTCAGCACACCATTACTAAATTACTGATTACAGGCGGAAAGTGATACAAATGAGGAGGTTGCCCCTTGATGGTTAATTGGTAGCATGTAATAATGGAGCGGTGATATGTGGGCCCTTAATTCTGTGTTTACTGCACTATTTATTGGAGCGCTTCCCTCCTCGTGCTGGTGGCTGATGAGGTGAGCTGTGTTTCCGCTGGCGCGCTATCAATCCTGCTTCATTAAGGACACACGGGGTTGGGAAGTGAGAGGAGCGCTGAGTTTGCCTTCCAGCTCGGCATGGGCAGAAGAGTGAGCCCTATTAATGAATTTCAAATTGCGACTGACAGGAGATGCACGCAGGAAAGCAATCATGAAAGAAAGATCACAACTTCTTGGCTGATTAATCAGTTTTCAATTGATACCAAAGGAAAGTATTGACTGAGGCAGCATGCAGTGATTTGTAAACATATAAGCACCTTTTCTGACAGTGAAAGCAGACATGATTCATGCAGCTATTAATTTGTTCACCTCATACTGCATGAGGGTTAACTGGTGCTGTGTATAGTGTTGAGTAATCCCAGCAGAATCTGTCATGTCAATATTATTTGACTGGGCAGTGCAAATTTGTCTCTAAATATCTTTTGGGAACTATCCTCCTCCACCAATTTTCCTGTGTGTATTGTGGCATTTTGACCTTCAGTTTTAATGATCGTCTATTTTCTATCTACTTTTGGTTACATGTCTTTTCGATTTTTTTGGTAAGGACAACACAAGTTCTCAGCATTTCTGCAAATATGCCAGTGTTTGTGCGATGGGAAGTTTTCAACTGCTGTGGTAGTAGTTAAAATTGATAGATTAAGGATGCAAAATAAAGATTGTGACAACCGTGTACACGTCCTACAGAAACACAGGTGGTGGCAAGACATTAATACATGATTTGTATGATAATATGCATTCTGTAGTGCGAGAAATGCAAACAACATAAAACATACAAGCAATACTGATTATAACTAAACAGAGACATGCAGAGCAGCAGTGAGAAACTAAACATGACAATCATAATGTTGTTATTTATAAAATGTAAAAATATCCAAGGAAGTAAAATGTAATATATTATGATGACGTTTTAGGGCCAAGAATTAATATTCTAATTTATTTTTTTTTTAGATTTTGAGAATAAAGTCATAAATTAGCAAGAAAAAGTTTTAAATCTAAGAAAAAAAAAAGTCAGAATTTTATGACATTAGTGACGAGTTTTTGTGCAGAAGTAAGCAAAACTAGCAGGTCCTTGGATCGCCTCCATCCCTCACAACCACTGTCCCCGGAATCTCGTCCTCCAAGTCTGTGTTGTTCGCACGATACACACATTCATTGGGTAAATGTTATTTATTACATGGCCTCACACATTTTAGTGTAAAAATTATTAAAATCACATACGTCGAGAGCTTAAATCAAAGATTTCAGTGCTGGCCCTCAGAAACAAACACATGATACCTTTGATAGACTCTGTCCACTCTGGTGATATTTTTGCTTTTCATTTTGGGTTCCTGCTTGTAGGTATTTGAATTTCTCATGTCTTATCCAGAATACATAGTTGGCCACATAGGAAATGTACCCGTGACTTGCATTAAGCAAGGACAATCAAAATAAATTGTGGAGGCTCCTGTCACATCAAGTGCAGCTGCTCCGAAGTCTTGTTTTCATTTACCACCTCCCTGTGGAGAGATGAAAAAAGAGTTTATTGAGGGACTTACCACTTTGTGGTTTGTTACCTCTTTGTGTGTGTGTGTGTGTGTGTGTGTGTAAATATTTAATGAGCTAAAATAAAGTACCTTACAGTACATCAGTTTAGATTTGTTCATTCTAAAGCATGACTAAAAATAACTAAAATATGTAGCTATTAACATTGACAAAAGGTATTTCTCAATGTCATCCCATTTCCCATTTGCAGATACAAGCAAAGTGTAAAGTCACATATAACATACTTTATATCATACATACTTCTCAATCAGCTCAAATGCATTTGAGGTCACATTCTTTGCTACTAAAGTATGCGAAAGAGACATCAGCGGACCATGCACGAAATACAACGAAGACAATAATGGAAACAGAGGCAGCATACTTATTGAGTCGAACAAAGGGTGCCGTGCAGAAGAAAAGAGAACCTGATAGAAAGAATAAAACACATTAATGGAGGAACGAGAGGAGAAAGACCTTTTAAATAATCTGGCATTTTCTGTGATTTTCCTTTTGTATTTGGCTTCAATTCATTCTTTCGTCTTTTGTCCATTATTCCTCTCGTCTCCTCTCCTCTCCACTCTTCTCCTCTCCAGGCAGACATTTCTTTGATCCTACGATCCCACGCCTTTCACCCCCCTCTCCAGTCCTCTCGGGGTCTTATTAACAGACACACAGTTCTCATGTTTTATTGCCTATGATAAAACCTTGCCTCTGATCTCTCATTACAGGCCCACTCTTTGGAAATGGGCCCTGAACCCTACGGCTTAATATTGCCCGTAATGGGGCAAAAAGCTAAACGCACAATCTGAACGTGTCGGATACGTACCAGGTCTCTGTGCATTAATAAGCTATCAGCTCATCCTGGATTTGGCCTGATTCGGATCCTTCTGCACATTTAACATGGGAATGTGGTGGTTTCTGCTTGTAAATTGCTGTTTAAAGTAGCTTCAAGTGTCCACACATGTAAACAACTGTTGACTTATGCACATGTAAAAACAGGTGTACAAGCAAACATTTACTCATGCATATTTACGCACATGAAAATGCACTAAAGTATGCAATGGATGTGCATGCTCATGGATAAAAACACTCACTAGCTGAATTTTTCAGATTGGTGAGTCTGTTCATGTTTGCACAAGTGATGTATTTTTCATGAGGGGTCCCTTTTTCACCTCTCTGGGGGACACAGCAACTCTTAGTCTCTGTCACACATCATTTCAGGCCCTCTGGGCAACATAACGACGATGAGACCGCTGGCTTAAGAAAATACAGTTGGCAATTTTACTCCCCTCTGCCCCTTTTCCATCCCTGTAGGTTTTGGTTTTATACATTTCAGACCACGCATGTACAGAACAAGTACAATTATATTTGTTCACGTCAGAAGAACTTCCTTCGAAGGTCAGACACAACTATTTTTTCTTTACCACATACTTCTGCATCATACAAGTGTATATACTGTCCCTAAGCTGATTCAGATTTATTTTCATGCACATTTCAGTAAAGGGTAAAACATTCAGATTCAGATTCAGATTCAGAATACTTTATTTATCCCCGAGGGAAATTGTTACTTTACAGTTGCTCCGTGTAAAATAAATAAAAGTGCGTAAAATAAATAAAAGTGCAACAGAAAATAAATAGTGTAAGAGAACTGCAGTATAAATAGATGAAAGATCTGAGGGAGTGAAAGGGTCCAAGAGCCATTCAGAGGGAGGAGTTGTACAGTTTGATGGCCACAGGCAGGAATGATTTCCTGTGGCGTTCAGTCATGCATTTAGGTAGGATAAGTAAACATGCTCTATCCTTACCATGTATTCCACTTTAAATCAGGTACTGTGTTGTGTATTATACCTCTTAGTATTATACCCATCACTACTGAAATGTTCTCAACTCAATACTAATTGCAATAAAAAGATTTAAGTTCAGTGCTGACATGTTTTGGAATATTCCTTTCTACTTTGAACTAGATTCTTCGGTTACACTTGCAAGTGTCAAAATCATCTATGAAAAAAACCTAAAATGTGCAGTTATGCTTTACTTGGTGTCAGTACAAAGACAGGTAACATGTATGCGGATTCTGCATGCTCTCAGGCAGGTGAGTGCTCAGATGGATAGCTATTTTAAAGGACTTAGCATTGGGATGTAGGGACATGTCATAGTCGAAGTTTAAAGATTCATTCTAGTCCTGAATACAGCAATACAAAGGTACCCTCTGTATGACTCCAAGGTGAACAGGGGTAAAACTATCTGGTGGTCCGGAGTACAAGGGCAGATCATACACAGGATGCTGCTAATGATCACACATTGGTCTATTTAAGTCCACGAAAGTCCATGAAACGGAAGCTGGAGAGTATCAAACTGCTGTGTCGTGACGTAACTTCTTCGGAACCATAAAGAACCAGAATGTGTGACATAACGTTGGGATAAATCTGGAGATCAAGGTAACTAGAACAACGGTCAGTAGCTCGACTAAGCTCTGCTGAACTCAGCTTGATGCCATGACATTATTGGTTGAAACTGGCTCGCACATGGTGATGTAATTTTATTTGGATTTACAAGAGGAAAAGGATCAGAGTGTTGAATGTTTCATTTGTACTTTTTCCCCATCTTGGAATGCCAGCAGGACATGAAATCGCCCACACCCACTTCGATTTCGATGGTCTAGATCATGACTTCATTTTGATCTCTTTCTATTCGAGGTCATGACACCCCTCGTCAGTATATATATTGTTCTTCACTGTATATCTAATCTCTGGCTGTAAACTGTTGTCAGTCCACCAAAACGAAAGGAGAAGCAAAGGTATGGAGAATAGTTAATAGGATTTGACAGGGCGCTTCCTCTGAGCGTATGCTTCCGATGTCTGTCGGATGAGAGGGTCACGCACGTGGCCACTGTCTATTAGATCCTGCTTCACCATTCTTACTATGTGCTGTTGTTGGGAGTTGGAGAGGCACAAAAAAAGGTGACCCACGAAGGTCAGATATCTGCTTGTATGTGAGCTGTGGGGTCCTGCTTGTTTCACAAGGAGAGAGGCAAAGAAGAAATTCAAAGCTGCAAGGCTCCTTTAAACACAAGCCCCACGGTCCCTGTGTCCCAGCAAACCTCTCTGCTCCTTTCATGCACCCGGTTCAGACACAGTCCACTCTTACAGCTTATCTGTTCCTCTGCAGGTATTAGTGATTTTTTTTTGTCATTGTTGTGCTATTTTCTCAAAGGGAGTAACAGTATTTGATGGCTAGAGGCCACAGAGGAGTCCCGTTACAAGAGACAAGTGTTTTATCTTTGAGAAATTATCTCATAAATCATCATCACAACAATCCCTTATATGCCTCCAAAAGCACAGAGCTGGAACACTGGAGCTGTCAGCTAAAAAAAACAAATAAGCTGCGCCACATACTCAATTGCTTTTTATATTTTTCTCTGATTAGGAGGTAAAACATATCTTTAGAAGAGGGCTCCGCTTTAATTATTACTCTTGGCAGTGCACGGTCAGAACAGCACAATGAAGTCAGGGATCCTAAAGACTTAATTAGAAAGGTAGCATATTTAAGTGCGGCCCACCCGTCCACTGCCACCTGAGATTTGCTTGATTGCGGTTAGTCTGAAGTAAATGAGAAATGGAGCAAGTGATGGAGGCAATTACTTCCTGGCTTTCATTAGGCCTGAGCAGTGATATGAAGGCGCATGGTTAGTCTGAAGTAAATGAGAAATGGAGCAAGTAATGGAGGCAATTATTTCCTGGCTTTCATTAGGCCTGAGCAGTGATATGAAGGCGCATCTTCGTAGAATCCACATCACTCCACGGCCCATTGAAATATGAAGACACACACACACACAAGGAGGAAGATTCGGAACCTACACGTATGCATGACACGAAAAGAAGTGGTAGTTTACACCTCATTGGTGCACCATTTGGACAAACAATGTAATCGTGCAATTTTTTATCTATTTATTATGTGTGTGTACGTCCGTATGAGCGCACCACAGTGTGCTAGAAGTTACAGAGATCGTCTGCTGTCACCTTGGCGGTCATAATCAGAGGTGTAATGTAATTGCACGACAGGGCTCTTGTTTAATGTGGAGACTTTGACTTTCTGCTTGTTTGTGTTTTCAGCCTCAGAGGGGGGATACATGCCTTCCGCCCGCCCTGCCCACACGCTTATCATACATTTAAACGTAGATACAGTATACAGTACACACACACACACACACGCACACACACAAGCCTCCCTCTATTGTGTAGCACCAGCCCATATTACTGTGCATTTCTAATACTCACACTCACACTCATATAACTTATCTCCCCTCCTGTGAAAATGAGGTTGTTCAGCAACAAAAAACTGGGTAACTCGTCTTTAGGCAGACACTTTTTCATGGGAAATGTTCCTGAACAAAGAGGACACAACAGGAAGCAACCACATATATGGTTGGTAAGCCATTGAGACATCATCTATCTTTATTTAGGCCATTGGTCAAAAAGATTCGCTAACAAGCCCAAAAGTTTGGGTACTACATATCAAATACAAATACAGTGAATCAGGAGGAGCAGCGTAACAACAGATTAATGTTTATTGAACTCAGTTACTTAAAATTACTGATATTTGAAGAATTTTTTTAATTAAATGTAATTGTGTCTTGAATCCAAATGACGGTAATCTTTCTTCTCTAAAATAATTAGAAACTGTTTGTGGTATTTTTTGTTTTTACGGAGTCAGTTTTCTTTTGTACTTTAGAACGTCCTATTGCTATACAAGTCAAGGCATTGCCGGCCTGATTGATAGCTACATATAAGAAAGGCTGATTGAGAGTCACAATTTTGGCCAGTGGAGATTAATAATCCTTGCAAAGGAGAAAGCAATGGTGAAGGCAAAGCAGCTCTGTTGATGTCCCCAGTCCTGTCTCTCCATCTGCATCTGATAGAAAACTCTCCACAGTGAGCAAGTAGTTATGGCTTAAACTTAGATGCCACTGAGATTTGACCAAAGTTGGGGTGAAACTATATTTATCAAGCAGGCATGATGATGACAGTGTGAATTATAATTACATTAAATATAGTTGTAATTAATTACATTCATTTTTCTTCTCTCATCAGTAACTATACAGTGAGAGAAAAGATATGTAATAGATGCAGATAAAGTGTGTTCAGATGAGCTTACCCTCCCAAGAGTAAGACCACTCCAATCTTGCACATCTCTAAGTCTTGTGCTTGCTGTTTGGTCACAGAATATAAAGTAAAGTATAAAAATTCCACACTGCTGTGATTTAAGCTCAATATCAACACACTTAAGAAATGCTACGTGTTACTGCTTTGGTCTACATTTGTCCAATTAATATTAATGAACATGCACAACGTTAAGCCAAAGCCAGGAGCTAAAGAGCTAAGACTCACTAAGATGTAAAGTAGAGCTCCCTTGGTGATAGTTGGATCTGCATTCACTGTATCTACAATTGCAAATCTCAACATTTAAGGTACGCTCTGCTACTCCCTTAGGGAGATTGTACAGGGGCAAATTACTTTCTGAACTTTCATGGTTTAAACGAAATACTTTCCCAGGAATGTTTTCAGACTGCCTGAGAGGATAGCAAGTGAATCCCTCACAAAAAAAGAAAACACAGTAAAAAAAAAAAAAAGAAAAATAAATAAAGACTGCAAATGTGTAACTGTGGGAGAGAGGGGAACTTTACCCTCTCGTAATGTTAAAATCTCAACTCAGACAAACAGACTTTCCACCACAAAGAAAATAAGCCTTCAAGATAATGAAGCAACAGTTTGTAAAAACAGTAAAACTGACCTTTTGAATTTAAGATTAGATTTCTCTCTCTCTCTCTCTCACACACACACACACAAACACACACTGACAAACGCATATTATTGTTGGACTGATAAATTGACTTTGAGTTAATTTGAGTCTGGGGGTGTTTACTACGTAAACTATGAAGCACAATGAAACACAGATAGCACACATCCATCTTGCAGATGTCAGACTCTCTGCAAGTTACATTGGCAAGACAAGAGAGAGAGAGAGAGAGAGAGAGAGAGCGAGTGTTTGCTAATTGGAAAGGCGTAGCTGAGATGGTGGCATTTTGGTCAGAAATGTCCTCCAGACTGTTTTAATGATGAATCAAAGTTGCATCCCCTACAGATGGCCTCAGTCAGACGTGACCGTAATTCTATTAGTTTGGATTTTTCAGGCAGCAAATAAGTTGACATGTTCAAGCATCACATTTCATGGGAATACAAGGAGGCATTTTAAAATCATATGCATTACCACCAAAAATAGCAACCCGATTTTCCGTGTTGATATAAAATGAGCCAGTAATGACATCGTCCTATCTAACTTTTAATGTCTCAGACAGCACAAACAGCCTGCAAAAGAATAAAAACACTTTGCGTACATAATTTCTGAAACACTGTTGAAATTGTTTTTTTTAATTTATGCATCTTTAACCAGATTAAGGATTTGGTTGCGATCTTCCATGATCAAGAGTTAACCAAAAGAGTGAGAGAAATACTTGAGCTCATTTTTCATGTGTTTTATAGTTTTTTACATGGCATTTAATGACTACTTGTTTTTTGAGAACAGCACATGCAATGAAATAGTCCAGTTAGTAAAGTAAGGTCGTCGTCGTCGTCATCGTTATCCCCGGGTCGCGGGGGCAACAGCCTGAGCAGGGAGATCCAGACGCTCCTCCCCCCGGCCACTTCCACCAACTCCTCCGGGGGGACACCAAGACGTTCCCAAGCCAGCAGAGAGTTATAATCTCTCCAGCGCGTCCTTGGTCTGCCCCGGCGTCTCCTCCCGGATGGGCATGCCCGAAGCACCTCCCCAGAGAGACGTCCGGGATGCATCCTGACCAGATGCCCAAACCACCTCAACTGGCTGCTCTCAACACAGAGGAGCAACGGCTCTACTCTGAGCCTCTCCCGGATGTCCAAGCTCCTCACCCTATCTCTAAGGCTGAGCCCAGCCATCCTGCGAAGGAAGCTCATTTTGGCCGCTTATATTCGCAATCTCATTCTTTCGGTCACTACCCAGAACTCATGACCATAGGTGAGAGTTGGGACGTAGATTGACCTGTAAATTGACAGCTTTGCCTTCTGGCTCAGCTCTCTCTTCACCACAACAGACTGCTTCAGTGTCTGCATCACTGCCGACGCTGCTCCAATCCGTCTGTCAATCTCCCGCTCTATTTTCCCCTCACTCGTGAACAAGACCCCGAGATACTTGAACTCTTCCACTTGGGGAAGCGACTCTCCCCCGACCCAGAGTGGGCAACCCACCCTTTTCCGGCT
>KV751315.1:1962012-1978969 GCA_001698575.1 Mola mola
CAATACAGAGATTGAATGGCCCATAACAAAAGGCCATCTACCCCATACTCTCGGAGCACCCCCCACAGGACACTTTGAGGGACACGGTCATAAGCCTTCTCCAGATCCACAAAACACACGTGGAGTTGTTGGGCAAACTCCCATACCCCCTCCAGTATCCTTGCGAGTGTATAGAGCTGGTCCAGTGTTCCACGGCCAGGACGAAAACCATATTGCTCCTCTTGAATCCGAGGTTCAACTAGCAGCCGGACTCTCCTCTCCAGCACTCTGGAGTAGACCTTCTCAGGGAGGCTGAGGAGTGTGATCCCAGCGACCTCGCCCCCAGTGATGAGAGAGCCCAGCCCAAAGTCCTCTGGCTCTGCCTCCTCTTCGGAATGCGTGTTGGTGGGATTGAGGAGATCTTCAAATTATTCCTTCCACTGCCGAAATAGAGACTCAATTGAGTTTAGCAACTCCCCTCCCACACTGAAGACCGTGTGGACGGGGTTCCGCTTTCCCCTCCTGAGCCGCCGAACAGTGTGCCAGAATTTCTTTGGCGCCAACTGAAAGACTTGTTCCATGGCCTCATCAAACTCCTCCCACACCTGGGTTTTTGTTTCAGTGACCACCCGAGCTGCAGATTGCTTGGCCTGCCGGTAGCTGTCTGCTGCCTCGGGAGTCCCACAAGCCAGCCATGCCTTGTAAGTCTCCTTCTTCAGCTTGACGGCCCCTTTCACCTCTGGTGTAAACCAGCGTGTCCTGGGGTTACCGCCATGACTAGCATCAGCGACCTTGCTACCACAGCTTCGAGCAGCCGCCTCAACAATGGCAGCGCGGAGCATGGCCCATTCAGATTCCATGCTCCCCAATACCTCCGGGATGTGGTCGAAGATCCTCCGGAGGTGGGAGTTGAAGACCATTTTCACAGAGTCCTCAGCAGACCCTCACAATTCGCTTGGGCCTGCCTGGTCTGTCCAGCTTCCTCCCCCACCACCTGATCCAACTCACCACCAGGTGGTGATCAGTTGACAGCTCTGCTCCTCTCTTTACCCGAGTGTCCAGCACATACGGTCGCAGATCAGATGATGCGACTACAAAGTCAATCATTGACTGTCGACCTAGGGTGTCCTGGTGCCAAGTGCACTTATAGAGAGTCTTATGGCTGAACATGGTTTTAGTTATGGACAAACTTTGACTAGCACAGAAATCCACTAACTTGGGCTCAGATCGGGCAGGCCGTTCCTCCCAATCACACCCCTCCAAGTCTCGCTGTCATTGCCCACATGAGCGTTGAAGTCTCGAAGTAGGACAATGGAGTCCCCAGTAGGGGCACTCTCCAGCACCTTTTCCAAGGACTTCAAAAAGTGTGGGTACTCTGAACTGCTATTTGGCGCAGTCAGGACCCGTTCCCCGACCCGAAGGCGCAGGGAAGCAACCCTTTCGTCCAACGGGGTAAACTCATCAACACATTGGCTGACAGGAGGGAGCTATTAATAAGACCACAATTGCTCTCCGCCTCTCACCTGGGACAACTCCAGCATAGAAAAAAGTCCAACCCCGCTCAAGAAGACTGGTTCCAGAACCCGAACTGTGTGTTGAAGTTAGGCTGACTATATCTAGCTGGTATCTCTCAACCTCTCGCACAAGCTCAGGTTCCTTGCCCTCCAGAGAGGTAACATTCCATGTTCCAATAGCCAGCTTCAGCAACCGGGGATTGGACCGCCAAGGCCCCTGCCTTTGACTGCCACCCGATCCACATAGCACCGGACCTCTATGGCTCCTCCTGTGGGTGGTGGGCCCACGTGAGGATGGACCCATATCTCGTTTTTGGGCTGAGCCCACCCGGACCCATGGACAAAGGCTCGGCCACCAGGCGCTCGCCTACGGACCCCTTCCCCAGGCCTGGCTCCAGGGCGGGTCCCGGTATCCCTCTGGGCAGGGCACACAAGTCCTTGTTTGTCACCATCATAGAAGTCTTTTGAACTGTGCTTCGTCTGGCCCCTCACCTAGGACCAATTTGCCTTGGGTGACCCTACCAGGGGCAAACAGCCCCCAAAAACATGGCACCTAGGATCATTAGGGCACCCAAACCCCTCCACCACGGTGAAGTGGAGGTTTCTGGAGGGGTAAAGTAAGATGTTTCCCTTTTTAAGATTACTTATAGAAATTTGCAAATTTCCATTATTTCCGGCACTAGCAAATGAGATGGGCTTCCAGCTCAAGAGCAATTTGCAGTCATTTGCAATGACTTTGTTGTAAAAGGAGCTCTTGATCTTGCGTATCATCCACTTTAACATTATTGCAGATCAAACACACTCCCTCATTGCAACACCAATGGCTGGACATCCTCTCAGTGAATAGTCTGCCCCCAACGCATTTGTTAGACTGAGTGGTAAGTTGGAGGCAGACAGCGTTAGCCGCTGACTATGCAGTCACTCAGTCCTTGAACCGGGCTTCAAAAAATAAATCAGGCTTTGAATTTTGAAAGAATCCAGGCTGCTGTGAGAGCACACTTTTATTATCCTTCAGTGGGATTTGAAACGGTCACTGAAGTACTATTAACACTATTAAGTGTGTTTTCTTTTGTTTTTTTTGATTTTTTACAATGTTTTGGTGTAGTCACCTTCTGGTAGCTGCTGGTCTTGTGCCCAAGGTCTTGTGGGCCCATGGTAAGGATCAAGAGGCACAGTTTAATGATACATACTGTTCTTGCTTTTTCAAATTGAAAGCTGAAAACACACTTGAGTGGAGTGGAGTGCTTTCTCAAAGAACATTTTTATCGGAGCTCTGCATCGGGACCCACCTCAGACACCGCACCTGAAGCAGATCAGAGTTACTGCCTTGATCTTTAAAGCCAGCGGTGTCACCGGGAAGACTAACAGTCTAATGTTGTGTGACTTGATTTATTTTTGGATTGCACAATTCATGTTTGAAGCTGCCCAGCAAAGTGCTGTATTGTAAGCAGGCGACCTGGACCTCTCCACCATAAGCTCATCACGCTTAATAGAAAAAAACAGCTTGACAAGTAAAAGTAGAATTGCAAGAAACGGTCGCAGTGTCTGCAGGCGTAAGGTGACACGATGCACTGGAGAGACAAATCTTTATTATTTATTTTTTCATTCCATAGACCGTTAGTAGGAGGCTGATTTTGTGGGTCCCTCACCAGTGATAATGTACCTGTTCACACGACAAAACAAGACAACCCACAGAATAAATGACTGATGATCAGTGACAGGTGCTTTTGCTCTTACCCAGGGATTGAAGTGCTGGCGACAGACGGTTGGGGCTATGTTATTGAGGTCATTTCAGACTAAAGCAGCAAAAGTGTGTCTGGGGAAATATGGTAGAATAGAGGAAATCTTGCAAATGGAGGAATCGCTGGGTATGTGGACGTGCAGATGGATGGAGAAACTCTCTCTCTAAATCATGGTCGGTACAGTCTTTCACTTTCCAGTCACTCAGCCTTTTATTTCACGAGCTTCCTTCCTCTCCTCCCTCACTCCTCTTTTTGTACATTCAGTTTTCTCACCTTCTGTCATGTGGAAAGTTCGGGAGACCCAGGTGTAAATTGTTCAGCTTCCAATGGCTGGAGAAAAGCAAGAAGCAATTTCCACACATTTCTTCAGGTCCATTGCAACATTTGCCGGACCCTACGGAGACTTCAAAGCACAAAGAGAAACCGCCACTTATCTGCCAGCCAGTTAGCAGGAAGGAGAAAAGGGCAGAGAGAGGGAGAAAGAGACAGTTGGTATCGCAGCTTGCACTTGACTAGTTGTCAGAATTGCAGAGATTACTGATATTACCGCAGATTTTAAACAGCTGCATTCACACTGTGGCTTACAGTAAAGAGCGTAACCTCCTCCTGCTATTTAAGGGTGGTTACACATCTCAGAACATTATCAGAGCAGTATCCATCCTCCATTGGCAGGATACAGTATATCAGGCCACCGTTAGGTTTTCCATACTGTGATGTTGTAATCACTGAGGTTTCATAGCTGCAGGCCGTTGTGTTGTGCAAACACAAGTGTCAGGAGACACTGGCTTCTGCAGTTATTGAACATCCAGATGTCAATTAAAATCCATCACAATCTCACCACATTCATATATTTTAACTTGTATAAGTCAATACTTTGTTATTATTATGTTGTTGTGTTCTGTACATGTGACATCTATATCACATGTACATTAGGTATATTGGGTGTGAGCATGACCCGAGAGAGTGGAGGATATTGACCGACCTTGTCACTTTGGGTAGTTAATTAATCTGCTTGTTTTTTGTAGTGGTAAATTTTAGCCTTAATTCCATTTTCAACAGGGGAGGATGCATAGATTGGTAAAAATTTCATGAAAATCCTTACTTTTTTGCCTTCAGCTGAAGCACTTAAGACTCAGTACTAGTAACAACTAGCATGTGGTCCTAAGTATTCCAGGCACTGTGGCCTTTTTTTTATCTTCCTGATTCAAAGTGTACTTAAATGCCATACTTGATTATTTACCCTGCTTTAATCTCTCATCTTTTCCTTAGATACAATCAAAGAAAAAAATAATGTTTGTACAGTGAGGAAACATTTGCACTCTATCAAAGTGAAGACCTACAGATAAAGAAAATGGGACTGAAAAAATGAAAATATTGTTCATTTAAGGGAGGAAGTGGCTAGAAGAGCTGCTGTGTGTTCTAGACCGATAACGTCCCTCAGAAGCTAAGTCAGCCCATTAGTCTAGTATACTGTACCCTTTTAAATCTCCAGCAGGCAGTATTGGCTATAATTCCATGCCAGCAAAGCTGATCTATAAGATATACTGCACCCTCAGAGGACCTATGTTGCGATGGCGAGGACAGGGAAAAGTGAAGACTTCAACTTCAAGCTGCTGCCTGACATCCAAATCAGCATTTCAAAATCACTCAGTGAGATTAAAAAGTCAGGGGATGGGAAGGATGAGTGGTGCAGGGAGGCAGGTAGCCACACGCCTCGCAGGAGAAGCAATAGGCGCTCCTCTTTTTGTTGGGTTCTTTCACTATGCATTTTTTCCCCTTTTCAACTGCATTTTCTCCAAGGAGATTTGAAGCATTTCCAATAGCTTTTTAAATAACTTGCTGTCCACATCACTTTCTGTAAGGCCACTCATAGCCACTGAGACCACAGGGCATGAAGACGAATGCGTTTGCTGTCTTTTCCTATTTGTCTTCCCTCACTATGCTTTCTATTTTCTTCATCACACCGTTTTAAACTTTTCCATTTTTCCTTCTTTTTCCCCATTTGGCTCCTTGTTTTTTCATCTGGGTGAGTCATGCTGTCTATAAAAAACATTGAAGAACAAATGGATGTGCAGCTCTCTGTAAAACATTATCACGTCAGGTGGTATATAAAATGAAGAGTGGTGATGTTGAAGGCTTAAGAACGAAGTGTGTGAGTGATGTCTTGAGGCAGGGAAGACAAAATGACGAAAGTTTTGAATCTATTAACACTTTAAAAGAAACTTAAATGACTTTACGACATTGGCATTTATGTATGAGGTTGTATAAAAGAAGTGGAAGTGGAAAAGTTATGTTTAGAGGATTGTTGTGGTGTTTTTTAATGTTCACTTTGTTGCTTGTTACAGGTTAGCAAGTTGACAATGACACCGATTGAATTCTTTATTGTAACACAAGAAACTACATTAAGATAGCAACTAATAGCAGCTTATATATCGAGGCAAAACTGAGATAAATATCAGAAAATTACAGTACTTGAGAATAATGTGAAACATTTATCTAACAGGATCAGGACCACACGTGAAAGAAAATTATTTCAGTACTGACCTCTCTCAGAATTCTAAAAAAAAAAAAAACCCAAAACAAACTCAGAGGCTGTATCCAAAGTTTCATACTAACATCTTTTATTTGATTAAAAAGGAATGTGAGAATTTTTGTAACTGTAACTGTAACTATAGTATGAAACCAATAGTGCGTGAAATGTAAATTATCTTTTGAAAAATATTACAGTATGCAGAACTGAACACTATGCTGGCAGATGAATTTAAATTAGCACCTCTCAGATACAAACCTAAAGTCCTAAATCGTCCTAAAGCAATGGACAAGTGCTGAAATTTGAATCTACGAGTCCCTGAAGGAACATCATTTGAAATGTAAACTGGAGTGCGTGTATTTTTTTTTCCTGCAAATAACGTGAGGTTTGATTAGACACACACCGCTCAAAACTCAAAAAATGCTTTAAAGATCAACATGAAAATGAACTGTAAGGGTCCTCCAACATTTTGAGGGTTTTTTTTTGTTTTTTTTTTTGTAGCTTAAAACCTACATCTGGGAAAAAAAAAATCCCTCAGTGCAAACATTGCTTTGGAGCTTTGGTCTGATTCGATTCCAACAAATTCATTCTCACAGGTCTCAAATGAGTTTCTTTCTGATATCGCAGGAGGCTGTTTGCAGTGAGTAGTTAGTGAATATACTTGAATTAAACAAATAGCAAGATATATAGCAGGAGTTGGAAACAGTGTAAAACAGAGCTAAAGGAGCTAAATGGAATTTTAAGGAGGCAACTTAAGGACATTTACCATAATCACTTAGATAGTTAATGTCTGTGTTGCTTTTACATAAACCTACACACTATATATGGTACACTTTCACTTTCACATTCATTTGCGTGCACAAATACTGTGAATGAGAACAAACCAGAAATGCTTAAAAATGGAAAAATACAAAGCTCACATTTATACAAATGCAGCAATATGCAAGAGAGGGAGTGATACATATATCCAAGTCTTGCTCCACAGTGATCGATGAGTCCTATCATCCCAAATCGAGTCATGGAATTGCACAGGGTTAACAAAGAGAAACAGAGATGTTGTGTGTAAGAGAGAGGGACAATGACTGCAAGAGAAAGAGAAGACGATTTCTGTGTGTGTGTGTGTGTGTGTGTGTGTGTGTGTGTGTGTGTGTGTGTGTGTTATGACTGTTGTCCAGTGAAGTGGAGCGGCGGGTGACAGTGACGGAGAGGTTGAAGGGAAAAGGGGATGATGGAACTGAGTCATGGGAAAGCAAGATGATGATGAGGACAACTTGGTGCAGTCGGTGGTTGATGACTTGAAGAAGGGAGGAGATAAAGAGAGAGACATCTTCATACAACAGGGGTTAGAAACAGTGAGGGCCGGGGGTCGAGAAAGGGAGATTCCATTACCAGAAATAAGGAATTGGTCGTCTTCTACTAGAAATAAATTTTGCCTCATAAATTAATTTAATGTGTTAACATACATGGACATTGGACAGAATAGCAGCAAACATCACTTTTTCATGTCCACTTTTGGCTAAATCATCATTACCTATCAGCGCTTAGGGCTGTTGCATTAGAATCTCTTGGGTCCGCCTCTAGGTAGCTGGTGAGTTTGGTAACAGCCTGAACCTCTTGGGTGTGGTTGTGCCTGCAGGGGTGGTTTGCCGTAACGTCCCAGAAGTTCGACGTATTATTTGATTTAGCCACCAGTGCTGTCTCCACTGCTCCTCTCACATCAAGTGTGATTGACGGTAGCTTGCCATCCAATGCGGTTGACTTGTTAATACCGCAATTACTAATTTTTGCGATTATCGCAACAACCCTATCACTACTTATCCTTTGCAGGGTCTTGGGAGGCTGGAGCGATCTCAGATGACCCCTCAGACACAGAAAGAACATGCATACTCTGTACAGACGCCCCATCCTGACTAGGGTATTGAACCCAGGATCTTCTTGCTGTGAACAACACTGACCACTGCACAAACATACATCTAGGCCTACACTGCACAATATTAAGCCCATTGCTGTTTTGCATTTGTTAGCTATTTGTTCAGGTAAATATTTGTTAAATATATTGCAAAATTAAGGGCCGCAGTTGTCAGTCAACCACTATGATTAGCCGCTGAGAATATCAAGTTAATATCACATCACATGGGAAATTACATCCATAATAATTTCTAACAGACCACTCCCTGGAATGATGGGGGGAAGTGTAAACAGGTCTAACAGATTTTTTTTTCTGGATCTTTTTTAAACGCATTATCAAGCAGATGCTACGTGAACCCAGGTGTCCATAGCCAATTTGGCTCTTTACATCCCATATCATAACCATAACGATAACATAGCCCAACCCTAACCCACCCTAACCTAGCCGGACATAACACGACACAACTGTGAATAAAACAAAAACAAATAAATACATTTTAAATAACAAACTAAGAGTCGACCTCACAGGAATTGAATCCAGAGATAAGTCCTGCACCATCTCCATTCCCCTACTGCATACTCAGTTGCCCTGTGGGACGTTGTCACTATTGTATGTCAATGAAAGTTAAGTCGATGGGTGGTGCATCTAAATGACTGGCAGTTCTGTGCAGTTCATGGTAAGCCTGATCCTTTCAAGCCCACAGCATGCATACATCAGAGACTCCAGCATAAATGACAGCTTTATTTGGCTCTTGTCTTTGGTTCCAGCCCAAAGATGGATGCATCATGTAGATGTTTTTTCCTTATAGTGTGTCCCAGTTTTGGAGGAACTCAGAGATATTAAACCAGGACTCACTCAGTGTCATCAGCGCTGGCAGAAAAATGCTAATGTGTACATGAACGGTTAGTGGTTTGAATGAAGTAAGTCCTGAAGAATCTCCGAAGTGTGATTCAGTTTTCTCTTCGCAAGTTTTGGACATCATATCTCACTGCAGCTGAGATCCCATTTGAGATATCATAGTGACGGATGTAACAGGATACAATGCTATGAACAAGTATTTGCCCCCTTTCTGATTTCTAATTTTTTTTGCTATTTGTCACACTCAAATGTTTCAGATCATCAAACACATTTTAATAGTAGACAAAGATAACCCGAGTTAATACAAGATGCCAATTTTAAATGATGATTTCAGTTATTAGGGGAAAAAAAGCTATCCAAACCTACCACAAATATATCCCCTCCCTTGATGTCGAAACATCAGTAATAGAGATTGATGAACACTCTGCCCCTTGTAAGTTGTGCTATTAAAAATGCATTTCATGTGTTAGGGTTTTATTTATGACTAACAAGAACTTAACAAATCATGATTTCCTCCATAACTGAGTGTAATGTTGGGCCTCAGTGGAAATTCAACTGCGTTACAGTCACTTGACAGCTGTATTTCATAAAGACCCAGTCATGCAAGGCACAATAACATTGATTTAAGTCCCTTCTTGGGCCAGCCAATGCATACACTGAAGAATCCCTTTATCACACCCCGTATCCGTCACCCACAACAAAACATGCTGCAGAATAAGCACAATGCGGGTTAAGTGGTGCTGAAGTTAAAGAGATGTTGATTTGTTGTCTGCCTGGCAGTTTGTGTCAAGGGAAGTACTGTAATAATGAATATACACAATAAGAATGAGAAGGGTTGGACGAGAGAGAGCAAGATGAAGAAACAGAGAAACAGGGAATAAACAAAGTTGTTGTTTTTTTTGTTTTTTGTTTTTTTTTCCCCCAAAAGTACACGGAAGCACAAAGACAAAATAGTAAAGAGAAAGCAAAAGACATTGTGGAGAATAGCAAGCAGACAACGTAAATGAGGGGAAAGTGGCATAGAAATGATTTTTGCCATTACAATTATCGTTAGCATGTGTTGTTGGCTATAAGCCGTCTCTTTATGGTGGATCCTATCATAATACTAATTATGGAGGATGCCATTTTTCTGTTTGCAGTGTGCCCCGTTACATGGCGAGGGGTTTGCTACAGGCACTCTTGTGGTGGGCTTGACTAAATGGCTGGCAAGCAAGTTACAGCCTCAATCGCCACGCTCACATCATTTATTTTCAGGCATCTAAACACATTAGACATTATTTTTCGATTGCTAGACTGGGCAACTACCAACCCAAACACAGATTACAATGTTAAAGGACCGATCTGTAAAATGTGAGTCTTAATCCCGATACCTTGGTTAGTAGCCTGAACCGACTACCAAACAAAAGCCCCAGCTTCTGATGAGCTGCAAAACCCACAGTGTTGGTATATGACTAGTTTCAATTTCAATACCTGAGCAGTTTAATATGTTAAAATCAGTGTTTTTCCAAAGGGTTATTGTAGATTAGCGTGCTGGTTCCTCTGCATTGTGCACAAGGCTTTTAGCAGGGACTGAACTATTTTCAAATGTTTCAAAACAAATGGGTCAAGTAAAAGACCGGTAAAAGCGGTTTCATGTCATAAATTAATGTCTCTCCAAGGCTCCCAATAGTTTCAATGAAGGGTGAACAAATAACCCATTACGTTAAATAAAAATTGTAGACTTCTCTCAGATTTCTTTGGGTTTTTCCTGTAAGACTCGAGATAATGTAAATACAGAACTTATAAAATATTAAATGATCAAATGTTTCATACTGTGTTTGACTTAAATAACTGTTAATTGTGACTGAGTGTTTTATCTGGCTGTTGGGTACTTTTACTTAATTAAAGGATAAGAATACATTTTCCACCTCTACATTCAAGTTTAAAAAAACAATTTAAATGGATATGTAGAAATAGAAAAAAATTTTCTCACACACCTTACAGACTGGCTAAAAGAATAATGTAAAAGTCCTTAAGCTTTTTGCTCAACTTCCGAAGTTCACAACAAAGTTCGAAAGTGTTGAAGGATGCAAACATGCTAATGTGAATCTATGATTTTACAGGTGTAACAAAACCTGCATGGTGCGTTCAAATATAACACATATATTTACATTTTCAGATCTACGCAATTACAGTCAATGGAAAAAGACAAATCACAATTCATCGTGTGATGAAATGCAGGATCTGAACCATAACAGGGGAGAGAGAGCGGAAGTATGTGCTCTAGGTCCATTATATAAATGGACGGGCTGTGATTAGCTGTGTTGTTTATTCGTAATCAGAGTGCTTCGAGACAAGTGTAAGACACAGCCGTAGAATATTAATGAACAGGATACGCTGGGAATAAAAATACTACACTGATATAGTAGGTGTGTGTGTGTGTGTGTGTGTGTGTGTGTGTGTGTGTGTGTGTGTGTGTGTCTGTGTGAGTTGAGGGGGGCGAAATGGAAACTTTACTGATTAGCAAGGATGAACAGGGGAGAGATCACACCACATGCATATTTTATGCATACCCTCAGTTATACACACAGATACTCTACATTGAATTAATACTTATGATTGCCTACACATGCACACGCAAGACCATTTCGACAGTGAGACAATTTTTCTTGCGTATATTGATCATTCCTGCAGCGAGCATATCTGAAGGCCTGTTAAAGACTGACTCAGATTCCTGCAGGTTTCAGACTAGTCTCGCAGACAGATTTGCCCAGAAACAAATCTTAACATGCACCAGAGAGAAAGACAAGAAGAAAAAGTGGGAGTTGTTTTACTGAGAGGCAAACTGAAGCTGAGACTACATTATCAGCTAAAGGAGAAGAGAGAGAGAGAGATTGAGGAATTGGGGAGAGAGAAAGAGAGACAGGACAGGGATAAATAAAACTTCACAAGGGCAGAAAGGAAAAAAAGAAGCTTCAGAGCAAAGACCTCCTGCAAGAAAGACAAGACATGGAAGAGTGGAACATCTTTGCGAGGATAAAAGAAGAAGTGTAATCGCCCAGTTGTTGCTTTTTCTCCCACAGGCCCCACAGAAAACAACTGGCGCTTTAAGCTTGGACAGATAACAGACAGAGGGATGATGCTGGAGGAGGAGAATACCGCAGTGGGCTGGAAGCCTCACACACACACACACCACATTCCTCCAAATGCAAATCATACAAAAACATGGAAAAACACATAAAGAGCACACACACGCAGCATGCACACAGGCACATTTTTCTTTTTCATACACACATGCAGACACAGTGTTTATATCTCTCTCCTGTCACTGCCAAATCCCTGAGGAGCTGTGATGATGGAGATGGAGAGCAGAGTGTATTAACTGTGACTGTGACACTGCTGCATCCAGCAACAGGGACCTCAGAAGAAAAAGGCTGCGCTTCAAAGATGCAGCCAGTCTCTAGTCCTCTGCACCAGCACTCACAAGATTTTGTGAAGAGAGCAGGAATTCCAGCAGTGCAGCTTCCACACCGTGGACAGAAATACAAAATCAGATTAATGTTTTTAAAAAAGTACTTTTTTGATTTATTAAAAATTTGGGGATTTGAAGTTTGCTTCACTATTTCACTCAAGCTGTTTTAAAAAAAAAATATTTTGCAGGGACATAAAACATGAGACACTGAATGAGTTACATAATCTTTAATGGTGTAAAAATGTTTTTTTCCTTTTTTTGCGGGCACCACATATTTGCATCGGAGTACATTCTGCTCATTTCACAGCCAGGCGCCTCCTGCACGTATATCTGTCAGTGTGTTACTTATCTAGGATGCTTGGACTAGACTGCACATGACCATCTGTACCGTACGACTGATGTACATAACTTTAAGTTTGCAGCAAATCCTTTTTCAATTAGCATCAGGCGCTGTAAGAGTTCACCTGTGCTTACTGTACTTGTGACAACCACTTTCTGACCACCTTTCAGTGTCCAAAGACCATTTCATCCAAATGTTGTACACACTTTCATTCTGACCTTCCACAACCTCCAGTTCAAGGTTTTATAGGAGTGTTTCAAAAATGTAGTTGACATCATGGTGTGTCACCAACTTTACACATGCATGTCCTACCCCTTTCTAGGCCCTAACACAGAACTGGACAGCATGTGGTCGGGATGAAAATGATTTAAAAAAACAAACAAAAAACTTGCAAGTTTAGTCTAAAGAGGTTTTTGATGATAATGTTATAACACTGTTATATCTCATAAAATAATGTAATTGTTTATAAGAATTACATTATTTAAAATAATAATTGTATTTTTCTTTATTCTTTTGTTATTTTATTAAAGCAAAAAGCTCACTACAAATACAGTGTATGAGCAAACACATGAGTTGTACAACACTGCACAATTGACTGCCATTCCCCCACTAATATGCCTATCAACCTTTCAGTGGCACATAAAGCAGATAAAAGCTATGGGAAATACTCACTTAGAATTCTTAGTAATTTTTTGTAATAGTGGGTCACTTATTTAGGACAATGTTAACAAAAGCATGAGTCACCTTTCTAGCTATTTTACTGGCTGAAGTGACAAGTCTTGTTCAGCTAGCTGGCTAAATAAGATGAACTATAACATTAGTCCTGTTATTGCACGAAAATGCTGTTGCTAATTCATTTTAGAATGTTTCCAGCTGTCTCATTTTAACAAAAGAATCTCCTAAAATGTGTATTAAATAGGCTTTGCTCAGCAGTAACATGTAGTAAAAAATCCTGGGTGATCCAACATGATCCAACAGTTTTACTGCTTGAAAATAACATTTTTGACATTGTTAACATACACATAGGTTGTTTTTTATGACATACATTATGACCAAAATAAGATGACAATATCTGTTTTCTGCACATAAACAGTTATAGTCTCAAAAAAACTGTCTGTCAGCCCCGATCTTCTGAACAGAAAACCTAAAGAACCTATCCTGATAAACTTAACATTCTGACGCATCGACTTGTAGGCGAACTTGAACAAGTTGCTCTTCCTCTTCTTCTTGGATATCTGTGTCTGGTTTGTACGGAGGCAGGATGAGACTATAATAGCACAAGGTATACATTTACATTCAAGCCATTTTAAGTTCACAAACGGATCGAAATATGTAATTCTACAAACACAAATGCATTCGTAATGGGTTGCTGCTAGAGCAGGTCTTTAAAAGAAAATATGACAATGGTATGATACGTTAATATGATCTATGACGTTACATTATCATTAATTATCACATGATTATGAGGTCATACAACTTCATGATGACACCCTGTCTTTGCTGTGGCTGCCATTTTTGTGTCTACATCAGGAATTTCTGGGGATCTACTCGTGTGTCCATGTGTCAAACAACTTGACAAGTTCTTTTGGGATAAAAAAACATGATTTTGGCCAACACATGCTCTTTCTTCCCAACATCAGCACCGTTGTATTTCCTTCCAGTCTTGAACAGTGATGTTTTTTTGGAGACTTGGTAAAGAAAAAAAAAAATAACCTGAAAGAGAGTGTCTTCTGTGGTAATCTATTTTTTCTGTATTGAAAAGAATTTGCCAACTACAACTGGCATGTGTTGTGTTTCTACGTTGATCTCAAATCATTTACCTCTCAGAGTAACTCACAGGACACACACTCACTACGCTGCTGATTGGACAACCTATTGTAGGTTTGTGGTGGCTAATTAGGCTCCACACCTTTATAGTTTATCATTTAAAGTTACACAAAGAATTGGCAGTGAAGAAAAGCTCCGTTAAGTTACATCAAAAAATCCTTCAGCAGGTGTTTGACAACTTTTATAGTGCTGGCAGCGTTTCAAAACCTCAGCTATTTCAGCACAAATGGTTCAGCCAACAGATGTTCCCCATAATTGCTGCGTTTAGTGCTCCTGTTTTGAGATGCTGATGATGATTATGACTCAGTTGCTGACAGAAGAAAACCTCATATCTCACTGTGGATCTAGTTTTCATGCTTTGTTGATGGTTTGATTACACTCATAGTCCCTGCTGTGAAATGCTGCATCTGTTAGACATTGTCAACACACAGTTACAATAACCAACATAGATAAGAATACTAACAATACTTTCCCCTGATTTTGTTTGACTGTTTCAGAAGAAACGTTCCATTTGTTTTTGCATAAGACCTAAGAGAGGAAGTGTCTGATTGTAAGATTTAAGACTAATAAAAAAATTAAGAAATCTTGCTTTTATTGGCATTTATTAGCCTGGATGAGTATGACTCAGAAAAATACACAATGATACAAAAAAGCAAACATGAACCAGCCCACTAAACAAACTTTAATTGGTAACTTTCAAAAGCTCTATAGTTTACATTTCTAGTATAGCCAGCAACAGTGGAACTCAGACACCCTACCTTGGCAATATTTGTGCCACAGTCTTTCCCCTGAGCCACACAGGACCGTTGGACCATGTTGCAAAGCAACAACAAAAAATACAAATGACTTAAAGTGCACTGGGAGGCATGCTGGGGGATTAAGCAAATGTGGAAGGCATTTCTTTCATTCTCTAGGGTGAAAGATTAGTGATGGATAACAGGTGATCAGAGGTGTGTGAAGGAATACTGGATCTGCCCTTCCTTCTCTCACCACACCCCCCATCCATTTACAAAGAAAGTAACTACTCAGCTTTGGAGGAAGCCCTCGAAGGAGTGAGTGAGCTTCTTTTCGTTGGATACATTCAAAATTTAGTCTGCTTAAGCTAGCCTGCTAACATAACTAACCCTACCTTAACATATAAACAGATCAGAGCAGCTCCACTGCTTCTCAAATCTTTGTCTCATCTCAAATTTGAAAATGTGCATGTTTTTTTTGAGTCACATGCACATTTAGAAAGAAAATAGCCCTGAAAATGATCTGTGCAAACTAAACATGGTACCGGCATTTTATTGAAGTTTCAACAGTTATATCTGCAGAAATTATTAAAAAAATCATCAAGTGAAAGGCAACGTTTCTCTCTCCTTCTCCCTCCTCCCGCTGAAGGAATATAAAAGGATATCTTAATTATCTTAATTATTATCATGATATGATTATTATAAAAGGCAATGTCCATGTGGAAAGATAGAGGGCTATTATTTATCTAACACTTTTGGTTAGTTGATCTTCTACTTCTGTATTTTATTTAATTTATTTTTTTATTTCTGTTTCCATTTGTACCCAGTCACCTAGCATAGATATCTAATGGGAGATTCTGCTCCCCAGGGTTAAATGATTGACAAAGTGGCAAATTAAGCTGAAGAAACTCAGAAGTAAAATGGTGTGGTTGAAAATTCATCTTTCACTTACATTACTTGCATAGAAACTGGAGTTGCTATGAAATTATCTGTTAGTGAGAAAATAGTTAGTAAGGAAAGAAATTCATGTATAGTATTATTCAAAATGGATGTGATGTCACCTTAATGAAAATGACATCCTCAATTTCTTTGAGGATGTCATTTATTTGCATGTTTTCCTGACCAAAAAACCCCCAAACAAACGAACAAAAAAACCCACAGACAATATAAGCATGGTCACAGCATATCATTGTACCTTATCTGCAGTAATTTAATTTCTGTAGTAGGCAAACTTGGAAAAGATTTTTAGAGCAACCTGCAGGCTGAAGCAAAGCTTCGCTGCACTTCCTTTAGAGTCATCCACCTACAACCCCATAGAGCCTGTGTCTGTCCCCCATCCATATAAATTCACTAAATCAAATAATAAGGGTTTACACAGGAACTTAATAAAAATCAACACCACTAATGAGGCAATTTACAAAGTAAAGAGACCTAAATGTGGACTCTTGAATATCAGATCCCTATCATCTAAAGGTGTATTAATAAATGAGCTTATATCAGATAACAATATTGATTTATTCTGCCTTACTGAAACTTGGCTGTGCCAAAATGAATATATAAGTCTTAATGAATGCACTCCTCCCAGTCACATTAACACGCACATTCCCAGAGACATTGGCAGAGGTGGTGGAGTTGCAGCCATTTTCACTTCTGCCCTATTAATAAACCTGAAGCCCAAACAAAAATTTAGTTCATTTGAAAATCTCATTCTTAGCATTTCTGATCCAACCATGAAAACTCCAACTATGTTTGTTATAGTGTATCGAGCACCTGGACCCTACACTGAATTTTTATCTGAATTTTCAGAGTTTCTCTCAGCTCTGGTCCTCAAAACAGATAAAGTTATTATTGTAGGTGACTTTTAATATCCATGTATATGTTGAAAACGACAGCCTTGGTACGGCATTTCTCTCACTGTTAGATTCATTTGGCTTTTGTTAGTGTATACAAGAATCAACTCACACTTTTAATCACACCCTTGATCTTGTTCTGATATATGGCTTTGAAATTGAGCGCTTAAAAGTCTCTGCGCAAAATCTACTTTTATCAGATCATTATCTTTTAACATTTGAA
>KV751315.1:1990491-2002031 GCA_001698575.1 Mola mola
ATCCACATACACTAACTAAACGAGATTGGTAATCCACTGTGTGTTGCAAGACATGCACCTAATCCTTTGACAAAATAAAATTTCTACCAAAGTACCACAAAAAACACTCCGGCCCATCTTCATGACCTTCTACTGTACTTTTACTGTCCACTTTTTATGCCCTGCGGAGGCATACAAATGCCAGGTAGTAATTTTTCTAGTTTTGTAAAATGCATTAAGCATGTTGTATATCACTAGAGTATAGATACCACTTGCACAAAACAGTCCAGTTTATAGGCAATAAATGGCGCTGCCAAAAAGAAAATAACACTTGAGTTTTGGTGTAATTAATGATTTCCAGAGAAATACATTTTAAAAAAGTCCTAAAAGAAAACTCCCACATTCTGTACAAATGTGTTCAGCTTAGAAGCCCAAGCAAAGCAAGCAAGGTGAAGAGGGAACATTATCAGTCACAGTCAATAAACCCATTAAGGCCTTTATGAAAAAAACATCGAACTCTTGCTTGCTCTTCCTTTTGTGTCTTTTTCTTGTTACCTTGCTCATCTTGTGTCCTCATTAGGCTCTGACAGATGGTTAAGTTGAAAGACAAAAACAACGCTGAAGCTTTGGTGTGTCCCAGCTGACAGCAAAAAAGGGGGAAAATTAAAAACATCAGCATGCAGCCTGATACTAATGGAACGAGTGGAAAACACTAATGAATCCCTAACCTCCCTCCCCCCTTGCCTCACCCCGACACATGCTCTCTTGCAAACTCACCTTTTGTCTTTTTTTTTGTCGCGCTATAATGTGGTCATCTGTGTACTCTGTCAGAGGTGTTATTGCTCAGGCACAGAGCAGGCAAGAGCACTGCTGCCATAAACAAAGCAGCATCAACAAGCTTATCCCTAATACATGCATTAAAGATGTTTGTTCGTATGAAAATGATCATCAATTATATTAGACATGAACAGAGTCATGACACTAAAACACATGGAAAATCGTTTTTTTTTTAACGCTTTTAAGGACAATGTTATATTCTTATTTGGCTGTATGAATTTTCCTTCCTAACATCTTCCAGACGGCCATTGTTCATTTTCAATCATCATTCAAATCGACTCGCTTCAACTTGACCTAATCCGGAGTGGTCCATGAATATATCACTTCATTTTATTTTAGCAGTTACAACTATACTTCTTAAACCGATTCATTGAAATGATTTATATTAAGGATGCACCCAAATGAATATTTTGTCCGATACCGCTGACTGATATTAAATTGCTGTTATGGCCGACAGCTGATCTGACGTTTTTCTGATAATCAGCTTTTTCGAATACTGAATCCCATGTCAATAAATGACACGGCCTCTTTATGTCTCTTTATACAAACACACGCACATCCTCTTCTGTTTTATTTGGCATTTGGAAATGCCACTTTCTGAAACAGAGAGTGGATCACAAACGTGCACAACATTTGCTGACTGAAATAAGGATCAGAGGTTCAAATCAGATCATGTTAAGTTGTGTTTTATGCTTTTACTCTTACATGGCACGCTTTTGAGGCAAGAATATATTTGTATACAAATCCTCACCCACTTGGAAAGCTTTATCATTGACAAGGAGACAGGATGAGAGAAGGGAAATGACTGAGACAAGTAGAAAGGGTGCAATATATTGGAAAAATTAGAGTCAGGGGTGAGAGGGACCGAGAAACAGGGAGAGCTGGTCGATACAGATTGTGAAATTGATGTTTGACGGAGGAGATTCGTGTGGCTTCGCAGAAATATGTCTGAATTGAAGGTTGTCAGGGGGAGGCATATGATAAAAAGAATATTGCTGCATCCAGCCTCCTGCTCCAAATGAGGACGTGTTGGCTTTCAGATGCGAGAGAATGTGTGCAAGGAGGCTGGACATAAATAGATGAGGCACATGTTGAAAAGATGGTGTCAGTGGTTGGAGAGGCCTGGATAATTGCCTTGGCCTGTGAGGCTGAGAAGGGTTGGATTTGTTGACTCTTTTTTTCTTTTTTTTTTTAAAAAATAACTGTAATTTTAGCAAGGCTAAAGCTAGACTAAACAACTGTGACAATATACTTTATATGATATACTTGAATATCTATTGGTAAGAAGTTGTACCTGTTGCAATGTTGTCATTACAGCTCCTTCAGTGAGAAGTGCGAAGTTGCATGACTCATTATATGGAGAGGTGTTGGGGTGAAGGGTTGGATTGCTGCTGATCAGCAGAACCAACACCTGAGCTACCATTTAACATAACTGTGTGCATTAGTCTACACCCTCTGCATAAGTTCCTATGAGTAGTTTTTCTGGGACTTCAAACACCAAGTTAACAGATACGAGCATCATTGCGACTGACAGCAGCAGTGATTGTTGCAGCTACCATGTCGTGTTGCAGCACCTTGTTCGGGAACTGTAGGAAAATGTTGGTTCTTTATCTTCCTCTGTTAAATGTACCTTGTAGTCTAGACATTTCTATGAGTCTGGCCTTGAGTTTTGACCATTGACATAAATAAAACACATCCTCATTTCCTCCCATCATACCAAAATTAAGCTAAAATATCTGAGATCTGAGGTTCATTTGGACGACCACCTCTGGTGAAAATCATGTTTTTGACCTTGTTAACATGTCCAAGTAGTAGTTTTTATGTACTACGACAACCCACAGTCTCGAAACAAGCAGTCAACATCATGGCTGAAGATTTCTGCTTTCATTCGGCAAGCCGTCAATGACAAACTTCAAAATATGAATTCTGACAGCCTGGATCTTCCGCGTAGAAAATCTAAAGAACCTATCCTGACAACATGCGGGTATGGGGCTTAATGTTTTAAAAGCCAAACAGCATTCTGATGCATCAACTTGTTGGCAAAAGTGTACAAGTAAGTCCTCTTCTTGGGAATCTGTTTCTGGTTCAAACATGTAAAGCTGAATTACTCCATTGTTAGAATTGGTCACTGTGCGGCGTATAGGAGACGACAGTAGTTGAGTCAGATGATGACGGAGCAGGAAAGCTCCAGCTGGCTTCAGGAACAGAGAGCTGAGCAGAGATGCGGCAAAACCAAATTAGCAAATTCATGACTGACAACCTACATTATATCAGGAACCAGGTCTGGAGGATCCAATAATGCAGAGGCTACAGGGAGCGTTCTAAATCGGTAGTCGTTTTTATTTACAGAAGTCAAAACCAGGAACTCAAGTGATGCGCCGGTACAGATTAGGGTAAGGCAAACTCAGGAATCGGGAAAACAAAAACAGGCTCAAGACACTAGGAACTCACTAGGAACTCACTAGGAACTCACTAGGAACTCACTAGGAATAACCACTGGACTGCTCACTGGGAAGATAAGACAATCTGGCAAATGAGGAAGGGAACACGGGGTTTAAATACACGAGGGAGAGGTAGACAATTGGACACAGGTGGGACGCATTAGGGAGAGGGAATAATCAGACACACCTGAGGGACAATGCTTGACAGGACACGGGGAGTAAGACACAAACAGAACTTCAAAGTAAAAGCCGGAAACACCGAATGACCCTAACAGACAGACACTTCATACTACTGGACCCTGACACATCAGGCAAATGTGTAGAATTACATTTAAGAGAGCAGGACTTGTGTACCCAGTGTACCTATCCAGCAAGTTAGTGATGAAAACTTATAATTTAAATGGATTCATTTGAATTTCTTAATCATGAAAACAGATTTAGAATTTTGTTTGTTACTTGTTATTATTTCTAGGTAATTGTGTTTTGGTTTTATTTTGAAGGCTTTATTCTCTTGTGCAGGCACAGATTGGCCATTGAGAGCACTGGGGATTTTTTTTCTTCTTGTAAACAGTCTAATGAACTCACTGCAGGTCCGCCCAACACAGGGTGACAAAGAGCGTGTTCTCTGACAGGTGGAATGACAAGCTGCCGCAATCCCATAAAACAGATGTGATTTTCTGTTTCCTTTCGCTAAGCACTTAAACTGTGTGATTGTGGAGAGCTGTTATTTTGTAAGAGCTAGAGGGGAAGTGCTGTGCCTGCAGGTGTTTCCTGAGGAGCAGAGGAGTATGGAGAGAGTAAAGTTGGAGTGGTCCACCTTGACCTGCCTCAGCAACAACAGAGAGAAGATGGATAGTGGAGCTACTAAGAAGAGGAAGGCTTGGGCAGAGAAGGAGAGGGAGGAAATAAAGGCCTCCCTTGCAGGAAATGGTGCCAAACGTGCTAAAACATGCAATGTTTTCACGCACTTCACCACCAGGTGAGTCCTTGATACAAGGTAACATGTTAGCTGGCTACAGAGTAATAGTGGTAGTTCAGAGAGAAGAGAGAGATGTCTTCTACTTCACAGTATTTTATATGTAATGGATATGATCAAAGCTATTTTTAAAAATTAATAATGAAAATGTTTTTAAGAGAGAATTTCCTCAAACAGTTTTTGGGGCCTTCATTTTGTTATATTTAAGGATGAAGCCTCCTTGGCTGGGGCTGTGCTTCACACTTTATTTCCCATCGTGAATGATTGTCCCAGTCTTGCCCTGCTCTCTTATCTGATCAGCATTACTTCCCTTTGTCCTTTTCCATCCATTTGTGTTTGTTCAGCCCTGCCCTGATTTGTTCCACCGCTGTCTCATTGCTGTTGTTCTTGTGCTCCCCCTCCTTGTGTCCATCATGTTTGTTGTCTATCGCCTTTACTGTCATCAAGTGTTTTTTGAATGATTTGCCTTGTGATGTTTTCCAGTATATTTAGTGTTGGTTTTGGGCCAACTGGGCTTAACTCTGAGCGCTATTCGACCTGTGAGTTTCCTACCCCAAATAAATGCAACTGAACTGAATCTTTTCTGTTTATGAATCTGTCTTTGGGCGTAGCCCTCTTCACGGTGTTCCTGGCAGATGGCATGGCACACCTTCCATCCTTACTGTCGTTCCTTAGATTTTTGCAACACAAAAATAATGTCTTCCTCTCCCTTTATTTGGGACTCAGACACACTCTCCTTACACAAACAGGGAATATTTGCTTCATGCTTGAGATGTGGTCCCGACTTAATCAGAGCTGAGCTGCTGTGGTACAGGAGAAGACAGAGAGAGACACTGAGCTAATTCTTTGAGAGAAAGACAGATTGACAGAAGGTCGATGGGAATCCTCCCAGTCACTGTGACGGGGATTCACACATGACTGAAGATCCATACACGCACTTCATTTATTGTATCCTAACACAACGTCAAGATCATTCATTTGTTCCAGTTTAACACAGCGCAGGCAAATGCTTACCACGATTAAATCCAGCTTGTGTTCTGCACAGATTGCTGCACTCGTAAGTTGCTTTAAATCATTGTAGAAATGACAAGTTGATTAGCATCTTTTTGTCTCTATTGCTGTGTCAGTGAAGGAATAATTCTCCTGCCAATCAGAGTTAGTGATGGAATCTTGCTAAGTACATTTACTCAAGTACCCTCAAATACAATTTTAAAATACAACTTGTACTTTATTTGAGTATTGTTTCCATTTTCTACTATGTAAAACTTCAACTTCATTACATTTTGGAGGCAAACATTTTACTTTTACTCCACCACATTTAATCAATAAGTTTAGCTGCTTTTCATATTACGTAGGGTGTAAATCTTTCTCTCATATCACAAGTTGATTCAAATTGACACTTATGTGCTTCCATTTGATTCAAGGATTCCTTTTTAATGTCAGACGATTTGGTCTGATTCGCTTCGATCGGACTGGACACAATATAGTTTCATACAGTTACTAACATTGTTTAATGTAGTCATTATTTTCCATTATAAACTAAATGCATTATGGCAATTTCGACATTATGAATATAAACCTGTGTCTGTGTTAGGTGCCACCCAGGTGCCTGATTTTGATAGTCGGGGAGAAGTGTGAAAATTAATTAAATCAAATACAATAACCTTTCAGTTCATTGCAGTCCGTGAAACTTGCCCCAAAATGACTAAATAAATTTTAAGCAAAATTTTCACTAATGGCACAAATAATATGTAATGAAGGTAGAGAAAGTAGATGATAAAATACCCATAACCCTATTAGCAAAATAATAATGGGAAAACAACGGTATTTTCTCTATGTGGGCAGCAGTAACACAAGGATATGGATGCTGTGATTACCTTCGATTAGAGCTTGGCAACTCACGGCTGGAACAGGTTTTCCATCTTGCCTGTGCTGACATTAGCTGTGTTGCCTCAGCAGAGATAGCTAGCCGTCCAAACTTCGTGAGTGTTCACATTTGTTGTGTTACCAGTGCTCTTAACAGTGGTTCTACAGAACCAGGTCTTGAGTTAACATGTCTGGTATACAGTGTACTTCATAGATGTACATTCAATTTTACTTACTTTAATGGAAAATTACTTTTATACTTTTTCTATGCTCACTATTAGAAACATTCCAAAATATGTTTATTCCTCATAAATGCTTCACCGTGCATAAAACACTGTCATTGCATCGACACCATTAAATCAAAGTACTGACATGGGAAAATGAGGTGTTACAAGATTACTTTACACCATTCCTCTAGTCTATTTAGGGTTTTCCTACTATTATTGTAGAATACATCTTTCACTGGTCTTATTTGCTTCTTCATAGCTGTTTCACCTTTCTATTCTCTGTCTTTCTTACACGCACTCACTCAAACTCGTGTGTTGGTTGCCGTACCTACGTGACTCCCTGGGGTGTGCGTGGCAGTCAAGTGCGAGCAGTGGTCCTGGACTCCCAGCTCCAATTAAGCGAACAGACAGTTGGTAAGAGGAGGAAAGAGTTTGGCCTCCTTGCAGAGAAAAAATACTCCACCAGAATATTAATGATATTTTGGCCGTATCCTTCTACCTCCCATTGTTTATTGTAATTCACATGGTGATCACCGCAGATATGAGAAATTTTTCATGGTCGCAGTGTACAAGAAAACAAGAAAAACCTATATTTATCTATGCATGTTGCATTCTGGAGTACCCAGCTCTTAAGTAATTGAGATAAAATATACTGGTATATTTTGAGTGCCATGTAATAATGTGTCCCACAATACATGCTCTATAATACAATAGTCATTAGCTTCACTGTATAATAATTTGCAAATAGGCATGACCGGGGCTTTAAATTCCACTCTGTGTTCAAACTACTTTGGTAATCATTGCGATATAAAAATAAATATTGTCACCTTAAGATTTAAGATTTTAATTGACGTCTGGAGAATTGGAAAACAAGAACAACTGTTTTGATTTGAAGTAACTATTTAGTAGCTGTTTATGATAAATTTCACACAGAGTATTGGCTGACTATTGGCTTCAGTGAAAACTCATGAAAACTGTTGTAAATTTAATCAGTCATCCGTGGAAGATAAAAAATTCACAAGCCTAATATTGATTTAAGTGTTCTTTGATGCCATGGTATTAAACATGGTTCCTTTAGGCATAAACAAAGAATCGCCTGGAAAAAGATGCCTTCGGAAATAAACTGAAAACATGCAGAGTCATTTATAAAAGTCAGATAACTCCTCAGGTCTAGGATATTTGTTTATATGCACTGTGGCTGCTTTTGAGTGGTCTAATTATTACCTGCTAATTGTCCTGATAGTGATATTTTAATAGTTATAATCAACAGATTGAAGGTCAAGGGAGCGATTGTTCTTTGTGACATCTGACAGACGACTCCATGTTGCCCAGCTAAAGAACATAAAACCTTGAGAATTTGATAATATTCTTCTTTACATTCAACCCTGATGACTGACTAAGTCATAGAGTACAATTATTGGTGGCACAACAAATTCAGAGCCTGTCTTTGTTACCTCAGGTTGTGAGTACGAGCTAGTATAATCAAATGTTGTCATGCGCTGCAGAAGGTCGATATATCCATCAAAGCTCCCTGAGGTGAAGAGTTTTTGGCACGATGCAAAAAGCAGTATCGTGTCTACTCCAAGTTTTTGTTGGTGAGTGGTGCAACTGCTTTTTACTGTTTCAAGATGGCCATGAACCAACAGTGCTTGGACAACAATGTCAACAATGACACAATATAGCAAAACCCCAATTTGATTTGGGTGTAGGGTCCATTTATTCTATGATAAAATCATCCGTCATCATTCTCTGCTTATTCTTTGCAAGGTTGTAGTCTTTTAGTTCACAGAATCACAGTTCCAGCACAATGGAAAATAGCACAGATGACCTGACTGCAACTTTGCTGATTTTTGTGCCTAATTTGGAGTCATTTTGTTCAGATACAGAACCTCTCACATTCTTGAATTTATCGACTGTGCAGGCATTGTGTCCGCCTTGTGTACCAGGTATGAGCAACTGTACCGTGCAAAGCACAAGTCTTTCAACTGTGCCCGGGCCAAGGTAGAAGCGAAGTGTACCATGCTTGAGCACAGTAGTGCTCACACTTGTAGTAGTCCACCACAGGCTCAGCTCTGTTTACGTTTTAAGTAAAAATAGTCTCTAAGTTAAGACAGCATGTTTCTCAGATTAAACTGCTTGGCAAAACCCCACACAGTCCTACATCAAGATAATTTGATCACACTTATTAACTTTTATGGAATTCCTTTACTACATGTACAGGTGTACAGTATAGACAGATCAAAACTGCTACTTGACAAGTGCATGGAGGCATTCAACCAGGCCTTAAAGACCTTCCGGGACGTGTGTAAGGTACTGAGCAAACTCAGGAAGGTTTGTGCGAAGTAAGCAACAACTGTTCCTGAAGTCAAACCATCAGGACAGATTTAAGAACAGTACAGAACAATATGCTTGTAAGGATGTACACCACACTTAACAGGTTCCTTTAGCGTTAGCTGGCCTGTGAAGTGCTTTTGAGTGTTTCAGCAAATTCTTTTGACCCCTTGACCAGCACCATAAACAGAAATATTTGTGGTTCAAGCTGGCTGCCTGAATGAATCCAAAAGAAGGCTCAAGAACAGGAGGCGATGTATCATTTGTGGAAATGACTCTAAAGCCAAACATGTGAAGTCTATTGTGTCTGATTGTGTAGTTTTGCACAACTTTTATGAAATGCAGAAGGTTGTGGAGTTGAGGCAGGAGCTGAGCAGAATAGTGTATCTGCTTTCTCTTCAACAGGTTGCTTCTGGCAGGGCTTGGTTGCTTATAACAGTCAAGACCAAGTGAGATAAAAACAAAACACTTATTTGAAGTACATCATTCTAAACTACTTCAATATATCCCTGAAAATTTGAGCTATCTTGGAACCATTATTGCTGCGCCCCGCCACATATTCTTCATGTCAGTGCAATAGTGCAAAAAACTTAGAGCTGAATAATCATTTTTTTTTGCACACTAGCATGTAGATGTCCACGAGAACTGAAACTGATTAGAAATTCAGAATCTTCTGACATCAAGATTGGCCACCAGGTGGTGTTTTAAAAAAAAAAAAAAAGAAGAAGCTGTATTTCCATTCTACACCAAATGAAATTCAAATTGATCAAGAGATCATATACCTTTATTGTAAAACCATGACATGTTTTCTGCTGTGCTGCTACTTTTGTGTATGCGTCAGGGATTTTCATGTAGCATGGCATGCATTAGGACTGAGTTGGCTAATTTACTTTTTGTTTCGTATTTGTCCATCTGACCGTTGCTGGTCATTCTTACATATCAAATGTAGTAATTTTCACCTTTAAAATAAATACAAATTTGAATAAGCATTGAAACAATGTAAAAGACAAAACTTTGGCAATTTATGTCTCTTGGATTTAGGCAGTCAACAGAATAAATCATGTAAAAGGCGTCACAATAAGAATGCAACTGGGTCTGGGGGCTGTGGTTGGAAAAATCTGTCAGTAATGCTCAAGCGAAAGGATGAAAGGAAATACATTCAAAACTACACACTCAATACTACAAAAACATGGTAAAAATGAAACAATATATACGTCTTTATGCAGTCGTCTCAAACTTCTCCGACTAAGTGACACATCTCCCTTCAGGTGCACATCAGCGGGAAATTCCCCTACAGACGGAGCCTCCTCCTGCTGTGAGGCAGATGGCTACAACCACGACATATTGTTGCTGTCTCCTTTCTCTTCTCAGCTCACTAAACCTTCACATTCACATATTACCATTCTTAAATGTTGGTTTAAAAAAAAAAAAAAAAAAATTCTGTTGCCCAATTAAGAACTTTTAATTCAACAATAACAAAAAAAAATACCAGCCTGCTATATTTTTCTCTACTGCTTATTGTTGAATCATCATGAAGCAAGTATAGGTGAGATGTTCAAGATTGAATTTTTAGCTCGTCTCTATGTTGCTGGTTATCCCCCCCCCAAATCCCTGTCCCTCATCACAGGGCTCTCAAATGTATCTTTCCCCCCAGGCTCTGCCAACCTGTGGCCAGGCAGCAGAGGGGCCATTTATCTCCTCCACTGAGAATGATCTGGGATCTGCGTGTGCATGTGAACTGGTCTGCGTATGTGTGTGCTGTGGCAGGAGGACAATCGGAAACACATCAATGCAGAGCATAAACGCCGGTGGGCAAAAGCTAGCAATAACAGAGCTAGGGAAGCTAATGCTCTGTGCGAGGAAGAATCTGACGTGATTTAGTAGCACCGTCAAAGAGTTGGGCGAGGACAATGGTTCACTCAAGCTTGGTGGAGAAATGAGGGCAGGGATGGGGAAATGGGCAGAGGCTAGGAGAAATATCAGGATAAAGCGCAAGGTAAAGGAACAGGAAGGATTACTCTAGCTTCAGGCCTGAGGATATAGATTGTGAAATTGTTGGCCAATACACTCAGAGAGACAGGAGATGGAGGAAGATTTGTCAAGCAATTGGATTAAAGCGGTTGCAGGTTGCACCTGGCTATGAAAACAAACTATGGATAAAAGTCAACTTTAAGAATTATTGTGGTTAAAGTCAAAGCGGATAGCGCTTGAGTGTATTTTATCTTCTTGTATCTTTCTTACCGTGGATTATTAATATTTATAAATTATTTTTAATATTGAAATTGCTAATTGCCTCCATTTTTAATAATGCAATACATTTAAACGTGCAATACAAAAAAAATGTATGGAAAATCCTATTCTCCAGAGAATTGGTGGCTCAGCTACTTATGTCACAGTTCTGGTTTTATGTTATTGTTTTTTTATGATTTCAACTTTGTGAGTTGTGTCCTCCATTATTTACAGTTCACAGTTTTCTGTTTTATTTTTATTTCCCCCAACAGCAAAATAAGATAACTATAAATCTGGCTTATCTCGAAATCAAAACAACACCTGCTAATTTAGGTCTCGCAATCTGACTGTGGACTGTGATTAAACACACAGGCTTGGAGAGTTCTTGGAAAAATAGCCACTGACAGCATTATTCTCGCAGTCTCTAATTACACAAACTTCTCTAAAATGTCTGACTTGGCCTTCAGCAGTGTCTAATCCATGATTCTCACTATTCTTCAGCTGATTTGGCTGGATGTCACAAGGTTAAAAGTTGCATCATTGCTTTTCACGAATACAACTTGTTTTGTGGTTGATTAGCCTTGATAACTTTAGTGATTTTTATTTGTGGAGTCGCCTCAAAAACAAACAAATATATTTTTGTTCTTGCCTACA
>KV751315.1:2002181-2018751 GCA_001698575.1 Mola mola
GCATTACCCTCCCACTGCAGGACTAAGCCACTATTATCCCAATAAATGATGTTTACTTCCATATTAGCGTATTGTTATCATGTACAAAATGCTGTTTGATGCTATATTGTACATCTCAGTAGATGCCGATGTACAGATATAGCAGCTCTATATCCTCCCTTTGGTGCTCTTTTCATTAAATATGAACAATGCATCTAGAATGCTATAATATAATTGCACTCCGTACTGCGACTATAGAAGAATCTTTATCTCCATGGTGACATTGTGGGACATATCTTGCGACTTCCTGTTTCTGGGACGTTGGCATGCTATCTGAAATCGCATATGAGGGTTGCAATAGTTTCTTTTCTTGGTTCAACCTATATATAAAAGGAACACTTGGTGTTGGCCTGTAAAATATTGAGGCTGTGGGTTGGTAGCTTGGGTGAGCTACCGACCAGTTGGGAAAAAAATAGCGTCTGTATTTAAGTACCTGGCAATGAAAATCAGCAATCAACAGTTATAGACTATACTTTTAATGAAGTGACTTTATTTGCAGTATCGTAGGATATTTGTGTTAAAAGAGCATCTGTCTGTTTTTGGCGTGCCCTGGTTGCAGGTGTGCATGTGTCAGACAGAACCTGCTCATCATTTCAAATCTCCCCTGCTTTAATAACTGAGCTTCACGTCCAGCCCCCTGCCTTCACCCTCTGTTACTAAACCTGGGAACTGCATTGGATCTGCTCATCCCCTCTTCGGTTCGTTGACCTGCCCTGCTCGGCTCATGCCTCAGCTTCTGCTCAGCTAGATAAAAGGTGACCGCTGCCCTGTCTCAATTAACAACTAAGGTTTGCTGGTGAATTCTTACGTGTTCCAACGCTTCCCCTCTGTCTCCTTGGTCTGCATTTTGTTGACTTTACTAATGTGTGTTTGTGAGGAATCCACTAAAAAAAGGAAGGATTGTATCCACATACAATCCTTCACGCTCTCTTATTCTCCACTGTGTTTTTCTTTTCTGCCTTTAATCCTAACAAGCACGCTCATATTAACGACACGCGCGCAAACACACACACACAAACACGCAGTTTAATTGCAACAAATCAAGGCTTCACTGTGTGGAAATGTCAGATCATTAGTGTACTCCAATCTCCTCATCTAATTGGACAATGGTAAATATAGCCGCTCAACATCGATTCCTGCACATCCTGCTTCCTCACTTCCTCTCTTACTTATCATGTTTTCTCTCTCACTTTGTTTTATTTTTTGATTTTTCTGACTATACCTTCAGCAGTGTGATGCCAGTAGTGGAATGATCTGGAAGTAATTCATCAAAAGAGCAGGATCTCAGTCGATGAGCACATGGCTGACGTACGTGGCATCATGAGGTAAGGGGCTCAACAAGGGTAGCCTAGCAGATGAAACGGTAACTCTATAGCTACTGATCAGACTCAATCAATATTTCCTCAAAATAGTGCACAAACAGGCTAGGAGACTTATACTTAAATCTAACACTAACGCCTAATACAAAACTTATACTAAATCTCTAAAACTTTAATCTCTTATAAAGTTGTTGACATTTTTGCATCAGCCCTCATGACTTCATGATATTATGAGATTTTTCAACAGGTTCACCACAACACTATTCAGAAAACATTTTTTTCATGTTACATACAGTATATTGTAGTTTTTCTGCAAATAATTTTGAACATTTTCATTACTTTCGGCATTTTTCAATGACAGTCTCCAAAGAACAACTCAGACAGCCCGGAGTCCAATCATGACAGTTTGCAGGGGTGGGTCTTACCATTGTAGAAACAAACTTATCATTCTGATATGTCAACTTCTCAGTGATCTTGTAAAAGTAGCTCCTCCTCTTCATCATGGGAATCTGTGTCTGGTTCAAACGTGTGGCTTATTTACCCTAATGTTGCTGAACTTGCCACTGTGCAGCGTAGAGTAGACTAGTTAAATGTAGCAGGTAGGTTTCAGCTAACTCTGGCTGCAGGTGCGTAATAAAGTAGCCCATTCGTAGATCCCCACAACTGATATGAGGCAACAATGTTTAACCAATAGCTGGAGCAGGACTTTAAGTGTAAGGTCCAATCATTTAGAAGTATTTTTCATCCAAGACAATTGATAAACAAATAAAAAGCTCCTGCAGGGAAATGTTTTATTTATTTTTAACTTTTGTTTTTAAAAAAAATTTCTTTGTAAGTATATAAGGCTTCGATATTTTTTTGTTGTCTTTACCATGGTTTTTCTCTATTAACTTTTGGGCCTCGTGGGTTATGAGTCCATCAATTTATGGGAAAACATCACCATCTGGACTGTGGTGTCTTTAAATGACAGAGCAGCATTTTGATGAAGTTATTGAAGTTATTAATAGCTTGCAAGACATTAGGTGCAATAGTCTCACTATCCTTTTCTCCCTTTGCCTCCCTGTTATTCCCTCACTAAAAAACACACATTATGTTTGAGATAGAGGTTTCCAATTTTAAATGAAAAATTACAAGTTTCTGCTATTCACCAAAGAAGTGCACCAAATCATGTGTAAGCATCCATGCTGGCATGTGAGAGCTCCTGTGCATGACCAAATAGCAGCTCATCTCTGGAACACGCCATGCAAAATTACTTTTTTTCTTCAATTTCCTTTATAATCAAAAATTTTTCCAACTCGTTGATTCTGTTCTCATCTGTGTCCCACAGAGTGGAGTCGAGCCTTGAAACCTTGCTACACAGGGCACTGTTTGATTGGTTATTTCATGTTTGTTAGAACGCACATCCAAATTGCACAAAATTTGACACTGCATGTCCTCCGGTGCTTGGAAAAATACTTGCTGAGTGTGAGGTAAAGTGGAAGAACTCTCAAAATGTTTGGAAGACAGGCAGACCGATAAAGAATCCTGGCTTTGTGTCTAAAATAATACTAACGAATCTCCACTGTCCAAATGAATACATTCTCAAATTTCCCTAAGTAGGTAACTTTAAACTGCTTTTGTACTGTAGCAATGATCAAACTGTAATACAAAATAATGTTCCTAATTGTTAAAATAGGTTTATTGTTTATTTTAATTAAACTGTATGTGCTTGCTAGATTTATGGCAACAGTATTAATATGCGTATGTAATTTTGTAGGTCGGGTCTAGTTTTCGAAAGTGAATATGTATAACTGTTACTGAGGGTGGAGTTTTCTATCGTAAAGGCAGAGATGTCCTTAACGACTAAGAAAAACACACACCAGTGCATAGTCACTGCACGATGGTTACGCGTGTGTTCATGTCACTGACAGTGACAACAAGGTTTTGTATCTAATGAATAAATTATTGGTTCTGAGGGTACATTGTAACGTAAAAGGATGTTTTGTTCCTTTTCAATCTTGCCAGTATCCCTTTTTTTTTTTTTACCTGAACAGACTAATTGATCTAGTGAGCTGCTTGAACTAATATCAAAGCATATCCTTTAATGAGGAAGGAGGAAAATGTGAGCAAAAATAAAGATGAAGAGGCACTGCTTGTTACAGAAGTGAGCAGGAGTTTGCAACTTGTCCAAGATGTACTCAGTCACTTTGACATACAGGATTTAGCACTTAGCAGGTCACAGGTTATTGGAAAGCCCACTAAGTTTAAAAGTGGTGTGTACTTTAAGTCCAGCTTAGTTCAAATAGAGAAATCCTCACAGTGCAGACTGAACTGACTGATAACCTTGTTTAATCCATTGTGACTCCTTCCCTTCCACACTGTATTACACACAAGTTCTCGTTCCATAAATGTGTGAATCATAAAAATAAACCTTAACAATGGCAATGGCAGTATCCCAAAAAGCCCTTCATATTTGAAATCTTTCACAACAATATATCTGAGGTAATAATTCCTGTATCCTTTGCTGTGGGTGTGCTTGGCACCAAATTTTCCCAGACCTTCTACCATTAGCTCTGCAGAGTCAATAGGTCTAAGACTTCTGTGGTTAAACCTACCTGATGAACCACAGCTTGAACCAGAATATTTTATTTCAAGGATATCAACCAACCTTCAGTTCAGCCAGGACCACTATAGTCATAGAAAATTGGACAGGTCAAAACAGCTTAGATAGGGGCACCCTGCAAGACCTTGGCAACTGGATGGATGTGTTGGCTCAGATATACTTTCAAAGCCTGTCAGAGTATTTATACAATTTGTGAATGATCTGCTTAATATGAATTCAGATTCCACTTCAGTGTTTCTACTGCTGGATCTCATTGTGACTTTTGGGGCCTTACTATATAGCCCCAAGATGGTGAGAAATTCTATTTGGCATCTCTGGCCCGGAGCCTTTCTTAAGGTAGACAGGGTGTCTTAGTGCATTTTCTATAGTAACATCATCATTTTCTGATGTGAATTATGGAATACCTCAAGGTTGAGTTGATGACCATCTCCATTTCTCTCTCTCCCATTTATTTGACCTCTTGGCCTAATGTTTTGGGTTTTTTTTACACCACCAGACACTAATATACAGCAGCTGTATGTGATTATGAATGAAATGATCAATCCCAAATTATAAAAGAAATAAAGAATGTCACCCAATGTCAAGCTGAAATGGTGGCTATCGTTCTGGCTCAACAAGAATATTTGCTACATTTGATTCTAACCTCTATTATTGATTAGCACATTAAATGTTTACTTGTCAGGCCTTGTTTCCTTAGTTACTTATTGTCTAATGTCTTGTCTCAGGGTTCTCGCTGCTGGATTTTCTCTGTTCAGAATAGTCCAAGTTGCTGGTCTGCGTAGAACAGTCTGTTTGCTGTGTGTTAACCACTCTCTGCCACCTTAGAAAAATCAAAATAAGCCACATCAGCAGTGTATCTTTGGTGTGAAACATATACAGTACATGACAGCTATACTAACCATTTTGTTGGTTTCAGAGTTGCATGGAAATATATTTAGATGTGAAATTTCTACCCATGTTGAGCTTCCCTGTCATTCATTTTTCTGAGGGATGTGCCCATTTTTCACAAAGCCTAAAACCATCTTTTTTCCCCCTTTCCTGCAACTTCGTACGCAGTCATGTGGTATCACATGTGCGTGAGTGGGTTCATTGTTGCCTTTTAAAATAGGTGGAATTAGGCACATCAAGCTTTGAGGACTAAAATAATAACAAAGAAAGTATGCAGCCTGAAACACATCTTTTAAGGGTGTATGTGCCAGTGTTATATGGTGATATGTGGACAGAAACAAGTTAGCATTGACTCGTGATTTTAAAAGGATGACTTCAGTGCATATCTGTGTATGAGTGTATGTTTGTATGTGTGTAGGAAAAGATCCAAATTCAAGTCATGACTCAGTGACTAGTGTTTATTGTACAACATGTCCCAGGGACTTTGAAAAAAAAAAACCCAACAAAACTATTAACGTGTAAACACGCACTCTGAAACCATCAGCGAGAGAACAAATGCAGTTGGGTGCCTCTTCATGTGTAGCAGAGATAGTTTGGGCACACATGTGCGTACCTCCGTGTCTTTTTCGATTATTTTCCCACTGTTGCATTGTATGCACAACCAGGCCCACATCAAAGTGAACTGTGCCCGCAAGGACATGTTTAAAAATCAATGCAGTCTTGGATGTAGCTAAAAAATTTATCATTCACTGGTGTCTCCCTCTCTCTCTTCAGCACACACACTTAAACACACACGCATGCACTGATTTAGTAGCAGTTACAACGAAGAGACAAAGGGCTATTTCAGTCACTAATCTCTGTGTGAGCAGCGATATTGGCTCAATAGCTCTGCTGCTGGAGAATCAAATTATCACGTGCTCCCACGTGTTTCATCATTTTCCACAGGTCATCATCTGAGACTCCTCTCATGGTCGGATGTTGGAATTATTTCCCTGCATCACAGGGTTTTGAAAGGGAATACAGTCTGGAATCTTAATTTGATGTTTTTGATTTGCAGTTACATGGCAACATACTAGTAATGTATTTCTGTATTCACTTGCCCAAATTCATAAATGTTTTATTATTTTTCAATGAGGAGGGTCGCAAAAATTCCTGCAATGACATCTAACAGAAGCAGAAGGCTATTGATACAAGGATTGGATGATAGTGATCACAGATAAATCTGGTTGGATCGTGTAGGAAGAAAAGGATACACCCAGTCAGCTCATAATTACAAGTCAGCTCTTGTAATTGTTATTTTACAAAACAGTGAGCTGCTCCTACCCACATGAGTATGTTGGAGAATTGTGACAAAAGAAATAAATGAAATAAAAAGGAAAAGAGTAGCATACTCAGGGCAGAATGCTAATGAATGCTTCTAGTTCAGATATAGCAACATGACATTATGAAGACAAATATACAGTACTTTCTGGTGTGAGCAGTGTGATCACTTGTCCCAAGTACAAATCAGGGCAAGAAATAACTAGCATATTTAAATGCTATCAATAAATGGTCAATCAGTGGTTGAATGCAATAGCACCATTATTGGAGAGTTTTCTGTATTGGGGGGTGCAGTCTGATCTTTCACTAGTAACCCACCAGATTCCTGGAACATACTGCTGGAACCATACTGCAGGATTAACTAGCAAGTTCAGCAGAGTATGCATCAATCAAAAGGAATTTCATTAAGTTTTTAATGACCAAGTTAAACATATTCATTCATTCATTCATTCATTCATTTTCTACCGCCTATAAAATCATTTCAAGAGAAAATCAATGGAAGATATCAGACTCTTTAGCCTCGATGAAATAAATGACAACTTTTTTAAAAAAAAAGTAATAAACTACATAGCAAATTTTTACTCTTTTTCCTTTTTTCTCCCTTTGATTTTGTACAGTATGTGGATCTTTAACTGCTCCCAACATGGTCACAAGCTTCTCCATAATTTTGTCTGTTTAACAAGGAGCTAGCATTGATTCACTTAAAACGGCTGCCTGCTATCGTTGGAAAGGACACAATAATGAGAAATATGGTACTGAAATTATACAGTAAAACTGTGAACCATAATTTCAATAGAGTAAAGTGAAAGATGCTCTGTTGAGATGGTGGGAACTGAAGAGTCACATTAAATTTTTTTGATTATTAAGAGCTTTAACCAAGTGTTTTATGATGAAGCACATAAGCCCAGAGATGAATTCTTCTAAAGGCTTTTGTTGCCTTTTGTGCACATATGGGTTGTGATATTTAAATTGACCAGAGTCAAAACACTCGGTCAAGATAATATATCTGATATGCAGACATTAGATGTCAGAAAACAAAAGAGGCATAAAGTAAGGGTGAAAAGTAGCATATTAGGCGAGAGCAAGGAGAATCAGAAAACATAGGTTATCACTTTTTCCCATTAAAGGCTTTGTGTGGCATAATTAAAAAGAACCAAGGCTATTTTATGATAACCTGCCTTGAAGTCTTACCCTTAACATATTTTTTCATTTCGGTAGTCAGTTGCAATAAAGAAGACACTTTCTCAGAGTGTTCTTCTACTAAACTGATCTATTTAAAGAATTACGGATGGAGCCACTTTGCAATCACTAAATCGCCCACTTATTTAGACTTGTATTGGGCTAAAATGGAGCTCAGCCTTTCTTGTTTGTCTGCAAGTGCACATTTTACCACTGATTTGAGAGTCACACATTTTCAATATTAAAACTCAGTTTTCTTCCTGTTGCTCTTGTGATTGTTAAGGGCCTTTGGTTAGCAGCAACAGAGAAGGATAAAGACTCGAAGAATAACAAATGATGCTGCAGCTTTGCCCTCCTGTTGGCTGATAAAACAATCCTGAAAATGTGTCAGCATAAGAAATTTCATTGAATTTTGCACCAGAATTCTTTTATTTCATTAGTTGGTCTGACCTAAATGATCGCAGAGCATTCCTAAAACGTCACAGTGAATGCTGATGCATGTGGCATAGGGTGCTGAAGCATTTCCAGCAGACCACCGCAGCCTCCAGCAACATCCATTGCGCTCATGTATAGTATGCCCACGAGGGGTGTTATACTGCTCCCTGCTTGTTTATTTATGAAAACTTATTATACTTACCATCCTCAGCAGTATGACGCCTATAAGAGTGCAGCCATTTGTCTAAATCTATTAGTCTTTGACCGCAGGAAGTCAGACATATTACATGAATGATTCTTAGCTTGGCTAAACACAATATTGTACCTATAAAACGTGACTTTGTTATCGTACACTGACTAATTGTTTGCACCCCTGGGACGATTGTCATGACACTGATAGAGCTCTAACTCCATTACTGGATGTGTGGCCATCCCATATCAAATCTGCTGCTTATTACATAGCAAATTTTGAAAAGTGGAAATGGCATGCAAAGTCTCCATGTCTCTGTAATTGACTCCATAATTGACTAGAATAATGTAACAAGTCCACAACGTGGATCAAAGCACGACTCGGAAAATGTGAGGTTGGGTCCAGAAGAAAAGATGCAACTGTCAGCTTGGTGGTGCAAGTAACATATAAATATAAATTTGAAACGATAATACTGGATGACACTGGATTTATACACTGTGTTGAAATATACTGTATGTTAAGCTCTATACTCGGATTTTCTCACCGCTCTAGTAGTTCAAATCACAATTCGACCTCCTTACCTCCGTACCACTCTTCCTACAGTACAGAAATGATTTTTTCCCTCCAAATTCAGGAATAGTGTCATTGAAAGGTTTTAGAAAGACACTGGGTTTGATTTTGGCATGGTTTTGCTTGCACATTCATTATGAAAATCACACAATACATTTTGCAAATCAACCATTCAATATTCATGTCAGTTCGCCTGCCCACACAGGTCCAACAAACGCTGTCTCTGTAGCTCAGTCTGCCCCAGTGCCGTTTTGATTCGAAGCCAATTTATCTACATGGCCACTCTTAATTAGCAACGTAACCACACATTGTCTTTATTTAATCTCCCTCTTACTCTCTGTCTATATCCCCCACTGTCTCTGCTCTCCAGTCTTTGCCCAAATCAAAGACATTGTGGTCCTATACTTTCATTTTAGTTTTACAGTTGGCACCATAGTAATATGTCTAACAAAGACATCAGGGCAGACGCAGAGGGGAGTGTGGCGTGTGTACACATTTACAGAATTAATTCAAATTAACAAGTGAAACAAGTAACATAGTTGAAATGGAATGTTCTTTCAAATTGATCAATAACTACCCACTCAGACTGCCCACAACTAATATATATTATTCTACTCATTCTATTATTCCCTTACAAATTTATTGTGGCTTCAAAAGAAAACGGAGATGAAAGGGAACGTGTTTTATAAAAAGTGTCAGTGGTATTTTCTATTAAAGCAGCAGGCGTCCATATACTTCTATCACCTGGTATAAATATTAATAGAGATTCACAGGCAGGAAAAATAGAATAAATAAAGAGAGATTGTAATGCAGACAGTCACCAAGATGGGCAGATATGGAGAAAAACAAAAGAGGGGCAGATGAGTTGAATAACGAGACAAAGAACAAAAAGAAAATTACTGTTAGCCATGTGGTCATGTAACAAGACAGACCGGATATAACACGCCATTCAAATTGAGACGATGTTATTTTCCAATCAGAGAAAAAACAAATTCATATTCCATCACGAGAATATTACTGTCCTCTGCAATGTATATTTGAGATTAATACAGTGAGATTTTGAGAATTCATCAGTCCCAAAATGCCAAAACAACATGAGAGCTGAGAGCAAAATCATTTTACTGTCAGGTTTGTGTTTCAATCTTGCCACTAGGTGGAGTATTAATTTGAATCATAGATTTATCAAAGTAGTTTATATAGAAGTCTGAGATTAGAAATATTTACATGAACGACAGGTGTGAACAGGCTCGCATTCAAGTCTATTGAGACTGGTCCCAACAAATGGCATATGAATAACACCAGTGTCTTTTGCTTTTAAGGCATTTCTTGGGCATGAGAGAGGCAAATGCAACACTTTCACCCCCAACGCTGGAGTTTACTGTATGTCCTGTGTGAAACCAAAAGCCAGCATTGACCTGCCTACACTGATGCGTTGTAAGTTAACTTATATAACTCATGTGTTTATCATTGCCCTAATCCTAACACACTCAATGTAAGTTAACTTATTTAACACAAATGATCTTTAATCTAAATTTAACCCCAACCAACTGGATTCGATGCCTAAAACCTAACTAACCAGTTTCTTTCAAACACATAAAGGTCACACTACATAATCCCCTGGCCTCAGCTTTTCCTGCCCTGTATATCCAAAGATATGTGTGTTTTAATATCTATTTATTTTTATTTTTTTGGATTCTTTTTATTTTCCAACATTTCCATGAGCATGAGCATCTTTCTATATTATTTACAATAGACTGTAACAAAAACTATCACTGGGATTAAAGACTTTCTGACTGAAATTTGAATTCACTTTTTGCGTAAGGAAATGCAGTAAATCTAATATGTAGTATCTGATACTACAGCTGGACATATTTGTACTACTAGGGCGACATTATAATAAACTGTAGTAAAAGGACTTACTCCCTCCGTACATATAAAAGGCTTGTGTAATACAAAAATTACAAGTCAATGACCCTTGGTGCCAGATAAAGACATAATCAAAAATAGGTGAGTTCATTTTTGCTCCCAAATTCGATATTAGATGTCTATGTCAGACACGTGCACAGTTGTTTCCTGAGCCTTTTACTCTGTGTTTGTAATGCTGTCTCTGCCGATCGATCTGTATTGACCACAGGTTAGTCTCTTCATTAGACTGCCATGTTCACACTAACACAAACACATACAAAGACCCATTGAGCTGACAAGTCAATCAGTGGCTGGTCAAAGTGTTGACAGCTGCTTCATTATACATGCAGGAGACCTTCAAAATTACAGGTGTCACAGTTGTATTAAGTGTGTGTGTGTGTGTGTGTGTGTGTGTGTGTGTGTGTGTGTGTGTGTGTGTGTGTGTGTGTGAATGGAGAGTCTCAGGGATTTTGGAATAGAAATGATTGTGGATGTATGGATGTGTGACAGCAATAGTGATAAACCAGTTAATCGCATTGACTGTTTATTGAGAGTAATTATTACTGGAAGCTAATGATGTTGGTAGATAATAGAAGCCCCTTTCAAATAATTTGACCTTGATTTTGCAGCCAATTTAACAGATTTATAACTGTATTTTCCAAAAAGTTCTTAATCTATCATATTTACCTCATATATAACAGCATTTTTTGAAACATCCTTAATTGCAGCACTATGCTAGTCTGCTCGTTGCCCTGTTAGTGGTTATAGTAGCAATCAGGCTTTTGCACAGGACCGAAATCAAAACTCAAATTGTTCAAGTGGCAAATTATACTGATTCCATCACGTACCAACAAACAAGGAATCCCCCAAAATGTGGCTGAAAAACCTGAAGTTGAAACTAAAACAATGTTTGTGTGCTCATTTTATTTTGTCGACAAAAAGCCAATACAGGAAACCCCACATTTAAAGTTATGGTTATGCTGACTGTCATCACAAGATATGCTGTAAAAGCTAAGAAGACTATCAAAACATTTTACTCACCACAGTGTTGCCGCTGTGTGGCCCCTCCCCTGCAACACACGAGCGGTAACAATTTCCATATTTTAGCTGACATTAAAATAAAAACTCGCTACTTCTGAGGCCACTGCTTCAGATTCTATACCTAATAGCAAATGGCATGTATGATTACACTGTTTGTTTGAAGTATATCAGGTTGTGTTCCCCTATTTTTCATATGTTTTTAAAGTTCTGTTCCAGCCATTCACGAAACTCTTAAAATTTCTCTGCTCACTTCTCTGCCCCCTGACTGCAGAATGAATAAACTGGAGTTTACCCGCTCTGTCATCATCTGACTTTTAAACTACTATATGCTGCAAAGTGGCAAGTTTTAACATTGGAGTATTTGAGCCATACATGTTTGAACCAGACATGGATTACCAGGAAGGAGGGGAAGTGCTACTTCTACAAGGTCGCCCACAAGTAGATGCATCAGAGTTTTTTTCTTTATACAATGTTTATGCAGACCCTGCAAGTCATCAGGATTTGTTCCCTAGATATTCTTCATTAGTGCATTGCAGAACAAAAGCATAAATCCTTAATGATGACACTGATTGTTTATTTGGTCATGATGTGTGTTCTAGTACATAAAAATTACCTTATGGACGTGTTAACGAGGTCAAAAATTTGGTTTTCATCAGAGGCAGTCTTTAGGAAAGATGTTACTTTTACCATTAGGCTTCCCCTCTGTGACAGGATGTAGCATCCGTGTTTAATGCAAGACATATCATGGGGGCTAGAAATAAGGCCAGACTGTGTTAAAGGAAATAGGGATGAGACAAGGGATGGAAAAAAAAAACTACAGAGGGGAAAAAAGGAACAAAAACAATGGTTGTTTCTATGCACTAAGATATCAAGGAGCAAAGCTATTTGGCTGTAATTACGTGTGCTGGATCACTCTGATCCTTTCAATTTGGTGGAATTAAACAGCCTTTTGATGATCAGTATAAGTCTTCAATGGCCTTTGAAAGGAGCTAATGGGAGGGTGCCTGAGACAGTTAAGCCTCACTCTGTACAAGTAGTTACCTGGTGTTAGTATGTATAACTGTCTGAGTGTGTGTTGTCTCTGTAAGAGCCACTGAAATCACATCACGAAGTGGATGGATGGATGGATGGATGGATGGGATTAAGATCGACATACACCACATGCCTTAACTCAAATATGGCTGACTGAATATGGCCTGATTCTGATTATGGTGATCAGAAACTGCTCTTTACATGGCAATATCTTATTCAAAATATGATCTGATTTGGATTAATATCTGAGTATTGCTGTGTAGGTAAACATAGTCAAAGTCTCACCATTTGTGGCAGAAACATGAGAGTCATAAATAGTTCCACTGTCAATGATCTCCTTTGGAACTGAAGAAAACATGCCGTACAGCTTTGTTTTTGGGAAGGTCAGCCATTTTGGACACTGGAAACATGGAAGAGGGTCTGAAAGTGTAGTGATGTTCGAGTGTGGTTTATCTTTTCAGTGGTTTGCCCTGTATTTCTTCCTCAAATATCTTACGTTCAGTTCAGATCTTTGTCACATGAGAGGAAATGTTTGTAGCAACCAATAAACCAAATTTAAAAAAAAAAAGAATGAAGCTGTTAAAGAAATTAAAAGTGTTAGAAATATACACAGAATACATAGAAAAATAAAATGTGATTAAAGTAAAGTGCAGCTATAAGCTAAAATACATTTGTATAACTGTTAAGCACTTACTTCACACGGAAATAATGGAAAAATAAATCTGGTCCACTTCATCTTTAGAATCTTGCATCTCCAACCACCAGGTTAGACAAAACGGTTAGCCACCCAACAGAGGACGGTCTAGATTTTCAGAGAAAGATGTCGTTTTTTATTGTGATTTGGGTGAAATCTCAGCCGAACACGGTAAACAAAGAAGGTTAAAGTGATTTTGTCACTTAAGACAAATCAAGTGAAAAATTGGGAGGCAGAGGGGTAGTGCTATGTGTTCAGCTATCAACGTGCTCATACAATGCACCCGCATGGGTGTACATGCACACTCTCAGCAATGGTGAATAGCAGCAGAACGATAAACCCATCACGTTTTAACTATGCCTAAGAAAAGAAAAACAGAGAAAGATACAGAAAGGTGAATGGTTGTTTATTGCTTGCATAATTTCTTCCAGGCCATTAAACTTACTACTCTCTTGCACGGTATAAAAGCAAGTGATAATTTGATCTTTAAATAAAAAAAAGAAAAGTAAAAAAAAAAAGCTTTTCAATTTCAGCCAGATTCACAGCAAATATTTTATTTCAACACAGACAAAAAGTGGCAAATTGCTGTCTCAGGACTACACAGTAAGATTAGAGGCCCCAAATTGTTAACAGAATTGAACATATCATGTGGTGTTGATGTCTAATCTGAATGAAAACTTATTGATTACTAAGTAATGCAGTTAGAGTTGTAATATTCAGAAACGATATTGGTTGCTCTAATTCACCATGCAGGATCAATCAGTCCAAAGAAAGCTGTCGAATCCATTTCAAATTGTAATATTTCGGACACAGTATGCTCTGGTCACCCTGGCTTTCATGGCTGGAGGAAGCTACTGTACCTCTGTCTTCATTCTTATTGCTATTCATGGTTTCTGCCTGCGACTGGCCCTTAATTATTCAACTGAATAAATTACCTATAAAGCAGAGAGTGGAGTCACGGCATGCCAGGAGGGAGTAGCCCTGTCAGCTTCAAAAGGCCTGTGGGCTTCACTCCACTTAACACCAGTCACTAGGTATATACTGTGTGTCTAGGCTTTCATAAACCCATCTTAAATGTCAGGGGGTAGAGTGCTCCCAGGTGTGGGGCTCAATATTGAATAGAACTCACATTTAAATCAGCCTGCATGGCTTCAATGACCTTCATTGGAATTAAATGAAGAGAGGTTGAGGTAGAGGTCAATATGGGCAACGTAAAGATGATTCTGAATTTCTCTAATTTAAATATTGTGATTATGAGCAACGTCCTTAGAGTAACTGTCTTACTTTTCCAACACTAGGGAATAAGAATTTACATGTTAAATATTGATGACTTTTAATATAATAAGGAACAGTCTCACGCATATTTTTCTCTATTGGAGGTGAAAAGTCAACGTTTGCAGGGGACATTTTTAAAATTGTGGATTGCAAAACAAGTTCAGAAATCCGCAGCCATGACTTTGACTGCTCATGTTGGTCATGATGTGTGTCGTAATACCAACAACACCTGACGGACATGTTAACAAAGTCAAAAACATGATTTTATCATATTTTTGCGGCTGACTTAGCTAAAAGTGACAAATGTTCATTTTTTGAGTCACATTTTTTCCTGCACTAATTTCAGAGCCCCAGTACTTGCTAGTTAATGATATTAGCTTACATACTGTAATTTAACAACCTTGTACCTTCCACCTCACATGCCCCACTGAAGGTGTTCTGCCTGACCCGTTTATATTTGCGCCCCTGCCTGATTTTTAGACAACATTTCCTTTAAATGCAACCACTCCCACCAAAATATATGATCTTCCTTTAATAGGTATGTACTCTTTATGCTTGTTATGATATGCTGTCTTGTCTCTAAATGTTCTGTATATAAGTTGACCCCCTCGAAAATAAGATGATGCTTCCCAAGGGGTGAATTTCAAAAAATTTGTTTTTGAAATTCTCAGCATTCCAACATCATCCGGTGCCGGCAGGGTCGGTGCCGGTCGCCAGTTCATCGCAGGGCTGACATATAGAGACAAACAACCATCCACACTCACATTCACACCTACGGGCAATTTAGAGTGATCAATTAAACTGACCCCCTGTTTGCATGTTTTTGGACTGTGGGAGGAAGCCGGGGTACCCGGAGAAGTTGTTTAATGCTCTGGGGTAGCAAGCACTGGAAGTAACTCCTTGTTGTTTAGAAGATGCAGCCATTTCTCTCACACTGATCCCCACATGATGTGGGTCGGAGAGTGTTTGTGTGGTACACAAGCGCAAGGCTGAGATATTTATCTGACTTAAAAGAAAAACATCTCTTTTCTGTCCCTTTGCTCAATATATCTGTTACGTTAATAGTAGGCGGAATTGTGAGTTTTTGTGTGGTAAGCCTTTTTTGCTGGGTTTGTCATGGCCAGCACAAAAGCCGTGTGAAAAATAATTGCAATCTAGCAAAAATACTTTGACAATTGCCTTCCATCCGATTCACCCAGTCATAGTTTGTAATTTTTAATGAATGGTCATGTTTTAACCACGTTGGCCAGTTTATATATAATTTTGATAAAGTGCAAAACTCTTTTCAGATTGTTTCAAATACTGAAACTGTTTTAGATGTCTGCGGACCTCATAAAGGTAATCTAGCCCGGTGCAGAGAGATTTCATTTTTCTTGCGGGTATTGGATCTGTTTTGGACATCACGGACCGACAGTCCCAAGCTAGACTTTTAACCATTTAACCCATGTTCCACAGATGGATGGAAATAAGAGGCCCCATGACTTCTACTAGTTTTGGACTGAGACGTAACATGTTTGCTGGGTGGCACCCACAGAGTGTTTACCAATTTCCTGGTGTTCTGACACTGAATGAATGCACTCACATGCTGCACATCATGCATCCTCATTCACTCATTTTAATCACTGTGATAATATTGTCTGATCATTTTCATAAAATGCACATCAGTTTTCCCCGCAGACTTATGAAATATCATCCATCCGCTGTTCTGTTCTTTCATACCAACCCCTCTCCCTTTGTTGTCATGTTTCCTAGTTAAGCCATTCACCGACATTGGTCTGATTACAGTGTTTATGACCCATCAGACTTCACAAAGCAGATGATTCAAAAGAGGAAGCAACAGCAACAGCCCATGCAGGCTAATCTGCCAGCCATGCGAGACTTCGGGGCAGCGTTTGGTAATGTGATTTAGATGAGTTTCCCACGCTGGTGTGTCACAGCTGTCTCCCCTCAGTGCTCCAGCGACAGTCCCTCATTACACACCATGCCACCATCAGCCATATCGCCAACAAGCGTTACAGTTTTTGACACTGGGACACCATCTCTTTTTTTCCTTGAGTAAAATGAGGGAAAAAAATGAGAAG